>OV884009.1:109667371-110267371 GCA_930367205.1 Acanthosoma haemorrhoidale | reverse complement strand
TGAAATGGCAATCGAGTATTTAAAACATACCAGTCTATAAAGAAACTAATCTGGAAGATTTTTCATTCAAAAACTTTAAGAACATGGTTAATGAAAAGGAAGAATCATGATGAAAAAAAGTGGGCGGAGCTTATACAACGTCGACGGTTTATGCCTTCGTATAAATAAATACAATCAACTGCGAGACCTTACATTCATTAGTACAATTCATGTATCAGGTTGTGATACTTCCCGACAGCGTGGGGAAATGATAATACTGAACTACCTGAAGGAGTTCTGTACGAAATCATTCCGAACGAGCAAGCAGGCTTTCAGGCTCACCTGAGTACAGAATATCAGTCAGGGTACATATGGAAGTCACCTTTGTTATCTACAGGAACAGAGCAACTTCCATGATTTCGTTGAACTGCACTCAGCAGGGTTTCGACCCAGTGTCCCACGGGATGTTGTGCCGAAAGTTTTGCGACTGGGAATGCCCAGAGCAGTTAGTTATATACCATGTTGTTTTCCTACCTGAAGGACAGAACGGTGAGGGGATGGGTGGGTGATTGCCTCTAGAACCCATTTCCTCTAACTTGTGGAGTTCCTCAAGGAGTAGTTTTGTCTCCGGTAATTGGTTTCACCGACAACATTGTGGTTTACAGCAGCATCATGAGTGCACAAAAAGCTCTTACACAGTCACCTTAAGTAAATAAATAAATGTCACCTCCGGCCAGCTTTCCTGACTGCCCCACTATATACTCACTTGACTGACAATACAGCTAAAAGTCTCCATCAATTTCAGAGTGGGATCATGAGAAAAGTGGTCAGACATACCTCTCTGGAGAGGTTAAAGAACGCCGACCTGCACCCGTTGCTTGGTGTGCCGTTGGTTGGTGAGCTCATTCACCGGAGACACATCACGTTTTTTGACTCGTTCCAGCACCTAGCAAACCTAGTGTTTAACACTATGACCCTACCACCCTTCTCGCACCGATGGCAACAGGTAAAAATTAGGTTATGATTTAGATTAAGATTTTGTTTGTTAGATGTAAGTTAGTTTTAAGTTTTATGGTTCATAAGGTTAGCTCCATCACTTTTTTAAATATGTATAGACAATGAACGTATAATGTACATTATTATTTTGTAACAATCGCAAATCACAGTGAGAAATTGTATAAATTGTAGCCAAACTACAGGACTTATTGACCTATTGTAAATAGATTTATTTATATAGAATCTATATTGATTTCCATAATGATTAATAACAAGGGAATATGAAAAAAAACAAACCAAAAAAACCTGGACGGTATTCAGTTCTATCGAGCTTCGGGACTGGTACTCGCTAAAAATAGAATATCCATGGAAGGAACCTCTTCCATGCAGACGAAGATCTCTGTCCATCACAATATGGACTCTTTCCAGTTCACATTCGCACTCGGGGATGGCTTTCGCCTAACCTAAGGTACCAGAAGTGTGAGCTTGTACCATTTTTAGACCACGTAAAATCCCTGAATCCTAACCTATATCTACATCTTCTCCTTGGCGCAGTTCACTGTCGAGGCAAGTGCACCTATCAAAAGAAAATGGAGGCTAATAGATCAAAGGTATTTCCCATCACTAAGCTGTTGTCAAGGTCATAGAATATCTTTCTCTTGCTCCGTCACCAGGAACCTCAAACCTTCTTGTGACATACCAACAACGTTGACGGCCCGACACGCTTATTTAAGCCCCTCTATTACTGGACTACTATCCCATAAAAGCAGGAGTTCCACAGGGTGCAGTGGCCTGGGTCCTATCCTCTATAACTTGTATACCACTGATGTCCCATCTGTTCCCAATACCTTTTTGGCAAAATTTGCAAATGACACTGCAGTCCTTTCACCCCTCCCAGTCCCCGATACAGCATCCCATAACATTCAAAAACAACTTGATGAGATCGAGTATTGTTGCAACTAATGGTGGATCAAAGTTAGTGAGGAAAAATGTCCCCACATTACCTTTACCCTCTGCCGCAAGTCCTGCCCACTAGTTTTTTAAAATTCAATTCCTCTCCCGATATCCAAGACAGTACGGTATTTAGGCTTCCATCTCGACTGGAAAGGCTGGCATGGGACCCACACACGAGGCTTAAAAGAGAAGAACCAAACAGACACTTTGTACAACTGTACAGAAGACTTCGAAGGACATCTCACAATAGAAAATAAACTAATAATTTACAAAGTTATAATAAAGCTAATCTGGACATATGGAATAGAGCTATGGAGGACAGCAAAAAAGACGAAGATCAAGTGTATCCAATCCTTTCAATCAAAAGTCCTGAAAACAATAAATAATTTCCTTTATTACGTTAGCAACGGCGATCTTAATATAACCGATGTCGGGGGCGCAGTCCGGGGGAAGGACTCGTCTACCCAGCCACTGCTCGTCGGGCGTCAGAAAGGTATATGAATGAATTAACCTTAGGTCTTTGACCTTGGCAAAAACCGTCCGGATTCCAAAGGCGAGTGTGAAGCGGAAGGAGGCAGATTGGACCGCTGGGGTAGACGCTACTATGTACATTTTGTAGGGCCCTAGAGATCGTCGTCTGCATGGAAGCGATACCTTCCAACGATGTGGTAGTTTTAGCGAGACGAAGGCATATAATCCCACTAGGGAGGTGTGAGGACTGATAACGCCGGACTAAAACAGCAAGGTTAGGAAAGAGAGGTCAGCATCACCCATCACCCATGAATTTTATAAGCCAACACCTGGAGTAGCCAAACCTGTATCGTGCTAAAACATCCTCAAGCCGAGCCCACACATTTCTTCGGGAAAAGATGCTGAAATAAACTTTCGACTCACTCTATGGACATCCAGGCATAAGAAATTCCAAAAGAATAGTGTCACAAAATTATTTTTAGCCTAGCCTTAAGATGTGGGCGAGTGATGTGTGGCCTGCCAAAAGTCGAAAGAAACTCGGCACACCTTGACACCGGTTGGCAAATTCCCAGAAGTTAGTCGTTTCGAACGTAATCATCGGTATCGGACCACTGCCTCCATCAAGTAAGTTCAAGGAAAAGCTGTAGTGGAACGATGGCACTGGACATCGAAACTGACCCATATATCACATAATAATGTGGAAAATTGAACGAAAATCATGCTTACGGTAATGTTGAAACTAAGCACGAAGATACAGGTGAACACTGAGTATAGCTGAGGTCGTTTATGATCAAACCGATGCCGGGGGGACGTCCTTGCGTCATCCAAGATCGGATTGAAAAGCCTCCATCTACTAGACGATCTTCAGGAGTTTCTCCAGTGCTTCAAACCAGGACTTCAGAATGAGCCCAAAGAGTATCTTTCTCCCACAAGAGTTGGCAGTATGCATGCGTGACATTTCATTTGCGGCCAGTTACGCGGGTCGTTTCAATAGCAATTCAGGACAAACAAACGGGGATTTAGACAAACAACTCATGCGTTACATGAAGGGAACTGGACGTGGGAAGTGTGAGTTTAAGGGGGCACATACTCCCTTAATTAGTTCTTGCTAGGCTGATTATTGTTAGACATACGTCTTCTGTGAATCAAGAGGGACTGCAGACTAGAAGGCTGCCTTAGGAAATTGACAGTGCAGTGTGGTATCTCTACACTAATCCACGATGAAAACCAGGGAGTGAAAAGTAGCTGTTAATGAGCGTTATCAATCAAGGAATGATGATGAGGTGCAATGTCAGTCAGGGAATCATCAAAAAAGGAACATGTTCAAATAGTTGGTGATCCGATACAAGAACCCTTAGCCCACGAGGAAAGGTTTTTTTACATTATATTTTATCTCCCATTTGTCTTTTATTGTGTTCAATGGTTCAATGTTTAATATTAGGACGTTTAGTTATATTTCTTTCAGTCTTCTGAAATCGATCTCTGAAAATTTAATGCTGTTGCTTACTATCATATTTGTAGTTACATTAACATCAGGTTGATCTCTTTGCGATTCTCATGAAAAAAGTGAGGTTTATTGCAAAAAATACATTGATATACTCTGGAATGGATAGGAACTTATAGTTTAGAGCTTTGGTGGATCAAATAAATAACCTTATATTGATCTTCAGAAGAACGCAGTTTAATGCTCTATAACTGACAACAAAAAATGAAACACACCGTGATAAACGTCTGTACGAAAAGGCTTGAAGGTGTAAAAAACTAAAATTTCTTTTTCTTACAAAAGGATTATGATCGCACGAGGATGGCACGGTAAAACAACTGGACATAACCTAGGCAGTTGCTTGATATGCCACATTTACTCAGGAATTGATCGCATGTCGTACGACGCACTTATAAATTACCAAGAGACAATCGCCTACCAAGCCGTTCGTGAACGTCGGCTTAACCTGACACTTCAGAAAGCTTCAGATTAATAATGAAAATAGCTAATTATTAGTGTCGAGCATTGAATGGTAGGTTATTTTTATGGTATAAATATTGTCCAGTTTTAATGTTTATTAATTACATTATATACAATTAAAAATTACATTAAAAATTCAAAAGTTTGACAATTTTAAGAAAGGGATTTTTTTCATTTTATTTACAGTACTGAAAAATCAATCAAATAATTACTAATAACCTATATCACAACTAAAATCTCACATATAAATCAAATAGTTTGATTTAAAGTTATTTAAGACATTCTCAAGGAATGTAACATAATTTGCATTTATATTTTCATCTTTATATATAAATAACATACAACATCAATATTTATGATATTATATCTATGTGAAAGTTTGTATTACCATTTTCTTTCAACAACACTTAGAAATATAAACTTAATATATTTAAACTAATTTATTAGATAGAGCCGACCCTAGAGGTACATCATTTGTATTATAGCAATGAAAAACTATTACTAAAGTAATGAAATTGTATGAAAAATATGTTTAAACTGACATCATTTTAAAGGTTATTAAACTGCTTTATAAGCTATTAGTTCAAATATAAAAATTGGATTTATGTATTTTATATTTATAAAAGCATATTTTGATGATATTTTCAAAAAGCATCCTGTTTAGCCGTAAAAACCATTTCTTGCTCTGCCGAATTGTTTAACATGTTTTATTTTTTAAATGATAATAGATCGTGATAATGAGACACTAATTACTTATTGTAATATGTATACTAATTGGATAGGTTAAAAAAAAAAATGAACTGTCTTCACTATAGGGGCAGAGAAAATAATAATAAATGACATTTTGTGTAGTGTATTAAATATAGGTTTCTTTTTCAGATGTGCTGTGGTTAGTAATAGTCAATGAATGGTTTACTTCCTTCAAAGGGTTTTGTTTCTGTATATTAGGAGTGAGAGATTTTGGAGCTAGTATAAATAGATTCTCTGAAAAAAATCCTGTTTTTACTGATAACACATAGTTTCCATTGTTTATATTGTGATTATTTAATCTTACGATTGTTTCACTTTTGACTGTTGGAGATACATTTTCGTTTTTATTCAGCTGAATCTTTTCAGAAGCCTCAATTGCAGCTTGAGACGAATCTCTTAAACTGCTTTGTGGTCTCCTTTTATTTTTTTTATTTTTACCAAAAAGAGTTTGCTTAAATGCCTTTCTATATCTGACCGACATTAAGTTGTACAGGATTGGATTAACTGTTGAAGAAAAAAAATATAGTGCTCCAGTAATGTAGTACATCCATTCATTTAAGGTCACGTAGTACGGCGAAGATTTTCCATATAAATATAGAAGTCTTTGTGCATGAAAAGGCGCCCAGCAGATGAAGAACATGCTAACTACTGCAACTACATATAACAAAATAAAAAATTGTATTAGATTTTCAATAGCAGTAACTACCCGGACAAAGGTAATTAGAATGAGGCATGACCGAAGATAAATTGTAATTATAAATATCAGGAAACTAAAAATAGGTAGGAAAACCAATATATAATAATGTAAAAATATTCTGAGCGATGGCAATAACCTTAGTGTTTATTAATGTTTTTAAATTAAGGCCAACAAATTATTATTTATTGAATCGTCTATGATATTTATTCATAAACGAAGCCCTCCTGAGCCGAATTCTTCATTGATCTCCTTTCATAGTGTCATCTTTGTGACAATATATTTTATTAAAGAACGCGGTATTTTTTTGATGAATTGATAAAGTGAGGCACGTGATAATTGCCTGTGATAATCAATTTAATAAAGGATTTGTAAAAATGTATTCACTTAAATATACTACATTGTTAAATAATTATTTTAAAATTAAAAATTAGGAACCATTTATTTAGTACTGCTCAATGAAAATGTATATGCTAAATATTAACGTAGAATGCCATTTATAGACGGGTTTCGAATTAAACCCCTTAAGTCTCTGGAGAGGTTAAAGAATGCTGACCTGCACCCGTTGCTTGGTGTGCCGTCGGTGGGTGAGCTCATCCACCGGAGACACATCTAGCTTTTTGACTCCTTGCAGCACCTAACCAACCCAGTGTTTAACACTATGACCCCACCACCCCTCCCGCATCGATGGCAACAGACTGTCGGGGGAAAATTAGGTTAAGAATTAGTACGTAAGTTAATTTTAAGTTTGATCAAAAAGGTGAGCCTACCAATAAATTGTAAATAGATTCGCCTGAGGATCTACCATTGTATATAATTATCTGTGAATTTAAAGGGTCTAGGAAGAAAAAAAAACCAACAGTGGGTTGGTTGGGTTTATTTTAACGTATACCCCCGGGTCATCAACGGCCTCGTTTGGTGTTTTTAACTTCTTAAACTTATTTGGATTGTTGAAAATTGTGAAGAGGAGCAAGTACTAGGACGAGAGCAGAACCCAGGCCCCCGGACTGGATTGACCATAGGAGGCACCCTGTTCCCATATGTCTGGAGATGGTTGTAGATAGTGCTTTTATAGGATTTGGAATCCGATCCGTTGTCGACAGCCCACACTGCCATTTTTAAGTCATTTGTCAATGATCCTTGTGGCTCAATCTCGTAATTCCTGGGTAGACAAATAAAATTCACTTTTATTTTAAAATAAAACGAGTTAAGTATGCAGTACGACGCATTTAAGGTTTTCTATGTTTATTTTCTATCCGATCGGAGGACGTGGATAAAAACCATCTAACTTAAGTACAATAGTACATTTGACTAATCTTTACACATGGAATAGTCCAAACTCTCCCAGTATCTCTAAGCTAACACACTCGTGATAACAGCGATGCAACACTCCAGGCAACGGCCTCAAAACTTCCTAAATCCATGACAACAGAACGATTGTAATAATATGGCTGCTCCTGGGGTGGGAAACACATAATGACATTACCAGAGTACATAACGTCATTATCTTTTCCAATAAATTTGATTAAATAGCTAGGGTGTTTCGGTTGGGTATGTAGTTTGGTTAAATAGTTGACAGTCTTCTGACTGAACAGTAGTGAGGTGGGCCTGTTTCAGTGCAGACTCAGCGTAGGGCTTGTTCGGAATGCACCAGTATTTCAATACGGTGATTTTTTTGCGGACCCGTGCACGATGCTTCCTCAATGAAGCATAGAGCAGATTAGTGCTTGATATACTTTTAGCAAATGCAGAACTACTGAGCATTTTTAGGGTTCTCATTTTTAGCATACACTTCTCTTTGAGGACACTACTATGATTTTCCCATATCAAAAAAAAATGCCCAGAAATTTTTCATTTTCAACAAATGGCAGAATTTCATTTCTAAGCGTTGCTAAGGACGGTGGAATATTTATTTTCCTGCTAAAGTGAATGCGTTTGGTTTTTTCGACAGAGAACCTCAATCCAGAAGTGTTGGACTAGTTATTTATACCATTAAAAGCTTCCTGGAGTTTGGTTTTTATGTCAATATTTTCGGCTTCGTCAAGAAGCATGAACGGTTTAACACTTATAGGTAAATTTGTGGCCAAGTTATTAATGAATGGTAAGTGCGAACAAAGTTGTGCTTATAAGACAACCCTCAGGGACTTCAAAGTTTTGCTCTTTTGTTTCAGAGATTTTATTTCCTATACGGATGTTGGACAGACAACATGTTAGAAACTATTTTGTATAATTCAATAGGTGACCTGACAGAGGGCTCGCTGCTCTTGACTTCTAAAAGATCTTCTCCGAGTTTTAGTTGCGTATTTACCAAAGAAACTTCGGTATGACTATTTGCGCGGCTTTTAAGATATTATAAGTAATGGCTTTGCACCCTCCTTCAATTTTGAGCTCAGAAGGTGCCATTATAGGTAGAGTAGCAAAGGATGTGAAGAGTTGCCAAACTGCTCTTTGCAATGTCCATCGAGATTTACTTCTATAATCATGATTCAGCTCTGAACGGGGGGGGGGATAATCGCTGGCATGTAGCTCGGGTAGTACATTACAATTGATTCTGTTGAATAAAGAAGGGGTGCACATTGAGAGGTCCAGTATGGAGTAGGTGTGGTAACTTGGACTGCTGCTGTAAGTATGTTCACCGGAGTTTAAGAGTAGTAATAAGCCTGATAAGTCTCGCAAATCATTGGTTTCTGCAGCCCTATATTATGTTACGGTTGTTCATGTCCCCGCTAAGAAGACCGGCATTGGAATTTGGACCTGTGCATCAAACAGTTCTGGAGGACGAAGGTATATATTACATATTGGAAATGTAAACCCTAAATGTACACTGACTGCAATGGCTAGGATTGTTGATTCGATTTCAATTGGTTCATTTTCCAGTATTTTTTTCCTTCTAATTTTACCAATTCTTTTTGCTGGAATGGAATCGAATGAGGATTAATCCTCTAAGGGAGTTCATCTATTAACTTAAGGCGGTGTTAATATTTTTTATTATTCCACGATTTGTTGAAAAGATTTTTTTATAGTTAAGAAAAGATACCAATATTGACTTCAATTCATTTAATATAGTGCTGGGAAGATGTGTTTGATTAATTCTAGGAATTTCAACTTTTATATTATAAGGACTTACTTAACAATCTAAAAAAAATGTATTGCAATACAAGGGGCCAATTTTAATTACATATTTCTTCACAAATGTATTTCTCCTTCACTTCTAAATACAGTCTTCAACTCTAAAAATCCCTTCTCCTCGTTTATATTTTCCATGTGACTTCTAATAAAATTGAATCCCAAAATACAATTCTGGCTTAATTGCAGGATAACCAATAAATTAATATTTATTCGAAAATATTTGAGGGGGTGTGGGTGAAGATCCGCTTCCTAATGGGTTTTGACTGGGTGTATATCATGTTGAAACTTATACTTTTAAAGTTTTCATTTACAGAATATATTTGATTCCCCGTGTCTAGATATGCATTACTGCTTTATTTTCTAGATAAAAAGCATATGAGGGCAATACTGCCCAGTGACACATTGATTTAATTCTCCATCATCTAGTGTTCATGAAGATTCATTCTCTTCATAAAAAGAGCTGACGCACTTGTCCGATTTCTTCCCATTCCCCTGGGAATTTTTTGTTTTTTCTTGTTCGTGTTTTGAATTGTTTATTTCTGGATTTCTCAATTACCACTTGCTCTGGTTAATACTCTTTAATTAACCGGTGATTTTCCTTTTCATTACTGATATTACATACTTTTATTTTCATTTCTTTTGGGGTATTGGTTGATCCGCTATCCCCGTTGGTAACCTCTCTGATAATGATGTCCTCTTCTAAAAAAAAAAAGTACGGTCTTTCTTCTCGACCATCATCTTCATTGGTTACGTCCATTTGATTCACATGCTTTTCTTTTTGCGGATGGCACATTTAATTTTCCCATTCCGTCGACCATTGTTCTCGGGTTCTTTGTGCTCTTTCTTAGCTCATCTTTGGCTGTTGTTGGCAGGATGGTTGCTTTTCATTCGTTGTCTCATATCCTGTTGTCTTAAGGAAAATTTGAGTGCCTTGTTCCCTCTGCCTTCTGCCCATGTTTCCGGATTTTAATATTCTATCCCTCCCTAGGTGTTCCAGAACTCCCATGAATACTTTCCCATCTTTGTTGCCTTCTATAGGCAAGACTACATCTTCGACTTTTTCCAAATTGTTTTCTGGGAGTACGACAGTCACACCCCAAACCTTCTTTAATCCCCCTGCTAAAAGCTTCGTAATTTACTTTCAGCGTCATTACAAAGTCAATTAGCATCTCCGGTGTACTATTTGAAAAACTACATTTGTCCATCATGGGTCTCCCTCCCCTAGCTAACTGACTTTTAGAATTCCAAATGTCAAATGAGTTACTTACCCGTGGCTGATTTCGATTATCAGTAGTTTCCTGATGGAGAGCAGGATACCCTTGTTGAAACCTTAATAGTTCGGTCCTCAAAGGGATTTCTAAAGGACTTTCAACAGGGACCTTCAGCCTTTGTACTTTCAGACCCTTCCTGGCAAATTATCTCGTTTGACACTACCCAGGCTTTTAAATATTTTTTCTAATTTATTCTTTTTCATCCTTTTTTATTTTCAGCTCCTCTTTAAACAAAACAGCATCCCCTTCTAAGGCCTATTCGTTCAAGTGGTCCATTTCTGTAATTTTACTATTAATTTTTGTGTCCTCTTCATCCATTTTATCTTCAATATTGCTTATTTGAGTGGCTAGTTCCACATGTTCTCTATGTTTCTCTTCTTGCTACTTCTGCAATGTCCCAAATTTCCCAATTTCAGAATGTCAATCTCAATACCTTCAACCCACAACCAACAACTGTAAACCAAACTCAAAGAAAAATGCACCAGGAATCTTTATATAAAAAAATCAGAATAATAAACATTCATAAATGGACCAAATGCATAACATATATAAGCCTTATTCATATATATATATATATATATATATAAGTTAAAGCCAGAGGCAAGTTTATGTTGTAAACTAATACGATCATGGGAGGTAAACAACCCATGATCCTATGTAGGTCGGATTGCTAAAGACAATAAAGTAGTCTCTTTACAGAAGTTCGAGAGTGTAGATCGTTTCCCTCTTTCCTATTATTTCTTACAGCTTAACCTCCGACAATTAACTGGTGCCGAAACCCGGGAACCTAGTACGGCGAAGCGAAAAGTAATAATTTTCTTTTCTTTATTTTTTTTTCGTTCTTTCGCTTCACGTTTTTTTTCTCTCTCAATAGAATGCCAGAGGGAGTGTTACGACCCCCAGTGCTTAGTGCGGCAACAGATATACCGCAGTTACCTCAAACGACCATGGCAGCGGCTCACGCGAATACATTGGCGTGGATGAAGATCCAGGCGATTACGGCTCAGGACATGAGGAAGTCGATTTCGGATCTGGAAAGATTCACAGGCGAGACCGGGGAACTAAATCATTTCCTTAAAGGGGGTGACCGGCTGATTACGCGGATAGAGGGGAAACGGTCGGAGGACCTGATAACGGAAGGGGACGCAGAATCGCTGAGGGCAGCTCTGGTGTGCAGAGTGTCCTGAACATGATCCAGGCCGACGAGGAGACCTCGTGGAACGTAGTGAAGGAGCGGCTGAAGAAGGCGTTCGGTGGGGGAAGATGGACCCCGGAAGAGGACATTTTTAAACTCTTCAGGGAAACGAAGAGACACCAGCAGACGAACGGGCAGTACGCCGGAACGATGCTGGCAAGATACAACAATATCACGGAGAAGATGCGGGAGACAGTAAGCGCTGCGGAAGTAGAAGCCAGGATGGCGTTTTTATCAACTATCCTGAAAGTACAGCTAGCGAATGAAACTGGAAGAAAGGAGGGGTTACCGAGGGAACGCACATTTCTGGAATGTGCCCAAGAAATGGTGGACACCAGTGCCAGAGAGGAAGACACCACAGTTGGCGAGGAAGAAACGGGCTGGAGAAGAGTGCCATATAGAAGGCCCAAAACCACGCCCATCGCATGGAAGAAGAAGGAGGCGGAGTACAGTGGAAGAGGAAGATTAATGGCGGGGGAAAGGAGCCGAGGAAATGTGGGGCGCTCCAGAAGGCGAGACGACAGGAAGTGCTATGAGTGTGGGAAAGCAGGACATTTGGTAGCACAGAGCCCACACACTAGGTGCTTTGAATGTGGTACGGAAGGGCATGTAGCCAGGCAGTGCCCGTATATGAGCCGACGCAGAGACGGGAACAGACCTGAACCGATGGAGATAAACGCTCAGAAGATGCGGAGGAAAGAGAGGCCGCAGCCAGAAGCGTCAGAGACCTCGGAAACTTCCGAGACAGAAGAAGAGAAGGAAGAACCAGGAAACCGAATGGGCTGGAGAAGCGGCAGTGCTCGGAGGACCACTCGACGACAAACATGAGAGGAGAGGGGAGAACGTGATATCTGAGCAGAGTGGTGGCGGAGAGGCGACCGCACGATAGTAAACAATAGTGTGAAAGTCGGGGATAGTGGTCTGCCTATAATCAGAGTCGTGAGGGGAGTGAAGTGTCTAGTGGATACTGGGAGTACCAACACTATAATGTGTCGGGAGACACTAGAGAGGATGTGTGAAGGAGAGAGGATGCCCCAAATACAGGTATGCTCTTGTAACTTGATCACCCTGGGGGGCCCCTGTAAGGTCGAAGGGGAGGCAGTAATAGGGCTAAATAGATGGGAACGCGATAAGGAGAGTTTAACAGTTCACGTGGTAGAAAAGATGCCCCGGGAATATGGAGGGATAATAGGGTGCGATTTGCTAGGTAAAGTAGGAGCAAAGGTTAGGAACGAAAAGGGGCGATGGGACATTCGAATAGGTAAGGTAAGGTATAGGTGCCTGGGACTAGGGAGAGAAGTAGGGCGAGATGGGGGGGGGGGGCGCGAGTAGGAGCGCTAAAGCAAGCAGAAGATTGGAAAGGGGAGCTTAAGAGAAAATACATAGATATTTTCTTCAAGGAAGGTGAGCGATTGGGGCTCACAGGTAGAACTGTACACGAGATTCCGCTCAAGCAAGACAGGGTGTGCTATGTGAAGGAGCGCAGGTATCCGCAGGCTCTGAGGCACCACATTCGTGAGGAGCTAGACAACCTGAAGAAGCACGGGATTATAGTGGACAGTACATCGCCATATAACAGCCCCCTGTGGGCCGTCAAGAAAAAGAATGAGGAAGGTGGGAGTCCAGACAAATATAGAGTCGTAGTGGACTACAGAAAACTTAATGAAAATACGGTGGATGAAAAATATCCAATCCCCAGGTTCGACGACATTTTGGACAGGCTGAGTGGGGCGAAGATATTTAGCACTCTGGATCTTAAAGCGGGGTATCACCAGATTCAAATGCACCCTAGAGACCGACACAAGACGGCATTCACGTTTGAGAGAGGCCACTATGAGTTTACGAGGATGCCATTTGGCCTGAAGAATGCACCCATTACGTTCCAGCGGCTCATGGATGAGTTTCTACGAGGGATAGACGAGTCCGTATGCCAAATATATATGGATGACCTCTTGATATTCAGTGCGACCGAGGCACTACATGCGAATCACTTGCGGATGGTATTCGATCGCGTGAGGCAATTTGGCTTGAAATTGTCAGACGAAAAGTCCCGTCTAGGCCAAGAGGTTATCAATTTTTTGGGGCATACGATCTCTAAGTAGGGAGTGAGACCCGATGCCGGGAAGGTGGCAGCGATTCAGAAGATGGTGGTTCCGTCGGACGTTAAAGGGATCCGGTGCCTGCTGGGCACGCTTAACTATTACAGGAGATTTGTCCCCGAAATGGCAGCTTGTTTGGTACCCCTAAACAATCTCCTGAAAAAAGGTCAGAAGGTGGTCATCACCCCAGATATCGAGGCGAATTTTCGGAAGTGCATGGATCGTCTCCAGGAACACCTGGTTCTGGCATTTCCCGACTTCACGAAGCAGTTCACAATCACGACGGATGCCAGTGAATACGCCTTGGGAGCGGTTCTGTCACAGGCGGGGGGCACAGGGGACCGTCCCGTAGCGTACGCCAGTAGGCGTCTCACCGAGGCGGAAAGTAGGTATAGCGCGCTAGAGCGGGAACTATTAGGGATAGTCTGGACGATAGACCATTTCCGGCCCTACGTGTTCGGGAGAAGGTTCCGGGTGCACACTGACCACAAACCGTTACAGTGGGTCGGTAAATTAAAAGAGTCGTCGGCGAGGGTCATGCGTTTGAAGGAGTTCCTCAGCCAATACAACTTGGAGGTTATATATAAGCCCGGTAAGGAAAACGTCGTGGCGGACTGGCGGTCCCGGGCGATGGTGGTCAACGCACTTGACCAAGATCAGGGGGAATCCTCCCGGGACGGAAAGCAGTTCTTGCGAGAATGGACGCCGGAGAGAGAAGACCAACAGGAACCAGGGTCTACGGATTTGGTACCGTCGGCAGGAGGAGAGAGCTCAACGGACGACAGGCCTGCGGACATGGAAGAGCGGGAAGAAGAAGGGGACGGTGGGGTGACGATGCCTCCCAAGCCGACCTCTGGATCAGAGTAGAGAAAGAATACACTGCATCGTCTAGGTTTTGGGATGTTTTCAGGGACACTTTAAGGTGTACGGAATCTGTAAGCAGCTGGCGGAAGTGGTCCCAATCAACTGGGCCTCTAATAAATGAAGGAGGAGGCTGTTTGTAGAAGAAGAAGTCAAGGAGATCTGGATTTCGGTTGGGATTAGATGGCCAATAATGTGGCTGTGTCATTAGAGATAGTGGAGCAATGTTTCCGTGCGGGTGCAGGCAGCAAAGCACGCCGTGGCGTATTCGTGGATCTTGGGCCCCAACGTTGGTGCTTCGCGTTAAAGCCCTCGCCCACAAGGAAACGATGTCCGATAGAGACTAGAAAGGAGAAGAATTGGAAATGGATTTATTGGGAGGGCAGTACACTGATACTAGAGTGAGGGGGAAAGTGAAGGTGGTGATTGAAACATCTTATTAAATAATAATAAAAAAAACAATAGATTTGGAAAACGAACCTAACACGAAACAAACTGTGTATATATACATAAAAGTGAACTATATGAAGAAAATTCAGTGTTCATATTCGCAGATTTTACGTACAGATTTCACTTAAATTGTTTATTTACAGCATAAAGATGTGCATACGCGAAGGAAGGGAAGCGAAACCCTTAGCATCTTTATATTTCACCATATCGTACCTTTAATTTGCTGATTACTTAATTTGTGACTTCTCTCTTCTTTAACAAGGTGAGGGGGTTATTGATGTACAATAGATCGAGCTCCAACTAAGGCAAACACATGGTAAGTTTAGCCTTGTAAATCTTTGGTTTAAAGGACTGGATAACGACAAACGACATTGTTAGATTATTGTACTTCCTCGTTTGGCCATTATGGGGAACCTAACGAAAAGAAATACATTTTAAACTTTGAGTGAGTGAAAATATAATAATGAGAAGTCTGTGAAAAGGAGTGGTCTGTTTCGTTACTCTCATTTTCAAGATCTTTCAGGTCACCGCTCAGAAGCTATTTTATATTTAAAGATATTCCAAAAAGTAAAGTTGTGATAATTATATTTACTATGAAACTTGAAGTAATACTTACTTAACATTCGAATGATAGATTTGCTTGACTGAGAATGCCTTTTTCTTGAATGTATAGAACCTTCCATTCGAGTGCCAAATGCGTAGTTATTTCTCTCTCTTAGTCTAATGGCAATTTTAGTGTATAATATAATTATAATAACAATTGGAACTACGAGGAAGAGAAGGGCACTTAGCTCATAAATTGGGAAGGATTCCGGAATATTTGCTTCCAACATGGCACAAAAAGCGCTCTCTTCCAATATGATTCCCGAATTGGGAGGATAGTCGATGTAATTAACAGTGGTGTATAGAGCGAAGGGTAGTGCACATACGAAAGAGATGACCCACACACCAATGATGATCTTTAACACCCTGCTCAAGCTTGACATGGTGTAAGAATAGAGTGGGTGACATATAGCGATGTACCGCTCAGTAGTGAAAGCAACTATGGTCAGCACCGACGAGTAAGAGGACCTGAAAAAAACAAACATTTAATTTGAAAAAGTGTCACTATAAATTTAACATGTAATGTTAGGGGGACCGGAAAGTAATGTTTTTTTTTTACATTAAATTCAGACAGATAAATTTTTAACAAGTTTTTGTTTTTGATCGATGATGTAATCACCCTCGTTATCAGCAACCTTTTGCCATCTAGTGTGCAAATTTTCAATGCCTGATCGATCAAAATCAATTGTTTTTTGAGCAAAATATCTGGAGATGGCATTTTGGACATCATCCGAATTTTTTGCCACTTAGAAAATGGCCTTTAGAAAATGGCTAGAACATCAATATTATCATGAATAACCCCCCTATCCCGTGACCCAGGTCTGACAGGTATCTAGACAACATTTACATTTAACATTAACATTTACAGAACACGTAAATAGTAAAATAAATAATGTTAAAAGACTCATTAATGTTTTTTATTATAAATTCTCTTTTACATATTATCTTCAGTTTTTTGTACGGTAGTTGGCGTGAATTTTTTAGTTTATTTATATAGCTACAGTTTTATATGTTGTATATATTTTTGTTTGATTTATTCTGCAGTACCTGTCAACGTTTCACATTTATTATTAGC
Source organism: Acanthosoma haemorrhoidale (assembly GCA_930367205.1). Taxonomy (NCBI): domain Eukaryota; kingdom Metazoa; phylum Arthropoda; class Insecta; order Hemiptera; family Acanthosomatidae; genus Acanthosoma; species Acanthosoma haemorrhoidale. The sequence continues at coordinate 110,250,881 of OV884009.1, read as the reverse complement.
TTATTATAGTTATTAGGTGGAAATAGTTTGTGTGAAGGCCAGCTAATTTGTTAAGATGTTCATGGCTGTTCACTCAAACAGAAAAAAAATATTTAGTACCACTTTTGTGAGACAATGCTTTCATTCAGTATACATACTTGTTGTGTATTAAACTTGCGATGTGGTACTGTAAATAAATGTGTTTATCCAAATTTGCTATACAAATCCACTTTCCTTCAGAGTCTAAGTACTTCATGGTAGCAGTTGGCCGTTAGTCATTGCTTAATTCAGTCAGTTGTAATCTTAAGAGCTTGAAATGACCATTTAAAGCGTGGTGACATAGTCATCCCTTTGTGTCCCCGACTGGAAAATTAGAATTCTTAAATTTTTGCAATATTAAAACTGCGGTGTTGGAACGATGAAAAGAGATACTGATAAAGCTGTTGGATGGGAAGATATTGACATTAAGGCTACAAATTACAACTGCGGCGCCATAAAATAACAATCAGTTCGAGTACGTAAGGGAATTGGATTTACCTATTAAAATTATTTCAAAATTTGGTGAATATATTTAAAAAAGTCCACTGCTCTACAAATAGTTTGTGGAAATAGTCTTGAAAGGATGAAATTGAAAAAATATTCGGATATCTACCCATTTTTTGATGATGATGATTTTGAAAAATCTTTCAATGTACTTAAGCAAGCTGGCAAAACTATAACTGAAAAATAAACTGTATGTTAAAGTCTTGGTGGAGATTTGATTTACGTGTTTCCGGAAAGAGACATAACAGTGGACTATTTGAAGAGTAAAATTAAATTATAAACAATTAGAGAGTGTGTGAGTTGTCAGATGTAGCATCAAATGACAAATCTAATTTATTTAAGGTGGAATCGAATGGGTCTCTTAGAAAAGTAAACTGTGTTCAATGTGGTAAGCCAGGACATTTGAAAAAGGACTGTTGGTTTGGTGCTAATCTTGGTCGGAGTTCATATCATCTTGGTGGAACCATCGAGGTCGTCCAGAAAGACACTTCCGAGGTGGTCGAGGGTGCTACCAACATAAACCTTTTGATCAGACAGGGAAAAGTTTTCATACTACTGTTGTAAATAACACCTTAACTAATTGTGTTAATGACTTACTGTCAGAGGTTAAATCAGTTGGATGTACATTTAGTTAACAGTGATGGATATTTTTGATCAATATGCAAATTTATAATTGTTTACTTCGAGGTTCCTGCCACGTTTTGTATCTACATGGCTATATGGTGGTAGAGTCTGTAGAAATGTTTATTGTTGTGTAGTGCAACATGTGATGTGTGACTGTAAACGAAGATGTTGTGATTAATTCAGACTTTAACAATATAAAACTAAGGGAGCCTATTCAAATTGTCTGGTGACGGGAGAACTTTAAGAGCTGCAAAAGTAGGCAATATTACACTGTTAGTGTAAATAAAAGTGTTTATCAAATTTTTCCTTATGAATCCTTCAGACTCAAACATATGTCTCCGATGATCACATACGCAAACAGGTCGGATGAGTTCCGAGTGAATTGAGAGCATTGGAGGATCTAATGAGACCCTTTGTTTAATATCCATTTTTAGACTTTAACTTACAGCATCAGGGTAGCTACATCCGAACGAAGTAGTTGTGGTTTACATGTGAAAAGTTCAAACATTTTATTTGAAATAAGACCATTTCCCCTCTACATATAATGAAACACGTTCTTTTATTTGTTATAACATAAATAATTAAAATTTTCAAATCTGTATTACAATCTGCCTTATCGGGCAATAAGTAATTGTGTTCAATATTCTCATTCATACCATATATACGATTCTTCATCCACTCACACATTCATACAGTTTAAATAATTAATAAAAATTATAATATATTAAATTTATCCACATCAAACGTATTTATTAATATTTAACTTACATTTCGGAAGCAACAGCTCTTATTTTGCAAAAGCCTTCACCAAATTGCCAAGGGTATTGCTGCCAGTATACGCTTAAATCATTAGGAAGACCTAAAAAAAAATTGAAAATAAAAGTTAATGACTAATTATTTTTATTTTTTACTTCCATTTCCTATATATAGTTTAAACGAAATTCCAACCATTTGTGACATTACTCAGAGAAATTTCAACGCGTTTGTTTTAAGAATAATTTTGGGTCAGTACGAACGGAATGAATGGGAGCAGTATAAATAAAATGATCAATAATAAGTTGTAAAAAAATATGATCGACACCCTCTCACTTCACCCTCACAAACATATATTTATATACAGTTTATTTCTAAATATATAATTATGTTATTCGTAAATATATTTAAATAGAAGTTCCCCTCTTCTCGGACCAGAAAATACCCACCTACGTTTCCATATTTTAATAATAAAAACGTTAAGCGTCAGTTAAGAGAGTGGGCAACTAGTGCATGATACAGCTGAATCTCACTAGGGGGCGCGGCGTGTGTATCCCCACCTCTGATCTGGCCAGATTTGGGGCTTGGGGACCAGCCCACTACCGCCCGAGCAGTTTATTACCTCAAATTGGAAAATTCTATTGAATTATCTCAAAGAATACTGCGCGGAAAATGAGATCTTTCCGCCAGAACAGACTGGATTTTAATCTAAACTGGACGCAGGAGTTCGACTAGGTGTCCCACGGGACTCCTATGCTCTGCGACCGGGAGTGCCTGGATCAGCTCTATTCGATTCTGACTAGTTTCCTGAAAAATCGATCGCTGTGGGTGAGGGTGGTTGATAGCTTCTCGGAAGCTCAAAAAGACTGTTAGTTTTTAAAGACAACTGCTTAAAATGTAAGCAATGCAGTACAAGGAGAAATCCACACTTGTAAAAGTTTTATCAATTTAAAGAATAATTTTAACAATAATTACCCAAGGGGTCAGGGGAAAAAAAACGAAACTTTTTACCAGACTCTCGGAACCCGGCACCTGAACTGAATACTGCTCTCTCTCTCTCTCTCTCTCTCTCTCTCTCTCTCTCTCTCTCTCTACTCGAACCGTGGCTTTCTTATTCAACTACCTATGCATCTCTCTCTCTGCAATGCCGCTTGCTGCGCTACTCGAACCATGGCTTTCTTATTCAACTACCTCTGCATCTCTCTCTCTCTGCACTGCCGCTTGCTGCGCTACTCGAACCATGGCTTTCTTATTCAACTACCTTTGCATCTCTCTCTCTGCACTGCCGCTTGCTGCGCTACTCGAACCATGGCTTTCTTCTTCAACTACCTCTGCATCTCGCTCTCTGCACTGCCGCTTGCTGCGCTACTCGAACGATGGCTTTCTTATTCAACTACCTCTGCATCTCTCTTTCCTGACCTCGCTATGCTTTAGTCTGGCGTTGTCAGACACCATACCATCCTAGTGGGATTCTCTGCCTTCGTCTCACTAAAACTAGCACCTCCTTGGAAGAGACCTCTTCCTCGCGGACGACAGTCTACTGGGGCCCTACAAACTTTACCTAGTAGCGTCTCCCCCAGCGTTTCAGTCTGCCTCTCTCCGGTTCACACTCGCCTTTGAAATCCAGACGGTTTTCACCTACCCTTAGATACCGAGTGTGAGTTCGTGTTCATTCCAAGACCACATAAACTACCTATAATACCTACCCTGTTTTTCTTCTCCTGAACATAGTGCAATATAGGGGCACACCTGCTAAGATCTGATGGAGTCAGATCAATACGAATAAAGCTGCCTACCGACTAGGCCGCTAGCAAAAGTCAAAGACCACAGGTCCACCCATTTTATCTCTTTCTTGACGATCGCCGGACAGCGGCCGGGTCTCGAGACCCTAGCCCCCCGGCGGGCGCCCCCTTCTACCCGACAGATATGTTGTTCTACCCAGCGTCAAATTTTTCACACACTTTGGACACTTTCCAGGTATGAGGATTGGGTGTTTGAAAGAAGGTGCCATAAAAGAATAACATTCCAGTCTTTTGCCAACCCTTATTCTACCTACTTCATCAATAAAGTGAGAACGTTAATTTTATGTCGGCTTTGGCTGTTCTTGAACACATGTTCAGAATATATTATTCTTCAAGTGAGGGGCGGTGTGGAACGTCAAGCAGCAGTTGTGCTTGTAGTGCCGTCTTCCTTCGATTGTGATGTGTGCACAGTTTATGGAACGTGAATGAGATGTGGTCTGAGTTTTGGAAATACTTGATGAGATGTTATGACCGGTTTACTATTGTGTCGATGCGGTACGATGATAAAGTTGTGTCGTCAGCTTATAGGGAGGGATCTCGTTGCTTTTGCGTGTATTGGGAAATCAGAAACAAACTGGTTAATAAGGTTTTTTTTTTTTTTTTAATTTCAAAACCTCAAAAAGTAATACAATGAACAAATAATATAATAAAATAATTGAAAATACAGATTTCTCCTCGTACTGCGATGCAGTGATGCATTCGAAGGAGTGCATAAATATAATACATTTTTGTGGTAAAAAGTTCATAGTCTCATGTACACTTTTTACCACAAAAATGTATTATATTTAATAAGGTTAATAAGGTTGGTGATAGGTCTCATGTGGTGGGCCGGCTGTATGATTGTACTGGAGGTAGAAGTGTTATTTCGATATATTATTGCCTCCATGATATTGTGAATAAGGTATGTGGGGGGGGGGGGGGGTTCATGATTAGTGTATATTGAAGCCCACTGAGCCAAACAGTGTCGAAAGCTCTTTCAAGGTCTAATAAAAACATTCCTGTGAAATATTTTTCGTTGAAGGCTTTGGTCATAAAGCCTGTGTGGCACGCAGGCTAACTGTGGAGTGTTCTCTGAAACCGAACTGTTCATCAATTATTATATATCGTCGATTGATATGTTTGTGTTTGCGTTTCATTATGAATCTTTCGAGGAAATTTGATAATAAATTCAGCAAATTTATATAGGCATGCATTTTGAACCTTCTCCTGGGCTTTTATTAGGTTTTGGTATTGCTATTGTTTTTGATATTTTCCAGATAGTTGGTAAATGTGTGTACCTTAATATGGAATGGAATATTTTTGTTAGGCGCAGGTTTGTTTTTCTGCTAACATTTTTGATTGTCAAGGAAGAAATTCCGTGATTTCTGTGTATTTATTGTTTTGGTCATTTTCCCTGCTTGTTGAGGCGAGAGAGCAGGAAAATTATTTGAGATTGGCACTTTTAAATAGTCGTGAACAGTTTTTGATATTTCCCGGTTATGGTGGTTTGATCCTCAATTTCAAGTGATTACTTGGAATTAGCTAGAAAGTACGGCTTTGTCTTTATCCAGGGACGCTAGATCTTTGTTTGTTTCAGCGGAGGGAGTTTCGCTGATTGTATTCTGTAGGTTTTTTAAAGTTATCATTGTTTAACCCAGTAAGCTGTATGTTAAACTAACATAGTTGTAGAAATTGTTTATATTGAATAACTTAGCTGTGCCTGTGACATTTATTTTGTTAGGCGGAATGGCTATGACAGTTATGTTAATTGTTACTGCTTCAGTGGTCGTTAAGTCAGGGACTGGCATGAAGTCCTGTTTAACATAGGAACGGACTAACAGCACGACACCCTCTATTGCTCTGTCATTGCCTCCTCCGTGGATGTTGAATCCCAAAACTGAGAAATCTTGTGCCAATCAGTTCTCACTAATTAAGCTGTAGAAATAATTAAAATTATAAATTGTTGTCTCAGATTATTTGGGGATTCCACATCATATATTTAATTGTCGTTAATATTAGTTCGGTGGTTAAAAATTGCAACGAACAAGCTGGAACATAATAACAGTAAATGAAAAGCTACTTTGTTTATGTTTATAGTGTGCAGGGATTATAAAAATTTTATTTTGCCATAGATACAGGTCAGTACGGTTTTAGTTCCCAGTGAGAGTAATAAGAGAAATTGCAAAAAAAATGAAAGATTGATCGAGAGATTATTTGCCAAATTAGAATTGTTTATATATTTTATAATAATAGAAAAGCGTCTCTGCTTAGAATATTTTTCTCAAAAATATTGTAATAAATTTATATTTAAGGTGAACATCGCACATAATATGTACAGTACGCAAAACAAGTGTTTGCGCAGCAAGAAATTTCAATTTATTGCCAACTATTCATTTTTTTTTTGTATTAATTTTGTTTATTTCGTTAAATGAGTGATACAGAAATGGATGCCCAAAAACTATGCAACAAAAAGACTAAAACAAGTTTTAAGAACAATGTAAATAAAAACATAATTGCACACTTGGATAAGTTTGATTACATAAATATCCCTTTCGCATATAGTACAGCTATGGTATTGGAAATTTGTTTTCACCATTTTCACCAAAATACACTTTTACATTAGCCGTTTATTTGTAGGTGTCTAGAACGCTTCTAAGAATGCAACCAAAGAGCATTGCATAATCTCTGAGGGAAAATTATATTTGTTTTCCCTAATAAAGGGAAAAGTCATCGCGAAATCGGTGTAGAATTTCGTATTAGATTATCTAGAGTTACTTTGTAGCAACAATAAAGTAAAAATAGGATATATAGGGGATAACACTCAAAAGGACGCCCCTCGAAACTTAAATAAAGGTAAATATGTCTAATTAAGAAAAGGGTGCAGAGTAACCCCCAGGGTGGATTTCCTGAAATATACCTGGCTTACCTTAACGGCTCTCGAACCTTAAATTCCTGGGTAGACCAATAACAGGGCAATCGGGGAAACTGATATAAAAATCAAAATTTAAGAAATAGCATTTTATTATGACATTCTATCTTTGCAAATTAATGGAATTATAGGCTAGAACAGCCAATATCTGCATACAAAATAAAACTATGGGCTGATTTTAATCAATCAATAATTTAGTATCAGCAAATGGCTGGGCAGCAGTTGGTGCGCATATGATTAAATTATAGGCAATACATTGTGTAATTTAGTTTCAGTTTTACAGCTTTTGTAATTGTCCAATTCCATGATTATATATCTTCTTAGATGTCTTCGTAGACGTCTTTGATTGTTCTGATAAGTGTTATTTGTTATTTGTTTTCTAATTTAACTATGCATACTTGTAATTAAATTTTTTATGATGTGCTTGGCATTACTAACCAAGCATACCGTATTTTTCCAAATATTTTCTTAATTGCAGTGCATTCCATAGGTGTGAAATATCCATGTTAAAAAAAAAAACCATTTCTTCTTTTAATATGCTAAAAAAGTCAGTTGAATTGTATGGTATACAAATGGGTCTGTTTTTCCTTTATTTAATATCAAGATTTCCTGTCATCTTTATCAACTTGTATTTCATAGTAGTTTATGTAGAATATTACACGTGAAAATGAATTCTTGATGTAATGAAATAGATTCTAGGTCTTTTTCGTCATCAGATTTTTGTCCACATGTTAGAAACTGCCGAATTGTATTCATATGTTAGGTTTGCTTTATCATGCTGGGGTTGGAATTATTAATAAAAATATCTTGGCTAGTTAGAGCCTATTAATCAAAAGTAATTCAGTATATCGAATTTATGAAATAGGTATTACTGTATTACTAATCTGTTACTAACACATTAGTTGGCTCCGATCCACATACGTGGCTTACTCAAAAGGGATCCAAACCAATTTAGCCAACCCTTTTATAAAACCCGACCGCCTCTGCCTGGGTAATGGAAATATGCTATTGATAAACTTTTACTAATTTTTTAATAATGCTGTATCAGTTATTTGTATTCATAGGTCAGTTCGAATATCAATGTTTTTCGCATTTTTAGCAATAAAGAGTAGTAGTAGTAGTGGTAGAGTAGAGTCTCGCCGAGTCTAACCGAAGGGATAATTTGGATCAGGGAAAAATTGTGATTAGAGGGAAAATTGGGATTAGAGGGAAAATTCAATAATATAACTTTTTTAAATGTTTTCCAAAAAATTTTATTCGTGTAGGAAACAGTTACCCCGTGTTTTTAAAAATAAACTAAACCAATTCTATAACAAATTAATGTGCACAAAAATCAGTATTCTCCTTTGGGTGGACGAGAAATTGTAAAGGAGCTGGGGAATGATTCGACAGTAGAGCCACTTGGGACTTATCACTGATGGGTTACTTGTGCGAAAGTGAAAGTGGTTAATGATTTGCATCGACAATCAATTTATTTTGTATTTTGTGTAGATGGCCTAAAGCAGAGGGTGTGAGTTCTCTTGACAAACGTTTAGTGAGAATATCTTCGGCCACAACAAGGTGCCAGTGTGAAATAGGAAAGTATTTGCTGAATATGTGCTACCCAACTAGCCACAAATTGGTTCCATCAAGACGGAGAAGAATTCAGCCAGTGTAAGGTTACAGTGGAGTCTGAAATAGCTTAAATGTTATTTAGATGAAAACGCTTAATTTTCACAACCAAGTCCATTAAATCAACTAAATAATGACTGAATAGGCAAGGTATAGAGACTATTTTCGTGGGCGCAACATAAAAGTGTAGTCTTGAAATAATCACTGTTTAGGACGTGAATATAGATTACTGTCCCATAACCTTTAAGAGAGGCATCATATAAGCCAATTATGTCAGAAACTGTAGTTTCAAGAAACCGTGAAATCTTGAATTTCTTTCAATGCCATTGTTTTGTCAACCTCTTTATCACGAATAATTAGAAGTTCACTTCTTCTTGGTCCAGAAAATATCTACCTATGTTTCTATATTATAATAATAAAACTTAAGGCATCAGTTAAGAGAGGGGAAAGCTACTAGTGTAAACAGCCGCAGACACCAGGTGGCATGGCGGGGGCAACCCCCACCACTGGCCGCCTTATATAGGTATCCCGATTTGGGGCATTTGTCTGACACCTCCGTTTCAGACAAACTTTTACTTTTCGACATAGAGGTAACCCACAGGCTACCTCGACGAATTGACTTACTACTTTCAAAACAACCCCACCGTATCACCAGTTGCACCGCCCTTGACTTTATTACATCTGACCACAGACCAGTACTGTATGCGGTGGATGGTAAAGTGGCGACCCCTTGCCCCACGAGATACGACTACCGTCGTGCCGACTGGGATCTGTATCGGTCGCAAATTTACCATAACCTGCATATGGTGCCAATTCTCCGCACGAAAGAAGAAGTAGATCTTCAACTAACTTTCATAACTGATGTGATCATAGACGCAGCAAACACTGCGATCCCGAAGTTCACTCCCATGCCACCGTCTCTGCGACCACCTCCAGACCACATTCTTAAAATTATTGCCTTGCGCAATAATTGGAAGAATATATGGTACAGGACGAGAGATTAGCAAGCCAAGGTCGCTGTGAATTCTCTCACAGGGCAAATCCGGGGCTTGATGAAACTCTGGAAAACAGCGCAGTGGCATGAGTGAGCATGACTTCGTAGCACTCACGAGATCACAGAAAGTTTTGGAAGCTGTTGAAGACTACAAAAGGCAAGACAGCCACTGTCCTTCTTCACGAAGGCGACAATGTTCTGACTGCTGAGCAACAGGCAACAAAACTTGCCGACCATTACGCTAGGGACATTACGGCTAGGACGGGATACTACCACATGCCTCCTCCGGTAGATGCTGAACAGAACCACATGTTTGTATCACCGAAGCAGCTCAAGGCGATTCTTCGCCGGTGTCAGGGAAACCGAGCACCATGGCACGACGGGATACAAACAGTGCTGCTCAAACAAATGCCGAGGAGAGGGGATAGTACAACTAGCAAACTTATACAACTCTAGTATAAGATTGCGGTACTTTCCTGACACATGGAAACAAGCCATCTTGTTCCCATTACTAAAGCCAGCCAAGAGTGGAGATCACCCAGCCCACTACCGCCCGATCATTCTTTTGAAATATCTCAAAGATTACTGCTCGGAAAATGACATCATTCCGCCAGAACAGACTGGATTTCAATCCGGTACGAGCGCAGATCACCCCCTTCTTAAGGTACAGTCAGAAGCTAGCTATAACATGAATAGAAACATAGCCACGGCTATGATTTCCATTGATTACACCCAAGCATTCGACTCGGTGTCTCACGGGACACTGAGTCAAATGCTCTGCGACCGGGAATGCCCGGAACAACTGTATTCAATTCTGGCTAGCTTCCTGAAAAACAGATCGTTGTGGGTGCGGGTGGGTGATAGCTTCTCTGAAGCTTTGTCACTGACCTGTGGAGTACCCCAAGGTGCCGTCTTATCCCCTGTACTATTCAACGTATACACGTCTGAGATTGTCGGAGCCAGGTACAAAAATACCACAGTTACTGCTTTCGCAGATGACATAGCGGCGTACAGTAGCAGCATGTGTGCCAAGGTTGCTCTAAGACAGGCTGAAGTAGCCTGTAACCAGATCAGTGAGAGATTGGGGAGACTCAATATCTCTGTAAACGCGGGTAAGACTGACTGTGTAATTTTCTCTTTCCAAAAGGGATAGTACAACTAGCAAACTTATACAACTCTTGTATAAGATTGCGGTACTTTCCTGACACATGGAAACAAGCCATCTTGTTCAAGACCCAATAGTGTATTGACGCTCGGTACCTCCTGTTTCCGGTGGACATAATTTGTTTTGTCTACTTCTATTTCGATATCTTCCAGCTTATTAATAGTGTTAATACTAGACACATTATAATTTTATATAATAATATTATAAGCACTTAAAGTTATGCAGCTAAACATTGATGTTATTATTTAGATATAACCAAAAAGCCAGATACCAACAATGAGTTGTAAGCCATTCAGGCCAATCCATCCAAAGCACCATGATTTTTTTTTAATTTCTTACGGTAACTGAAATTTTCAAAACGGCTAAATTACTATCCAATTTGGCAAGGACCAATAGATTTTATGCATTTGCTACTTTAGGAGTTAATTTTCCAACAAAAACCAAAACGATACAATAAACCAATTAGACATTGCCAAATTTGTTCACTTACCTCAGTGTCGGCAAATTTTAAAAGATACGCTTTAGCTCGTCCATCCCCTTAATTATATCAATAGAGGGGTAATAACAATGACCCCCCTAAAAAAATAAAAATGTGCTACCTCTTAGAAACAATAACGAAAAAAAAGTGTTACATCGCTTATACTGTGAGTCAGGTCAGTAATCAAAACAGAAAAAAATAAAAGAGGGGGCCAACAAAGAACCTATCTGTCGTCTAGAGATCCTCTGTATCTCTCAATCCACTCCAGATTTTGAACGTTGTGGAGGAGCGCTCCCAGAGGAACCAGTTGGAATTTCTAAGCTAGTAAAATTGTAATAATGTATTTGTTCGATCAAGGGTCAAATGATTCATGACCAATAAGATGACTAACATCTCAGAATTCTTTAGGTATGAAATGAATTGAACCGGTTGATAGGAACTATCAAGAAAACTAATCGCAAACATAAAAAAAAACAATTAGTTGCTGAAAGTTAGTTGAAGTAAGATATATTGGCTTATGCTCGTATGGATGGATCATATATTTTCAATTATTCTGAAAGTAATATCTCCAAAAAGAGATAAGGTCATATCCATGGTTTGGATTACCGTGAGAACTGTATACAGATTGGCCAAGGTATCTACGGTGACTAAGGGAGTTGGCCCATTGAGAACAACTAGTGCAAGGCGGTTCAAGTTTGCAATTAATTAGCGAAATTATGAGCGTTTCTGCAAGGAGTGGTAACTAGATAGCTACCTGGTTACTGTTTCTTGTCAGCTGTTTGCATTCATTCTTTGCAACGGTTTCTTCTTCCTACCACTTAAAACCTACATTAGTCGCATGGTCAAGGTTATTACCTCTAGGCAAAAGTTCTATTACAAAGGAAACTCTTTCTTATGTAAGTATAATACAGTTGTACCCCATATGTAAGTGTAATACAGTAGCGCGATCATAGTCACTTAGGAGCCTTAAAGAATTTTATTTTATATACAAATAAACTAAATTGAAAAATTATTTAATCCGATTTCTAGTAGCTGGAAATCTTTCATTGTTTTGGGTAATGTAAGTATAAAAATCATAAATAGTGGTCCGTGCATGGATTCATAGTTCTTTATTAATTTGTAAATCCCTTCTTATTGGATCAATAACAATTTGTTTTCGTAGTTACTTAGTATTTAAGATATCATGTACAATCAAATATATTATCGTCATAGTTTCGAAGGCAATAATGGGCCTTAATTATGAAACAATTTTCCATAAGTCCACATTTTGTCTATTCAAGTATGATAATTTAACAACCCTACATACAACAACCACCAACGAATCACACTAAAAAATGTAATCATAAAAAAACATTGGGGTTCCCACTCACGATTTTCACTCGAATATGAGGACTCATAGGTCTCACAGTTAGTAGCCGAAGGTCCGTAGCCCGAAAAAGATTGGCATAAAGCAAATTAACCCATAAAGTAAAGACGGTACGGTATTCTCCCCTCCGGCAATGTTGTATTACTCGAGGTAGCGATGGGTGGCATATCCTGATAGTCTGAAGAGGACACCTCTTACAACTTCTGAGCAGGTGTTTTTAAGTCTTTACTGTTGTGAGATCTTCAATTGGATAGTCTTCTTCAGCTTGTAAGATTCTGTGATACCTCGTCTAAGAGGTATATGGTGCCAGTACGCACGAATAACCACGGCCAATGGGATAAGCCACATTTACTTGTTCAAAACCAAGACCCAAGTTAGCCATACACTGCAACACCTCTTTGAACTAGGCGCCCTCCTCCTAGACAGCGTGATATGTCGTTAATAGCACTTTCTATAAGCAAACGCTCTATTTACTTCACTGAATCTTTAGTTGTGTTGACATAGTTATAGACCCCTATCCATCAGTTGAAGAGATTCAAAGTGATGTGCTCTACAGAAAACTTGAGCGAAACCACCGTGGAGAAGTGGTTCTACATTCAATCATTCATTTTTATGATTACTACATTCATTACGTTCTCAACAGAATTGCTGGGAAGCACTTTAGAGACATGTAAACATTACGGCTATTTTGGTCCTGAATTTCGGTCGAGCCTGAAAATGAACGGATTTGTTTATGAACGAAAATTATATCAATTTAATGTAAGTGGTCAGCTGATAGCATGGCCTGTTGTCCAAAAAGGGTAGCAACTTGACATCAGACTCAAAGGACCACTCTTGAAGTACTTGAAGTACTTGAAGTACAAAAGTACCTTTTCAAAGTGAGATAACTATCTTATTTTTTTTTTAGGGATGAATCTTAACGGCTCTTTGCCATGAGATACTGATGTCTATCATTTTTTATAATAGAATGCCGGTTGTGTATGTTTAAAAAACACAACAGAGGTTTAGTTCTTTTCTACCTTTACAGCTGTAAACATAAATCTACAAACAAATCGTGAATTTTTTTTTTTTTCAGGAATAACGGTAATACTTTTACATATTACCACTAGATGCTATTAGATAGATCAAAAGAACTATTTCGCTTGGGACTCATATTTCTGGCTTTGTAATATAAGGAAAATTTGTCGAACAAATGGATATTTCAGCTGGGAGGCAAGTTGATATTCTTTTAAGACAAAATATTCACTGGTTAAATGAATGTCTTTACCCAAATAAGACAGCTCAGATCCATACATCCATACGAGCATAAGCCAATTTATCTTATTTCAACTAACTTTCAGCAACTAATTGTTTTTTTTTATGTTTGCGATTAGTTTTCTTGATAGTTCCTATCAACCGGTTCAATTCATTTCATACCTAAAGAATTCTGAGATGTTAGTCATCTTATTGGTCATGAATCATTTGACCCTTGATCGAACAAATACATTATTACAATTTTACTAGCTTAGAAATTCCAACTGGTTCCTCTGGGAGCGCTCCTCCACAACGTTCAAAATCTGGAGTGGATTGAGAGATACAGAGGATCTCTAGACGACAGATAGGTTCTTTGTTGGCCCCCTCTTTTATTTTTTTCTGTTTTGATTACTGACCTGACTCACAGTATAAGCGATGTAACACTTTTTTTTCGTTATTGTTTCTAAGAGGTATTTTAAGTTTCTTTTTGGTTATTTCTAAATAATAACATCAATGTTTAGCTGCATAACTTTAGGTGCTTATAATATTATTATATAAAATTATAATGTGTCTAGTATTAACACTATTAATAAGCAGGAAGATATCGAAGTAGAAGTAGACAAAACAAATTATGTCCACCGGAAACAGGAGGTACCGAGCGTCAATACACAGGGTCTGGTAGATCCTGCAATGGGGCCCCCCCTCTTGTGCACAATTCCGTCACCGCGAGTGCTGTGGTTACTATTAGGTGAGGTTAAGAACATTACATATAATTTTAATTTTGGTTCATACTTCGTTTTGTTTTAATTCGTTCAGGGCTATCCGTGGTGGCTGTTAGGACGACAATATTGCTGTTTATAACAGCAATAAATTATTGACAATTTTGCTGAATTGGTTTTAATCGGTGACTTTATTTACTTATTTTTTATTATTCATTATTTATTCTTGTATTTTAATTGAGCCATGACCATTTTAGTCAATATTTGAATGATATAATGACTTGAGTCATAACAATTTAAAATTGATCGTAATATATTCATGTATGTGAATGTGTAAATATTTCATTTGATTAATCTCTTTGTTTTGTTTTATTTTATTTGAATCTATATTTAATTTTTAATTTTTAGTCTATTTATTCTGGCAATTTAATTAAAAGTATATGCTTGGTCAATATGTTGATGTTTTGTTTCATTTTAGGGCAGTTTGATTGTTGACCATTCTGATTTTGGTTATGACATTTCTCCAATGAGCATAGAAATATTTTCTCCTGTTATATTCTAATTTATGTCTAAGTGTTATATTCTAACAGTATATTCTACTATAATTTATGTAATTAGCATGAAACTGGTGGTTAATTTTTAAGTAATTATAATTATTAACAACATTTCTTATATAAATATAATAATTTAGCTTAAAAAAATTTCTTGTAGTAAGTAATTTTGCATGAATTACACCTTTATGAGTTACCATTTCCACACCCCCCCCCCTAATAATAAGTAAGAACTAAAAGAATGCCTAGCAACTAGAGATAATAAATATATTAATTAATAACTGTAATTAAAGTAATGACCCGCCTAGAAGTCTCACAGCGATGATGAGGTATCAAGTCAGTCAAGGGTAGGAGCCACGGCGGCGCTAATAGTCATGCCTTATTTTTAATTTGTACGAGGTATTCATACTTCATCCCTAGACGCAACTACTCTACGGCAAAAACAGACCGCGGATATATATATATATTGTAACATTCATGATATTTGAGAATATCATGACCAGCCACCCTCCCACTTTGTCCAGCATCAGCCCTTATGCTCTTAGGAGTGGGGATGAGATAAAGTCAGTCTTAGCTAAGAGCCAGAGAGCAAAGCAGAGCAAGCTCCCGTTCCGTTGACGGTCATCAACACAAGCAGAGGAGAAGAAGAAGAAGAAGAAGAAGAAGAAGAAGATTACACGGATATCATCGATTGGGTGATATAGATATTGTTTTTTATTATTATGGATCCAGTAAAAAGAGATTGAGCTCAATTTTCATTTTTTTATATAATTAATTAGTAGTAACTATCCTTGTTCAAAAGGAAATGAATATTTTTTTATATAATTTTTGTCAGCACTATTTATAATTATAAGTATTTGTTATAACCATTTTACTTGTATATATTTCACAATTCCCAGTTTCTCAATTTATTAATAACTATAACATTAGCCTTGAGATCGGGCGATTCAATCGGGATAATTTCCTATGTCGAAGACATAAAAACAAGTTGAATTAAAGATCTCATGACGGACCTACCAAATTAGTTAAGGTCAATTGATCTATTAAATTAGAAAAATAGAATGGTAGAAAATGAGGTAGGTTTCAATGGGGGCCGCTCCGGGATTAACTTCAAAAATTCTAAAGAAACCAAAGGAATTGTGAGGTATTGCATGTTAGAATAATAACTAGAACTAACCAATAACGAATTATATTTTCCTATAATTTTACATTTGTTACACAAACACAGACACAAATGACGAACACAAACATGTCCGGGTCCGACTCAGGTACAGGGGTTGGGTCAAACCCAGCCTCTAAAAGAGACCCCCCTGCCCCCGACCCCGAACCCACGATAAATCATGTCAAGATGTTACAACTAATCCTTGCCCAAATAAACAGTCAAAATAACGCAATTAAAGAATTTAATAAAGAGTTGAGCGGGAAGTTTGATCAATTAAGGGAAGAAATAAAATCGGGAAGATCGGCTAAATTCGAACAAGGTTACACGGATGTAAACGATAAATTAGATAGACAATTACGAATTTGTGAGGAGAGAACACTCCAAGTAAATAATAATGTTAATTCAAAATTAAAAGAAGAAATCATTGTATTGAAAAATACGACAGATCATGAAAAAACAAATTTAACAAAGTCACAACTAGTTGATGCTGATTGTCAGACAGATCTTAGCTTATATTCAATTAAGGATAATGAAGAGAAAATGACTTCATTGGAGGATGAACAGAAGATTGCAGATAACAATGATGAGTGTACCTCACGTCAACATGATCTAATAAAGCTTGACTATGAGAATAATATGAGTTTGTTGGAAAATAAATTTTCAGAGTTAGAAGATACAGCGAATATTAAGAAAGGGGAAGTGATTTCATTGAAAGATCAAATTACAGAGCATCAGCAGACAACCAGCGATAACGTGAAAAATTTAAAAATATTTCAAAATAACGTTTTGGATATGAAGAAATTGGAATCTCAAATTCCAACTCATCTTGATGAAATTCCTTTTTGCGTGTTTGATTTGAACAACATTAAAATTAATGAATGGAAGGCATTTAAAAATAATTACAGGGATGTTTTTTGTTCGATACAATATGACTTCAAAAAAAAAGAAAAAAAAAAATTATAGTTTTCTCTTATTATTTTCATTATTAAATGAAAATAATACTGATCGGATGACACATAAACTTTAGAAGTTTATACAAACAAAAACAAAACTATTATTAGAAGTATTGACCCTAGTAAAGTCTATGGAATTATCAGCAAGTGAAGCTTTTGCTTTCATTATCACTTAATCTATAAAACAGATCATAAATATTCTTTGAATGCTTAAGTCCATTATAATTAATTTTATAGCAAGGAAATAAAATGAGCTCATACAATTTTATACACGACAACGACCTCCCTATCTTTTCGTAACATTTATAATTTTTTTATAAACACTATCTTTTCACTCAGGTAAAATATTCAAATCACACACACACACTCAACAATTTTTCTCTATTGTTACTAATTACCAGTAGAATTGTCTAGTATTTTAATTAAAAACCAATATGTATTACTAATCACACTCAACCGTCTTTTCAACAAATGTTTTCCAAATCGCGTTATGATCCATAAAACAATGTACCTTCGAACTAATCCATACTAATTAGCATAATAATTTACTTAAGTAACAAAAAAAAAAAAAAAAAAAAAAAATTAAAACAACTTGTACGCTTTTCAAGCAATTTAAAACCTTGCAAAATTTGAACTATTATTACTATAAACTTTGTAAAATTTCAACACCCGTTATAAACAACCAATTCAACAAACCGAACACAGCAACATAATATTGTGGATCCACTTAAAAAAAAAAAAAAAATTTTCATAAATTTTTTTTTATTTATATGGGAAGGCAATTGTAACATTCATGATATTTGAGAATATCATGACCAGCCACCCTCCCACTTTGTCCAGCATCAGCCCTTATGCTCTTAGGAGTGGGGATGAGATAAAGTCAGTCTTAGCTAAGAGCCAGAGAGCAAAGCAGAGCAAGCTCCCGTTCCGTTGACGGTCATCAACACAAGCAGAGGAGAAGAAGAAGAAGAAGAAGAAGAAGAAGAAGATTACACGGATATCATCGATTGGGTGATATAGATATTGTTTTTTATTATTATGGATCCAGTAAAAAGAGATTGAGCTCAATTTTCATTTTTTTATATAATTAATTAGTAGTAACTATCCTTGTTCAAAAGGAAATGAATATTTTTTTATATAATTTTTGTCAGCACTATTTATAATTATAAGTATTTGTTATAACCATTTTACTTGTATATATTTCACAATTCCCAGTTTCTCAATTTATTAATAACTATAACATTAGCCTTGAGATCGGGCGATTCAATCGGGATAATTTCCTATGTCGAAGACATAAAAACAAGTTGAATTAAAGATCTCATGACGGACCTACCAAATTAGTTAAGGTCAATTGATCTATTAAATTAGAAAAATAGAATGGTAGAAAATGAGGTAGGTTTCAATATATGTCTAGGTTGACGCGTTCACAGATACTCTCCAGGTATAATGAATTGATTCTAGTCGTTAGAAAATTGTATAATTTTTAAAAAATTCATCTTATTAAGAGTGATCATATTTCTTTGGGCAAGTGACTTTTTTTAAATATATTGCGTAGTATCTTTTCAATTGATTTAAGAAAAGAAAATATTTGATTTTGTTTGTATAATGTATAAATTTTATTGTTATTTACATTACAATCAATAAAATATGTTTGCTGAATATTTATATGAGTTACTGTTCAGGGAAGAACATTCTCCAGTTAATTGTCTTGTCGTGTGGGAATATGCATCGTCAAAACATTTCTACTTCAAAAATATTTATGGCGATAAAACTCCAATCTGCCAGTAAGTAATTGAGATCAATGTTCTTATTTATACCATATTTACAATTCGTCATGCACTCGCCCACAGACCTCCCAAATCCACATGGTTGTCACCTCCCTCACATGCGGAAGAGGAAGTCTTAGGAAGTTACCCAAGCCCCTCCGGGTAACCGGATACGAGCCAGTAAAGGCTGACCAAGAGTGCGAGAACCACAGACGCTCAGGACAGGACGAGTTGAGGGCAGTTTGATTGTTGACCATTCTGATTTTGGTTATGACATTTCTCCATGGAGCATAGAAATATTTGTTCGGCGGTTATATTCTAACAGTATATTTGACAATAATTTATGTAATTAGTGGGTAAACACCACAATATGAAGTCCTTGCATAGACTGTGGGCAACCTCGGGGGAACTCCAGGGTTTGAATCTCGATTTATTTGTTGCCTAATGATTATTAATGATAGTGAGATTTATACCACTACTAAAATTGACAATAATATTACATGGTTATGTTAGAGCATAATGTAGATAGTTGATGTTTTGGCAAGATGTAGTTTTGTATAATGGGTGCGGGCCAGTGGCGACAGAATGTCTGGCCCCTACTGCAGCCAACCCCCTACCACACCCTCATTTTTCAACAAGATTATAAATACCCATTTTCATCTCTTTGACATAGTAGTTATCAACACCTTAACTCTTTTTAATATATCTTTATTAACACCTCGGCTTGACGGCCATGCAAGGGTACAATAACACTGAGCAACATCATAACAGGGTTCCGGGTCGGGAATGGTTTCATTGAGAGGCACTCGTAACTTGGTATAATTTTATAACAAAATGACATTGTTTTTAATGAAGGAAAATTAACGAAACACAGTATGCATGCTTGGATACAGAAACAATCAATAAAATTGTGGAATAAAAAAATTGAATATATGGTGACGGTAATTATGATATTCATGATGATAACTTAGTTAATTAACAATGGAATTTAACGATCAATAATGTTTTATTTATAACAGTTCGTTGGATGGCAAGTGTTGTATTTAATTTCTCCTTCTACGTAGCTGTGATAGTATTCAGTAAATACATCTGTGTTAGCTATTTGTAGGTCTTAATGGAGTTGCTTGTTTCTGACGAACCAGGGAGCATTTACAACCATTCGTAGTATTTATTTAGTTTTGGGAAATTGGAAGTCTTTTAAGTTCGGAACTGAAGGCAGAGCCCAAGACTTGACAACTGTACATGAGCAAGGAATGGTCCAACAGATTAAGATGGCAACATCGGAATTTAAATGTAATTAACTATTTATGATGGGGTACAAGGTCCCTAGTCTCCAATACTCCACTGTAGGTTTTTTATTTAGCTGATTGTTTGAGGAGGAACCATCTAGATGGAATTGCAAATACCTTACTGCTGCCCATTAGATCGTCTTAATTTCATTTTCTCACCTGTCCCTGATATAGACCGGGACGAGTAATCATAGCACGTTTTTTTTTGTACGAAAGCTTATAAAATTATAATACGAGGGTCTAGAGCATGGTTTTTAAGAATTATTAGTCTATATATTGTTTTTATATAACTTGCGAAAGGGGTTTTGATTTTGATCACCATTGCCGACGTATGCTTAAATATATTTCGTTGTAGTCTATATGATATTTTTTTTAATTCAATTTTTTTTTATTTAATAATTCTTTTTTAATTTACATTAAATATAGTTCCAGACGCCAAAATACCTCTAAACCAAAACCAAAATAAACACTTAACTAATATGGATAATCTCCTTGTTTACATGTTAGAAAAGAATAAAATAAAAAAGCTACGACTAAAATCAAATTTTTAAAACTAATTTAAAACTTTTATTACCTTTAAATTTGTTGATTATATATTGAAAACAGTGATAGTGTTGATCGCGTAGTGTGTGGGTTTTAGTGAAGGTCAAACTAATATTTTAAAATTGTTTAAACATTTTTGAGTGGCGTTGGGTGTAATGCGTTTCGTTGAATAACTTGTTCTAAATTTGGCATCTATTTACACACGGTTCTCTAAATAGAATCTTCAACAATTCTCAAATTAATTCGTTGTTGTGTCCTTCATTTAACGCAATCGCGAGTTTTGTTTAGCTAGTGACTATTCCATCGATTTGGACAGTTTGGCGGCTGGCCAGAAACACTCATAGCTCACAAGTTCAACATAGTACCGTATCTATCTTAACAACGTTATAATTAGTAGTTTATAACTTATAATTATTTATAGTAGTCTATAATTAATTTGATACTTATAGGCGATAGATTGAATGAGCTAAATGTCACTCAAATACAAACTATATAAGTATACGTTTTTACATAGCCCGAGTCTACTGAGAAATCACCTTCCGTCTGTCTGTAGGTTGTCAATTGTTTAATATGCTTATTTAAAACAATAGTTGCCATAAAAATATTTATTCGGACTGAAATTTTAAAGGTGTACTCTTTGATGCCTTGAAAAAGGTAGTTATCAGTTGGTTAAAATGGAATAACGTGAAGTATGAAAAAAATGTCAATATCAATTTATGAATTTGAACTAATACAAAAGTATTTTATATGAATTTTATAACGTATATGAAACAGAGAAAAACACAATAATGATAATAATAAGTGTTTATTGTAATTAGATTGTTTATGAAAGTAATTGCAGGCATCAGAACCAAGTCGGGGAGAGTACATTAGATCTGCACATCCTAAGGTAAGCCACTTAATTTACGCTGTCTAACTGGTTTTATTGTTATATCAATTTCACATTGCAAAATTAATCCTCTAACTAGTGCACAATAAGAAAATAAAATTATATTACTTAATATTGTTGTCTTGAGTCTCTGCTGGGTAGCCCTAGTAGCAAGAAGACTATTTTGGAGAAAATTGCATAGAATCTTAGTTTCCTTACTTCTACTATTATTTGTTGTGATTTGGGCGGATTATAATTAAAAAAAAAAAAATTAGAATTCCCGATGAACCAGGTGTTTACGGTCTTAGATGTTTATGATTGTCTATTAAAACTAATTGGGACTGCCCACTTAAGTAAGCCCGAAAGACCCAGGAAGCAGCCAGAGCTGAGGAGGTCCCTATGGTTTTAGAAAGCGTTTTATAGGGCACGAGGATGTGGATAAAAAACATGTGAACAAGTTAAATACATTAGTAAATTGCACTAATTTTTACATTTCATAAAGATGCAAAAGTCCAAAGCCTCCTAGCACCTTGGGAAGTTCTCTTGGCTAGTTGCCGAATGAGAAATAACTTTATTTGCGTCTAAGCGATGGAAAATTGCTATAGCGTTGTCTACTTCAACTCAAAGCAAATATAAGGAGACAAAACCACCCTGTAATCGATTTCTCAAGCGATATTGGCCATTATTTAATTATGATTAAAATGTAAGATTTTAAGTTTTGTTTTTATTTCATTAGGCATATTATTATTCACCTAAGCTCCATTCAAATTGCCGTCAGTTAAACTAATAGTAGTATACTTTATGTGAGCACTCCTTTAAATGAACTTTCTAGGCAATCAAATATTGACATCTTTCCCATTTATTTTAAATCATTATTAAACGTTCTGATAGTGTAATCATTTATGTTAAAAGCATATAGAGTGATAATATATAACTGAAAGTAAAGAGAATCGAACAAGCAGCCATTGGAGCTCATACACAGTATATGTAGATTAAAATTCGGTTCCTGTCAATCAAACGAATTTATAACACACATGTTATCCACATCACAAACCCCCAAAATTAAAATAATAATGTTTTTTTTTTAGTTTATATTATGTTATTTATTACGTCAGTTAACATAGTAATCATTATTAGTTAATTTATAAACGGTGCTGTCGTTTCTGTGCGGTCGAAATAAATGTATGACCACCACATATTTCAAATATGTGGTGGTCATACATAATCAGATTGTCAATTTTGTCTATACCTAGATTTTTTTTTCTCGATTTTTTATGTTAACGCTAACATTAAATATGTTTTTAGAAGATCATTATTACAAAATTACCGAAGGAGAGAACGAGAACTAACTTTAATTATGTCTAAGAGATGTAAAATAGCTGTCCCGTTTGCTACATTAATTCAAAGCAAATATAAGGAAACACGACCAACCTGTGATCGATTTCTCGAGTACTTATAATGGTACTTAACAAATATGATAGGACCGAGGACGCTACCTCGAGAAACTCCTGCTCGTATGGGATAGTTGTTGGAATATGTTGAGTCTGAACCACAACGGACCCTAAAGAACTTCTTTGACAGATAAGATTGAAGGATTAGATAAAGGGTCGGTGGTAAAGAGATTTTTATCTTTTAAAGGAAACCTGCAGGCCATACCTGGTCGAAAGCCTCCAACGAAACGTCCAAAGAGGCACCCGTGCAGGAGTGCTAGCTTTCAAGTGCAAACGGTATATGATCAACAAAGTGGAGACCTTGTTGAGCGGTGGAGTGTCTCAAGCGGAAGCCTAACTGAAGAGTTCTAAATACTATTAAATATGCATGAGAGGAAAATTATTGCTTTGGGTGGGAGTGGGTGAAGGATATAAACAGTGAGCAGATTATACCCGGTTTACGGAGATTATAGACCGGGGTTTACGGAGTGGTGGGTTGCTTAACAGGTATTTGACCTCAAATGAATTCATTTCCTACGGAAATAAAAGAGGAATCGGAGAAATAGGGAGATCTTCAAGATTAGTTGCATGGGATGGAGTTCACTGGTTAGGATGACGAAAAAAAGGTTAGGTTTAGGTTAAAAAAAAAAAAAAGGTTTGGATGAGGAGTTAAAGTATGTCTTCCTTCGTTACACATTGGCCAGGACCCATCGCCACGAAAGAGTGGATGGGATAACGAATATAATATATAATCTTATAGGGGAAGCTCGCCAGGGAGAATTATCCTTTGCGGAACGATTAAATTAACCGTTTATGACCAGAAGGTTGCCAACCGTCGCTTTAGTAATTTACAGCTTTGATTGTAACAGGAGCTATCAGCGGGATCTCGGGGTCATAAGGCTTTGGATCGGCGTTTAATCTGGAGAACCTTGAGTAGGTTTTGCGGTAAAAAAGCTTTATTCTGGACTTTCGGATAGGGACAAGGCTTCCAGAAGGTAGAAGCATTCCATGCACCTTGTTAGACTGATGCAGTAAATAAGTGTAAGACATTGTCTACACATGTCGTATGTGTTACAAGAAAACATTAAACACACATA
Source organism: Acanthosoma haemorrhoidale (assembly GCA_930367205.1). Lineage (NCBI taxonomy): Eukaryota > Metazoa > Arthropoda > Insecta > Hemiptera > Acanthosomatidae > Acanthosoma > Acanthosoma haemorrhoidale. Next base: position 110,227,047 of record OV884009.1, on the reverse strand, counting down.
ATTAGGGCTTGTCGTTTATGTTATATAATAAATGGTATATACAAATATCGAAAATACTCTATGAAGGAGATGAAAGCCATGCTATATGCCACGAATGAGATTATTTGTCACAATTTCTCATTAGCCCAATTAATTTTCAAATTAAGATTTTTCATACTACAAAATCCAGAGCTATTTACGTGAGTTTCTTAAATACTTATAGAGCAAAAAATAGTAAATAACTGAATATCACGTCTTCAAGAAATAAAAAAATAATGTAAATAACTCAACTGTTGACGAAAAGACTACATGAAGTCAGACGATATTAAATGCGCGATTTCTTTTATTGAAACACAAAAGTCTACAGCTTGGAATTGGTTTGAAATCCTTTTGGTGTTAGCGCCTCATTTTCACAATCGCATCCGTTGCCGTGGAACGAACAAACAGGCAACTGTCTGAAAGTAGAACCATTCCTTTGGTGCTCAAAGATAATCTGAATAGGCGTTAAAAGATAACATTAAACACATTATTTTTACTAAACGTTTCATTTCACGAAACAACAAAAAAAGGGGACTAAACTGTGTTGATTGTGACTATATTTAGTAGTGATAATTAAGATATAAATTAAATTTTAATATGATTTTCATAATGAGTGTTCGTCTACGTCCATCAAATATCTAATATCCCTTTGCCGCTACTAATGAAAGCTTCACCCCGCTGAACGTTACGTCTCAATATTGAAGTTATTATTAACTAAAATAATATTGTAACATAACACATTATCTGAGGTAAACATAGATTATTAACAAGTATCTCTAATATATAATTAAGGCCCTTTAACTAATCCTAAACATTGCTAATCCATGTTCCTCTCCTATATATAGGGTCTCGGAGTGTGACTTAATCCTATTCTTACTATTCCTATTGCTATGGTTACTCGTATTCAGTTCGTATTGTTATATTATTATCTTTTATTTTTGACTCGTCCATGTGTAGGCCAGTCTTGATGTAAACCTTGTTTTAGCTTTCTGAAATAAAGTGTTTTTAAAAACTGATTAACGGTGAAAGATTATTTAATTATATATTGATTGCTATTGGTCCAGATTTTTGGTATGTATGGTCGTGGAGGATCAGTGGTCTTTGAGGCAGTGTGGAGTATATCTACTCGTCGTGTTCCATTTCTGGTTCTTTTATTCATTTTTCTTGCTGCTATTTTATTTTATGCATCTATTCATTATATGATTCTTCATCACGTGGAAAATTTATTGAGGAGGAAGGTGGATATTACATATTAAAAATGTAAAACCTAAATGTACACTGAATGCTAAGGCCTAGAGTGACGATTCCAATTTGTTCAGAAAATTTCAATTTGTTTGTTGCAATAATCACTCCTTCACTACTGTCGGGATTGTCACTAGGGGAGTGCCTAATCACTCTAGCCCTGGTGACAAGTGCGGATTGTTCAAGTTTATAACCTGGACAATCGGTCCATGTCGGCGTTAATAACTGACTCCATTTCTGATAGATGTGCGCCCCGACAATGCACTATGTTCAAGAAAAAAGGTACAGAGGCTTCATAAAGAATAAGTCAAATTTTCAGAGTTCGAACAGAAGCAAAGTATCACTGAGTAACGGTCACGAAAGACTGGTTGGCACGGGCTAGGCGCCTCCGTTCTAATATCTATCAGCCTACAAGAAGAGCCTCTATCAGCCCGACATCCTGCTGATCGTCGCTCATACAATCAGTACTACAGGCTTGTAAAGCGGCAATTGGCATCCTTCCGTTCCGATTCTTTCAATTCCTATCTCTCCTCCCTGTCTACCAGGGACAACTCACTGTGGAATGTAACTAAGAAAATCCTAAAATATCATCCTGTTTCACACCCACTCCGTCGTGATGACGGGTCCTGGGCGGCTTCGGATGGCGAGAGGGCGGAGAAATTTGCACTGCATCTTTCCCGTACTTTCACTCCTCATCTTACTCCTCAAAACAATAATCACCTTCCAAATGTCGAAGAATTTCTCACTTCCCCTATCCCTCTCTCACTACCACCAAAAGCCGTTAACCCCTCTGAGGTTAAATATCTTCAGAAAAAAATTACCTTACCGAAAATCTCCAGGATATGATCTCCTTACTCCTCGAATCCTCCAACAACTTCCTCTTAAAGCCATAATCTTCTTAACCTACATCTATAATTGCATTATCCGAACCACGCACTTTCCTCTCCTCTGGAAACACTCCATTATTGTCCTATTCGCCAAACCCGGAAAACCACTCAATGACGCCTCATCTTACCGTCCAATTAGTCTACTCCCTATCCTCTCAAAAATTTTTGAAAAACTCCTATTAAAACGCCTACTTCTAATTGTTGAATCCAAAAACCTTTAACCTACTCACCAGTTTGGTTTCCACCAACGACATTCCACAGCTCAACAAGGCCTTCGCGTTGTTGATCACATATCCTCAGCATTTGAAACCAAACAGTATTGCACTGCTTGGACATAGCTTTCTGGACATAGCTCAAGCTTTTGACAGGGTCTGGCACGCAGGTTTGCTTTACAAACTCAAAGGGAATTTACCGCAAACCCTATTCCTAATCCTACAATCCTACCATTTAAACCGTTTCTTCCAAGTCCGCTGTGGTTTGGAATATTCTAACTACTCCATTAAAGCAGGAGTTCCACAGGGCAGCGTCCTGGGTCCCATCCTCTATAATCCATACACTGCTGATGTCCCCTCTACTACCAATACCTTCTTGGCAACATTCGCAGACGACACTTCAGTCCTGTCAACCCACCAAGACCTCGACATAGCATCCCATAACCTTCAAAAACACCTTGACGAGATCGAGTATTGATGCAACCAATGGCGGATCAAAGTTAATGAAGCAAAATGTTCCCACATTACCTTCACCCTTTGTTGCAAGTCTTGCCCACTAGTTTATTTTAATTATATACCTCTCCCTGTATCCGAGACAGTACGGTACTCAGGCTTCCATCTCGACAAACGACTGACCTGGAACCCACATACGAGACTAAAAAGACAAGAACTAAACAGACGCTTTGGACAACTGTACAGACTACTTCAAAGGACATCCCATCTCTCAATAGAAAATAAATTACTAATCTACAAAGTTATACTTAAGCCAATCTGGACACACGGAATAGAGCTATGGGGGATAGCAAAAAAGTTGAACATCAGGCTTATCCAATCCTTTCAATCAAAAGTCCTGAGAACAATAGTAAATGCCCCTTATTACGTCAGCAACAAAACCCTTCATAACGATCTTAATATACCCTACGTTCTTGAACTCATCCCTTACAAGTTTATGAAATTCCACAGTAGCCTTTCCAACCACCCTAATCCTGTAGCAAAGTCATTGCACTGCACCACTCATCCCTATAATCCTCCTCGGAGACTGAAACGGCAGTGACCTCGTGACCTGCTATAAACGCGTGACAGTGGGAGTCCTGGCAATGGCAATGGCAGGATGATGGATTCCAATCATATCCTGAGCGTCTGTGGCTCTCGCGCTCTTGGGGAGCTTCCACTAGCTCGTATCCGGTGACGCGGCTGACGGAGGAGCTTGGGGGACTTCCCAAGACTCCGCTTTCTCTTTCGCATGTGGATTTGGGAGGCCTCTGGACTATCTGTAAATATTGTATGGATGAGCAAGTGAATGATGAATTGTAAATATGGTATGAATGAGAGCATTTATCTTAATTACTTATTGCCTATTAAAAAAATGCAGATTGTAATTTTAGCACAATAAAGGATTATTTAATAATAAAAAAAATATTAATTGTTCATCCCGGGTGGCCACTTTTCTTTTTGTTTATTATTATATATTTTATGTATCAATATATATTTCATTTTTGATCTATAATTCATACTTTTTCGATATATAATTATATATTCATTTGAAAACTGGTAGTGTACCTATTCAATTTATGAACCACCCTTTTATACTGCCCAAAATTTTTAATGTTTACATTAATATTAAGTATAATTTCAATTTTAATATAATTTTCTTTGGGCTTCAAGTGTGCCAAATTCACCTATAATCTGCTGCATAAACCACAGCCATTAAGTTGGCCTTCGTTTCACACTGCTCAACTAGATCTCCGGTTTGTTAGTCATATATCCTTTGCAATTCAAAGTATACTCTCTGTTTCTAATCCTTAAATCTTTTTAATTAAATGGTTCTTTAGGGGCCGTTAAGGTTCAGAATATTCCGACTATTGTCCTATTCAGGCAAGAGGACCTCGAGGCTACGTCCTCATGTACAGCACAGATATTCTGTGAGCACTTTCCTTGCGACTTTTGATGATTGATGGTGGAATTCTTTCGTCACATCCTGTTCGTCAGGGTGCGATGGAGGATAGTACCAGCTGATCCGGGCCTGATGGACCTTCTGCAGGAGTAGTATCCAACATCGATCATTAATGAGTAAGCGACGAGTGTAAATAGCTATAATCTTCACCTCTTTGGTCACATACTTGCCCATTAGGTTCAAGATCTTCAAAAGTCAAGAAATTAATGCCCCTCCTAAGAACAATTATTGATTTTATTTTTAGTATTGTTGGGATTTATTTATTTTTTATTTTAAATGTAAACTAGTTTGCAATTGTCTCCATACTAAACGGCTAGAATAAATGCATAGTTTTTTCTTGTTTCTATCTTTTAAATGAAAGTTTGATGAAATAGTTGGTACGTTATTTTTCATTAAATGTAATTACGGCGATGTGGCCGATATTTTGTTATTAAGTAGAGTCATATTTAGTTTTAGTTTTTTTTTTTTATTATTAGCAATAATCCGTTACACGTTTATGTACCCTACTATCAGCACTAACATTTTGAACCTAATTATAAATATATTTACATGTATTAGTATATTATATGTATTACACATAAATATGACTCAATGTTATATTTTGTTTTGGGTTCTTCCAGAATGAAACATGTACACATGTTAAAGCTATATTTTTAAAAATTAAATTACAGATAATATTCATTTTATTTCTTAATTTTCAATTTTTCTAAAGGTTCCCATAGGGTCTATACAATTTCATGCCACGATTAATTTTATGACTTGGATCCCTTGAATTTTTAAAATTAAAATCCATACGGGCCACAGTTGGTCTGAGAAGAACATATTGATTGAGTGTAATTGTGTATAAGCTATGAATGAGCTCTTAAATTACAATTGTTAGTACTGGATAAGTAAATTTTAATTTTACAAATGAATATTTTTTTACAAAAATACTTAGAAAAACCAGTTGTACCATCAAATATTCTGATTATCCCTAAAGTCACATGTACAAATAAATAACCTTGACCAGAGTAGAGTGACACTACCAAGAGTGTCAGGAGGAGGTTTAATATATACCCCCTGAAAAGTAGTAGTGAATAGTAAATTTTCTATCCAACTTAAAACATAGAATTTAAAGGTACTAATGGACAAAATTAATGCACATTTTTTTAGTTATCTTCTGTTTTTATTATGATTAACTATTGGTATTTAGGTGGTATCATTTTAAATAAAAAGATTGAATAATGCTTTGTTTACTCTTAAATCCCTTTTTCACATTTGATTTCGCATTTGATCCTTCTAATCTACACATCATAAAATTCGTTCTGTCATTCTTTCTCTTTACAACCTCTTTGTAAACGTTTTATATCTTGTTCAATGGCCTCAGTAAGGCATTAAAGTGAATACGACTGCGTTAGGTGTGTGAGATTGATAGAGGAAGGATACAGTCAGGTTGAAGTCGCCAGGAGCCTGGGTGTACGTCACTCGTCCATAGGCAGCGATTTGGGGAGACAGAGCGTCAGCCAAAAAAAAAGGGTTGGGTCGGCCTAGACATAAATCAGAAAGAGTCAATAGGTACATCATCTGGCTTTGCACGACCGGAGCATCACCGGAAGGGCTGTAAGAAGAAGGCTTAATAAAAATAACCTTTATTTCGGTTCACAAAATTGCTAAGCTTCAGTTCACACGTGAACATTTCAATTGGACTTAGAAATACTGGAAGATAGTCCTGAGATGGCCGTAATTTTACATGGATAACGGCGAGGGAAGAGGTACGCACCATGCTGTGTGGTTCCCCAGGTGGCATTTCGAGGTGGCGTAAATTCTGAAGCTCAGTTCTCAACTGAATTGCTTGTATGTGTAAAGTTCCTAACGACTCAGAAGTACTTAGGAGACATAATCGAAGAACATTTAGTGCCGTTTGCTCACCACATCGGTAAGGGATTCCTGTCAATGGATGATAATAGCCGACTCCACAGAGCACAAATGGTTTATGATTACCTGATAGAGGTTGTTGGGATTGAGCTCCACCACGGAGTCCAAACTTAAATCCTATTAACATGGCTGGGACCAACTGAAGCGAGGAGTACGAGGTCGGAATCTATGTCCTACCTAACACCATTGAATAATTAGAAAGGGCTGTTTTTTGAAGAGTGGGACAATATTCCACAGGATTTTGTTAAACGACTCTTCCAATCCATGCCAAGGCGTTTAAAGGGCGTATTTCCCACCAGAGTCGTGATTGAGTAAGTTTTGTTTAAAAAAATGTCTTTTGTTAAAAATATTTTTTCTGTTGTGTGTAGAATACAATTTCATCTCCAAATGGCTTATTTTTTCAACCAAAAATATTTTTAAAGTCTAAAATTTGCACAAATTGGAAACCATTAAAAAAATAAGGGTGTTGCGCTAATTTTTTTCATCAGTGTAGTTATGATACATATTAACTAAGTTAGCTATTTAAAAATGCACCATTAACTTAGTTTATTAATTCGCGAGGAACGAAAATGACTTACCACAGATTGGAAAAAATATGTATAAATGTATATAAGTATGGTTACAGAGCACGATATGTTTGGGCGAAAGGTTGTGATATAGTAGAACTCGTGATTAATCTTATGATTGCTAGTAATACTCACCTAGAATTAAAAGCATGAGATCAGAGAGCGCGAGGCTGAACAAGTAGTAGTTAGTAGCAGAATGCATGATCTTATCCTTGACGATAACCAAGCACACTAGGGTGTTGCCGAGGATTCCACTGATGAAGATACTAACGTAGATGATTGTTATAGGCAGAACAATAATTATGGGCAGATATTTCGGGCCTCGGGTAAGTTCTATGTAATCCTGTAGCGTCCAATTCTTTTTAGTCCGGTTCAGATACAGCGTCAGATCGTCGGTGTAATCGCTCAAATTCCAATAAGTTTCTGTGCTCGTGGCGGTCATTTTCCCACTTTATGATTCTTACCCTCTCTGCAGATCCCTCTAACTTAACCCATTTTGGAGAGCAAACTCAGCCATATCGGAGAACCTGCAAAAAAATAGTCATAATTAATTAAATTCTAGTCGTTGCTCAGAAACATTTATCTACATTAGGTTAGAAAAAAAAATCCCTTTGGGACCATCCCCTCTATAAGGGACACCAGAAATAAATTACAAATGTAAAAAGCTAAATAAAATAAAGTGTATACAAATAAATTAAATAGAAACAAAACAAAGAATATATTTTTTTTAGTATCACCAAACTTTTTTTAAATTAAAATTCAAGGATACCGTCAGGGTCAACAGCATTAAGTGCGTGGTTTGATTACAGATAATACAAGGTACAAGAGGAAACCGATATAGAATATGAGTTGTTGAAACCAGGGAAAGCATTGACGAGAAGGGCGCAGAGTCACAGAGGGAAAGTTTTCGAAGTAGCTGCCATTTTGATATGAAATCTTGACAGGCAAAGGAAAGGACTTGATGGGACCAGTTGGTTTTTGCGAACTGTATCTCTCAAGTTGCGGAGTCCCCTGATAGTCGTCTTCAAGCCATGCGCGTCTTAGTCAAGAATCTCAACTTTACTCCTGTTCTACAAATCCTAAATCTTTTGGCAGCTCCATGAAGCAGGCTGGCGACGAAAGCTAGAGCTTTCTAGAGGAGCAAGGGTATCAACGGTACTAAGAAGATTGCCAATAAGTTTGTCTACTATGAAGTCAATTGTGAAGTTGATTACATTCCAATCTAAGGTTTCAAGATCCGGATGGATGTTTTTTAGTGCAAGAGCGTCTAGATTGGGGAGAGCTATGGTTCTGTAGATAAAATATGGAGTATGGATATTATAAAATAATTGGATAAGGTAAGGAATTTACCGAAGAATCTATAGTGAACAAAAATAAATGAAATGAAAAAAAAAACAAAAAACCTTTAAACAGGAATATATAACATTAGAAATAAGTGATTACCTTATAAATTATAAAGGGCATAAGTATACATTTTTCTACAGATTTAACCACATTTCCTGCCTTCACATATATACACTACTCTTACCTTTGTACTCATTATGTTTGATTCTCTAATTCTACTTCCTTCAACATAGTTTTACCGGTTAAGGTAAATATCATACAGGGGAAAGGTTGCTGGGATGTATTAAAATAGAAAATTAATAAATTATAAAATATACTAATAAATGTCAATTTTAGATTTGAAGACTATGAATGTAGATGAACGATGAATATCGATGGGAATACAGTTCTAAAGCTTTGTGGCACGGATAAGAAAAGAACGGTCAAAGATTTGAGAGATGGGAAACAGGTCGGATGGGTGGGAATCTTGTATTCCAGGATTTGATCGCTGATTTGAATTGGATAAGATCATGTAGGCAATGAGACTTTTTAGTCAAGGTAGTATTGAAGAGGAGGAATAAGGCGCCATTGGGGACGAGCGGAAGGGTAGGTTAAGGGGGGTTAAGAAATCGTCAACGAAAAATGTATTTTTAAGTTAATAAAAAAAGGGGATTACTTTAAAGAAAGAATGGTTTTATTTTTTCATATCCCCTTGTTATTATAAATAATGAAAAATATCAGTATAGATTTGACATAAATGAATCTATTTACAATAGGTCATTACGTTAATTTTCTAAGCATGTTTAAAGTGATGGGGCTCACCTTATGAATCATAGACTTAAAACTAACTTATATCTAGCAACAAAATCTTAACCTTATTTTCCCCGAAAATCTGCTGCCAACGATGCGGGAAGGATGGTGGGTTCATAGTGTTAAACACTGGGTTTGTAAAGTGCTGCAACGAGTCAAAAAAACTTGATGTGTCTCCGGTGTATGAACTCATCCACCAATGGCGCACCAAGCAACGGGTGCAGGTCGACTTTCTTTAACTTTTCGAGAGACGTAAGTCTGAACACTTTTCTCATGATCCCATTCTGAGATTGCTGGAAGCTTTTAGCTGTATTGTCGGTCAAGTGAGGATATAGTGGGGCACCAAACAGCAGAGCTGGCCGGAGGGCACATTCACCATCAGCTTAAATCGCAAAGCGGTTACCGCAGCTGCCTTGTAGTTTGTACCAACAATGTCAGATGTGTACATGCTACCGGATGCACCGGAGACAAAAACTCTTTGAGGAACTCCACAAGCTAGAGGGAATGGGTTCAAGAGGCAATCACCCACCCATACCCTCACCGTTCTGTCCTTCAGGAAGAAAACCAACAACCATGTAAACACTTTACATATGCACTTTGGTTATATCAATATAACTGCTCTGGCCATTCTCAGTCGTGAAAGCTGTCGGTACAGCATCCCCTGGGACACTGAGTCTAAATCCTGCGTTATCTTATTATTGATCTTAGAAGTTGTGTTCTTGTAAATCACTAAGGTGGCTTCCGTCTGTACCCTGACAAGCGGATGAGTTGGAGAGTCTGCTTGCTCCTACGCAATGATAGAACATCCCGAACAGAACTCCTTCAGGTTGAGTATTATCTTTTCAAGAATCTTCCACATGTGATGGAGGAGACTTCGGGCGATTGTGGGCTTCGTGATGGCATCTCTTTGTGGGCTTCCGCAACGAGAAGTATCCAACCATACATGAATTGTACAGGTTAACGAGTTGGGCAATCTCTCTCCTGTTCACTACGCAGACGATGTTTACTCCTCAAAGACTGGATAGCTAATCACCAACCACAAACGCTCCAACGCTTCCAACGAGTGGGATTGGCCACCAACCAACTCCTCCTCGATGAAGACGCCGCCCGTGGACCCCCGATTAGACCCGCGGAACACCTTCCGGACTGCAGACCAGCGCAAGGACCTCCAGAGTAAACCGAATTAGGTCACCACCCTCGTAGCTTTATGCAGCCAGCTATTCGCTACCCTAGCCAGTAACAACATAAATGGTAAGTAACTTTATTTTAAATTTTAATTGTGACGGCTTTATAGCCAAAATAGTGGAGGCAGAAGTGCTAATAGCACTATATAAACCCAACACAGTGTTGCTTACGGACACGAGGGGATAAACCAAATTCGTTTATATAAAAGAATACTCTACTGCCATCGAGAGGGTCAATGGCTAAGGTGGGGTTCTCGTGGCTGTGCGATAGAAGTGAATCGTCGACGCCGCTGACACTGATATTCCGAAAAGCACTCCCATGCCACTTAACTTTTAACTACCTCCAGACCACATTCTGAAATTTATTACCTTGCGTAATAATTCGAAGAATAAATAGTACAGGGCCAGAGACCATCAATCCATGGTAGTTATGAATGATGTCACAACACAAATCCGATGCTTGATGCGATTTGGAAGACGGCAAAATGGCATGAGCGACTTCACAGCACGCACGGCGAACACAGAAAGTTCTGGAAGCTGTTGAATACCACCAAGAACTCTACTGTCCGTCTTCACGAAGGCGACACACTTCTTATTGCGGAGCAACAGGCCAAGAAACTGAACAATCACTACACTTAGCACTATTTCTATTGATAGTGAGACGCTGGTCTATAAACAGCTAGGACATGCGACTAACACCCACCTCATCTGCTAGAAACAGAGCAGAATCACATGTTTGCATCTTCGAAGCAGCTCAGGCGATTCTTCGCCGGTGACAGGTAAACCGAGCTTCAGGACACGACGAGGTAAAAACGGTTCTGCTGAAACAAATACCGAGGAGAGGGATAATACAACTCGCAAACTTGTATTATCTATGTAATTCTTGTATCGTATTGCGGTACTTTTCTGAAAAATTAAAAGCTGCTTTTACAAATTAAGTGCTGCCCTGCCCACTACCTCCTGCTTACTTATATCAGCTTACTACCACAAATGGGGAATTCTGGAGAAAATTCTTTTGAATTATCCCAAGAAATACTGTGCGGTATGACATCATTCCACCAGAACAGATCTTACGTCACCAAATAATAGTTCAGGTCATTGAATATTTCCGTCACCAGGACTAGGACCACTAAACCCCCTCATGGTGACCTAACAGTATCAAATATCAGAGAATTGTATCCTCAATTCTGTAGGTGACATTCATGGGGAAAGAAATAGTAACATTCAGATTGTATTATATGAAAAATCGTGGGCCGAAAGGGAAGGAACTGGAAGCTGAAAAGACGAAATTAGATTGTCGAAGGTGTTTATGATAAAAAGATCTAGCCAGGCATCTGATATATTCATACGATCTGTAAGAGGATGCAGGACTACCAAGAGATTCAAGGATGGTTGTGGAGAAAGGCCTAGGCCCCAATTCAGTCCACGTCTTGTTACATCAACTAAATGGAACCAGGGTGGAAATATATATACTACAGCAAACAGGAGGGTATGGGATATGAAACAAATCTTGACATAAAATAAACTCGATGTGTGGTAATAGGATGGAGGTGAGAGTTCGGGGGGGGGGGGTTCTTCTAGCTTTCATGTACAAATATATATACACTAGCACCAGTCCAGCCAACTCGAACGTCTATGATAAAGGTGTGCTAGGGGAAGAAGGCAGATGAGGAGGTAGGGCTCAAGCCATGTTTGGAAACTGCAATAATGTGGTAGTCATTTTGAGTAAAATGATGAAAATGACCGATTCATCAAGGAATAGGTATTTATGTGACAGGTGGTTAGGACACTGGACATGCTGACGAGTAATGTGGGTAATATGAACAGTACTTGATAGGAAGACGCGTTGCCAATAATGATTGTCAAGTAACTTAACTTCTTATTTTTATTTGACATCTATATTTTTTATTTTGAAGTTTCGAACCAGCAGACAAGGTACGTGAATAATATCATGTACGAATTGTAGATACATTGAATCTACTAGTTTCCGATTGCCTGTTAAGGTTTTCCTGTTTTTGCCACCACGTTCTCGTTAGGATAATGGTGGCCGAAGCATCGGTTATGTTTTTATAGTTACTTAACTAAATAGCTATAGACTAAAGAACTAACTAGTCGGCTTTTTGTAGTTATTTTTCATGTTGTCCCAACAGTTTACAAGCGTTTTTTTGCATGCAGGTGATCCCTTTTCCTTCTTTCCTAATTTTGTTTCTCTTTTATTTGTCCTCATTTCCAGCTAAAATCTGCTTTCCAACCCTTTCATTAATTCATTAATCAGCTTTACCAGTAGCCTTTATTACTTTAATTAATTTGCTCTCCTTATCTTAGCCTACCAGAAAACACATACCTTATTTTCTTTTTCAGTTCTCTAATTTTTATGTTTGAGTAATTTCTCAACGATATATCATAGTAAAGAATGAGTGAGTATACAAAGAAAAACAAATTGAAATGTTCTTGGCAGAGAGTAAGAATATATAATAGAACATTTTCTGTTGGCTACCTAAGCTACGTAATTTTTTTTTAGCCGGTCTGTGATGCCCAACGATATAGTGCCCTATTTGTCGGGGGATGCCCATACGTGTTATAAATCAACCTTAACCGTGCCGGGTCGTTAGTGAGCGCTTGAGCTACCTCAAGGAAGCTGTACGGTTACTCGTTGACCGCTAGCGATCTCCTGGTCCAATATACGCCCTAAACCAGTTATTCACCATTTTAAAGACATATCTCGGCTTTTGAAAATATTGAAAACTATCTGCAGACAGACATAAATGTCGATCTAAAAATATCCTGATTATATTACTATAAAGCAATGACCTCATAATATACCTTTAGGATTACTTTTATGTATAATAAAGTTAAGTAATGACAAAAGGTGAAAAGCGTATTCTACTGTCAGTAGAAAGAGTCCTACTTGTTCTCCTTGTACGAGTCAGCTTGTTAATGTAAGTAGGTACACCACAACCAGATGTTAACTCGGAATCTCATACCTCTTTTGCTTGGCTAACAAGACTCAATTAAAATATCAAAGTTCTTGATGTGAGCTGTAATGTCAGAAGTAGCTGTATTAAAAGGGTCCGTACTCATGAATAGATATGCTATAGTGTGTTCCTCGCAACTCCAGATTTTTGTTCCAATGGTAACTTCGTTCTATGAATAATAATTAACACTAGAAGGACGGGCCAGGTCAAACTTCAATCTTTTTTTGTGATATTACTTATTGCATTTGTTTATTTTAATTCAAAAATTCTTAAAATAATAAAAACTATGTTTTTACATTTACTACGAACAGAGCGGCATTTGGTCATTTGACCCACTAAATAAAAGCAACTTTTTTTTTTCTTTTCTTTTTTTTTTTGTGTTACTACCTAGAACAATGCACAGAGACATAACTATATCACAAGCCCCCCCCCCCAAAAAAAAACAAAAAACAAACAAAAACAAAACAATAAAAAACAAACAACAACACAGTAACTTTACTCTTTTATAAAAATAGCAAGGTGGGAGAGAGTAGATGCCTTGGACCCGATGTGTCAAAAGTAATCTATCTGGGATAAGGAGATGGCATGCACATTATAATATCCTGGATAGAGCTACTTTGAATCCTTGGATGCAACACAACGAAGCAACAAATGAATAAATTAGGTATTCATAAAGGTACTAATTAAAGACATTCAATCCACTCATAGAACAACTAAAGAATGTCTGAAGCTATTTCAAATACTCGATTGTGATGGGAATTCCCTTTTCACCTAACGGTATCATAGAAAAATAAGGTAATTAAATTTTCACGTTTTCTGTATTTTTGCATCTTTCGGATAATGCTACAATGCCCAAGGTGTGATATTGGTTTAATTCGTTCAAGGGTAGTGTAAGGAAGATTTTCTCCAAATTTCAACTGCAGGTCCTTGCACGATCAGTTGTTATGTAATTAGAATGAAATAAAAGGTGTTCAAATAACTGATCAGTCGGCCAGACATTTCCTATTTTACTGTATTTCATTCGCACCCGTGTTTACATGACGTTCTAATACCTAATTTTTTACAAATTAAATCTTAATTGTGATACAGTTACAATCTGCCTTATTGGGCAATAAATAATTGTGATAAATGTTCTCATCCATACCATATTTACAATTCTTCATTCACTCGCTCAGTCATACAGTATTTAAAAACAGCCCAGAGACCTCCCAAATCCACATGGTTGTCACCTCCCTCGCATGCGAAAGAGGAAGCGGAGTATTGGTAAGTCCCCCACGCTCCTCAATCAGCCATGTCACCGGATACGAGCCAGTGGAGGCTAATCAAGAGCCCGAAAGCCACAGACGCTCAGGGCATGATTACAGAAACTGATTACAGAGGACAGATTACAGATTACAAATTACAGAGGACTCCCACTGTCATGTATTTATAGCAGGTCACGAGTCCACTGCCACTTTAGTCTCCGAGGAGGATTATAGGGATGTGTAGCAATGGCATAGCGGAAGTGTAATGATTGTGCTTGGGGATTAGGGAGGTTGGATAGGTTTCGATGGAATTTCATGAACTTGGGGATCCATTCAAGAATGTAGAGTATATTAAGATCGTTATGAAGGGTTTTGTTGCTGGCATAATAAGGAGCATTGACTATTGTTATCAGAATTTTAGATTGAAGGGATTGAATGCGCTTGATGTTCGACTTTTTCGCTGTCCCCCAAAACCTCATTCCGTATGTCCAAATTGGGTTTAGTATAACTTTGTAAATTAGTAATTTACTTTTTATTGAGATATGGTATCTCCTGTAGAAGTAGTCTGTTAAGTTTTACAAAGCGTCTGTCTAATTATTGTCTTAGCTTCGTTTGTGGGTCCCATCTTTGCCATTTGTTGAGATGGTTCTAGAGGATGGAACCCAGGACACTGCCCTGTGGAACTCGTGCATTTATGGGATAGTAGTTAGAATATTCTAAACCACGGCGGACTTGGAAGATTGGAAGCGGTTTGAAAGGCGGGACTGTAGGAGTGAAGGGTCTGTGATAAGTACCTTTTGACATTGCAAAGCAAAGCTGCGTGCCAAACCCTGTGAAAGCTTGTGCTATTTACATAAAGGCTCCAGTTTGGCTTCAAGGGCTGAGGATATGTGACCAAAAACGTGAAGGCCTTGTTGAGCAGTGGAATGTCGTAGACGGAAACCAAACTGGTGAGTAGGAAAAAGGTTTTTGGATTCAACAATTAGAAGTAGACTTTTTATTAGGAGTTTTTCAAATATTTTTGAGAGGTTAGAGAGTAGGCTAATTGGACAGTAAGATGAGGTGTTATTTGGTGGTTGGTGGTTTGAGATCTATGGAATCTGTAAGAAGCTGGCGGAAGTGATCCCCATTCAACTGGGCCAATAATATAGAATGCTGTTTTGCCAATTGGTACTGTGTCAGAAAAAGCACAAGAAAGGAGAAACAAAGATTATAAGCCCGATAGTACCGCAGCATAAAAACGTCTCGCAGTGCCAAAAATTAAGATGTTTTTTTTATGATGTTGGTGTCTTCAGATCCTTACATGACAAAATTAAGACAGAAGTCAAGAGTTAAACATATTGAACTCAGCTAAGCCGGTAAGAGTTTCATTTTATGATTTAATTTTACAAGCTTACATTTTTTTTTTATCATTATGTTTCGCATGGAAGACAATGATTGATTTATTTTCTTGAAAACAATAATACTTATTATAATTGATGAATTTAAACAACTTATAATTTAAACTCTTTTGCAAATATGACAGAAGATATTTATAGATCCAATTATAGATATCTAAATATAATTGAAGACTGTAAATAATGAGGAATAAACTGTAAATGACTGTTGTTCGCGCCAATATGACGTCATTGGGTCAAGTCACATGCCACCTGGTGGGCGGAGAGGGGGGACGGTGGACCTAATCGAGGTCTGAGTCACCTGTGAATAGCCATCTTGTCGGCGTAATTAAATCTCATTAATCATATATATCGGGAGCCTTATTCGCGAGGTATTGTATTCCCGTTGTATTACCTTGACATAGAACTTGAAGGAGGTGTCAAGCGGTGGTGCCCTGAGCCGCAAAAACTTTCTTTCTCAATCTCTCCGGTGTGGCAATCCGTATTATACAGTCCACGTTTTCAGTCCAAATACCCAGGTGTTGGGCGTTACTTTCAGTTATTCAGAAAAATAGGTCATACAAATTTAATTTTTGTCCTAACGCTACACTGAAGCGTTATATACCTCAAATTTCATTTAAGATTCTGAAAATTGGGTACTAAATGTTGGGTCACCCGAGGAACTGTTGGTATTTAGCTTCTACTAACCAACCTCAATCAAGTCGATATGACCAACAGTTTGGAAGAAATCGACATTTTTTGGGCATTTGGTACCACTGTACGCTAACACGGCGTCAGGCCCGACCAGATAGGCTTGGGTCGTCTATTTCCTTACCTGCTAGATCTAATGTCGGTGCTGACGGTTCCCACCCCACTCCCAGTGGCTATTTCTGTCTTCTGTTCTTTAGACTAGTACTCCTGTACTCCTTCGACGTATATGATGGGTTTGGTAGCATCACAACAAGAATATGCCATTCCCACCGCGGTCCAGTCTGCTTCTCTCCGGTTCACACTCGCCCTTGGTGTCTGGTTGGTTTTCACCTACCCTTAGATACCAGGTGTGAATTCGTGGTCATCGCCACAAAAACTGCCATTACATGTTCTCCTGATGCACTGCCGGGGCATACCTTCGATATGGATATTTATAATACAACACACTACGCGAAGTAAGAGTTTTCGTATTTAAATTTTTTTTTTTAATTTCACGAGGGATTGATTCATTCGATATTAATAATTAATAGTTGCTAGTCTACCTGTTTTAATGATTATTTGCCACAAAAAGAGATAGAGAACCCGGTACCTCTTGATTTCCGTTCGAGCTCCCGACCAACTCAGCTATCCCTGTCGAGTAAGAACCAATTTAATGTCATTAGCAAGAAACATTTGTTTAGATATAGCTTAGCCGGAAGAGCACCTGAACAGGGACCAATAGGTCCCGGGTTGGAGCTCCGGCTCTATCACTATTTTCTTTTACTTAAGCTAATAATTACAATAGGTTTAATGTAGCCTTATCTCTCCCCATCAGTCAAATGATGTCAAAGGAAATAAGATGTTTGTTTATGATATTTTATCGAGAAGAAATAACTTACTCTTTGATGTCCAAAATTATATAAAAAGAGAATTATACTGTTCAAAGGATAACTCTACAGAAACGATTACGAAAAAGAAACAATTATTACTAGGTAAAAAGTTTTGTTGAATAGCTTCTGGGCTGGGTAAACAAAAACTATTTGTAAAGATAAGACTGCTGATAAAAACCAGCCAAGGTTTCTGGTAAAAAGTAACATAGCAGTTCATATTAGACAAAATAAGGATGTAATTATAGAAAATGGTGTTGGATGTTGTATATCATCCACCAAAACTTCAGAACTGTCATTAATCAGACCCAAAAATATGCTGGGCCTACGAAAATGGCAGGTGACGATTGGGGCCAACGTCTGTTTGGGTTACATCGCAAATTTTTTGTTGTTGTTTATTCATCATTTTCGTCAAATAGATGTTTATAATCGATTATGAACTGAAATTTATGTTTTTAAATATGTTGTAGCAATCAAACCAGAAGTTAGTGACTTGATTTTTGTAGTGATATCGGCTTAGGTTGATGTCATAGTCATGTCATGGAAAATTTTCATAAATGTGTCAGTATTCAAAAAGAAAGAATCGTAGAGGAATGGAATTGTTTAGCATGCCAAGCAAGTTGTACTCTAAGATGACGAACGGCATACAGATATAGTGGGATCCATGCTGACGAATAGCATGAGTATAGACAAAACATTGGTACTCAATATGTAATATTATTAATGAGACATAAATACAATACCTGCGCGTTCGTCACTATGGGATCATACAAGGATGCAGCCTTAGTCTACTTCCCCTTCATTTTGGGATTTGATATAGACCTGAAGAAAACCAAAGCTATGATCAGAAACTGAACTACCATTTCGGGAAAAGGAATATTCGATACTTTCTCTGCAGTATTGTTACATTTCAGATGATTTGGGGATATTCAGGAGTAATTTATGAAGACTCCTGTACAACTTAAGAATCCTTAAAGAGGAGCTAGCAGATATTCGTTGGGCCATCAACACAGAGAGCTCCAAGGTCATGGAAATAGGAACAAACCAAAGACCTGGAGACATAGTAGCGAGTCTGGTGAGGAGGAGCTAGAGGCTGTGGAAGATATCAAACACCTGAGATCGCACATTAGTGAAAAAGGCATTATATACGGAGAACTAAGAAAAGGGGTAGAAGCGGGCAAGCTACTCAATGGTACTGAACAAACTGGGCTGTGTATACAACCTCCATTGCCCTTAATAGTGAGCCATGTTACAAACATTGGAAATATCTATCGTCAACTAAATCGGTAAATAAACAATATCCATTGCTCATCACGAGCATGTAACGAATCGACAAGTCGGAAGTTACTTTTGTTTTGAGTGAGTACCTTCATGCTTTAAAGTTTTAACTAACATTTAAATCAATGACAGATAAACATTTATTCTGAGCCTCAGTTTAAGGAAATTGTAAGGCTAATATAGGTTCTATGGGTCCTGAAGTTTATTTAAAGATTTATAATCAACTTTCACTTTAAAAAAATTCAGCAGAACAACTCTATTAACGCCTTGTAAATCTTGAACCAAGCGCTCGTACTACTTCTTAACGGCACTGATCGCTCCCTAGCACAAATATAAGAAATTAAGCGTGGTAGTTCCGAACTTATTAAATAACTGTAAACATAGTGTGTATCTTTATTCAAAGAATAAGGAGAAGAAACACCTCCGTTTTTGTGTCCATTTTGTCAAGTTAAAACAAACACGCACGCAGTCTTACCGGCTGACTTCCCTCCAATCTATCTCTGCGCCTTAAGCTGATGATTTACAAGAGCATATTCCGTGTATTTACAAGAGGCCGGCTCAGTATAAGGTGCACCGCATTTTAGTCATCTGACGGAAGCGACCACAACAATTTCAAACCACGTTACTCATGAAAGTGGTCCAACATACTTCGTTCCAGTAGCGGAGGAACACTGAGCTCCATGAAGATTTTGAGCTGTAATACATCACCAACCCCGTGTTTAACACGATTTTGCCTCATACCCTAAAACAGTAGCATTCAAATGAACTTGGAATACTTTTCCTAGCATTAGATGAGCTTCCAATTTTCAAATTGATTTCTGTTTTTGGCAAACGTATAGGACCTAAGAACATCATGCTTGTAAATAGACTTCCAAATAGCCGTGTTGAATCTTTGGCTAAATTCAAAGAAATAAAAATTAACAGTAAAATCGTCCCGATCGAAGACTAATTGGTAAAAATAATAATGGGGCGGTGTTTAGGCAGAAAATATTATTTTTACCTGTATTAATAGTATTTGTTTTGTTTTTTAAATACATAAATTACGCATTATATGAATCTATCGTTGGAGTCACGAAATTAGAAGCGTGAGAACCCGCAATAGATGACAAGTCCTGTTGCCGCTCTGTGCACAACTTCCCTTCAATCCACGTGATCCCTTTACTTCGATAATGTCAATCATTAATCAATAAGCAAATTAGTGATTAGTCTCCAGCTCGCCCGTATGAGGCAACACACCGGCCAAAGTAGCCACTTCATCCCCAGCGTCAAATTTAGTGACGGCCACTATAGGTAGTGATGTAAATCAACGACAATGCTTAAACATAACCTCCAACACACAGTGGATAAACCAGATTCCAAGTTTGTACAGGATTTGATGCCTATAAAAATAAATCTGGAAGAAAACACTAGTTATGATGCCAGTTAAAAAAAACGTTAAAAATTACATGGATATATCTCCATTCCAAGGTAAGTACCATGTTTCTGGTTCTAACAGAACCCGACTTTTCAGCTAATTACCCAGACAACGACCCAAGTCTTGAAAACATTTACTATATTACAAAGGCTCAGCCGTTTAGATCAATTATTCAATTTCATTTAGCACAATGCCAATAATTATAAACTGTAATCACAGGGTCTGAACTCTTTTTGTTTCAAGACGTATACGTCGAAGATAAACAGGACCAGGCCTGAAACACCAAGTTGAGAAATTTCATCATTACCAAAGGATTACAGGAGAATTTTCAGCTGGTGATGGTTGGTTCAGGCGGTGGAAAAAAATACAAGGAGTTGGTGAAATCAAAACTTGTGGGGCGAGTCGTCCCAGTGGTCAAGGAAGCACAGGTGGGTTTCCAAAAATGTTAAATAAATTTATTTGTGAAAATAATTATAGTGAACAGCCAATATTAAACTGTGATGAAACGGCGTTGTATTACAGAACGCTTCCTACTTATTTAACAATTTAGATTTAAACAACCACCGAGTAAAGTATGATTCAAACGTTAGTATAGATAAGATTACACTTCTCTTATGCGTCAACAAAACTGGAAAATGCAAATTACCTCCACTGTGCATTGAGAGTTCCTTGTTGTTTTAAATCAACTTACATCTCAATTACTGTTATCACTTTTGGCCGAAGAAAGATGTCACTTAATGTTTGAAGTTTCTTTATCTGAATGAAAAAAATTACAGAATTGGTCTCGCTTAGGATTCAATTACGAAATCAACAATATATAATTGTTGGAAAAATATCCTCAAAGAAGGCTGAATAGAACCAAGTGACGATCTTTAAAACATTAAACATCCATCCTTGATGAACCTGGATTGATATTGGACTCTTTGAAGACAAAGATCGATTCTAATGAAAAGCCGTACGATGTTCTTACTGACATGGATATTGTACACGCTGTGGTAGCTGTCGAACAACCAATCGAAGAGGAAGACAGTGAAGATGATAAGAACGCTTGCAGCAATCGATGTCTTCTTGGCTGAGACGGCGAGGTACAAATCGTCTATCGAGCCCGTTAAATTGCTGCAACCAATAATTATAAGCAAAAAGGCTTAAATAAACTTAAAATAACTGATAATTTTAAGAAACATTAACACAAATTAAAAAATAAATGTTCATATCGATAAATAAATTTTTTGTTTACACAAAGTATTATTGTTGTATAAGATATTGTTTTTAATAAAGCTTATTTTATTACAAGAATATATATGTGCGTATAGTTCGTCAAAAGGTTTATAAATATTTTACTGCCCTCGCTATAACGCGGGTGGTTTTATTTCCCCTTGACCCGCGTTATAGCGAGGGCCCACTTTACTATAAAACACACCGGACAAAAAATTAAAATTATGTTAACATTCATTAAGGACTCCAACTATCACTAATTATGCTATAAAAAAATGTTACAGTTGTTATATGTACCATTCCATATTCAGACACTGAGGACGAAGTTAGGGACGAATGAAATTATAAGATATCTCAAGTGTATCACTCATCATGAATCTTAAACAAGGACAAAATACCTAGCCATTCTCTTCCGTAATCCTGGTTATTATTTACAACAAATGCAGTTCCACGTTCGTTAGAATTTTTAGCTATACAATACCTTTTGTAGTTGGGCTAAGATATCTTCAAATTTGTATGTTCCAGATTTCGAAAAGCTACATATATCTATTTATTTCTCATCTAAAACTTAGAACTGCTAGTTTTAAGACTATTTTTATCGATTCACTGTTCCATTTCAAGATATTTGAATGTTTAGACTTCATTTTAAAACGATTAGAACAAAGAGTCAGCAATCACTATTCTTTTTTTCTGTTTTTAGTTTCAATAACAATTTATATAAACCAAGTTTACTTTTATGAAATTTAAAAAAAAATTCTAATTATTTGAATAGAGAACGTGGATATTACTTTTCTTGTTTTAATTGCAGTTTGTGGCTGATTGTTGGACCATTGTGGTATAGAATTATTGTTAGTAATAGTGGTATAACGTAATCTAGGAAAATCTTGATTTGAATTAACATTAATAAGTTCTTCTTTCTATAACCGCACATTTTTTTAGACTTTCTCCTCAGATATATATATATATTAATTAATTTGTTTCTTTTAAAATTTAAGACTTAAGCATAAAAACGGTGGCGTCCCTTGCAAGGTATTGTAGCATATCAGTCACACAGATGCGTTAAATGTGAAGAAAATCTAGCTCCCCACTTATGTCCTGAGCGTCGGTGGCTCTCTGGCCTTCGCATCATGGCTAACCGGTTGGAGAGGTTGGCGGGGAGATCCGCTGCTGCAGGAATTGCCTAGAGAGTGTGGGGGTTCCTTGGCAGAATTTCTATGTATATATGGTATGGATATCGGTTTGAATGGAATGGTGGATAGGTATGAATGAATTCGTAGATAACAATTAATAAAATAATAATAAAAATCTATCAATAAATGCATTGTGATTTTTTACTGCAGCATTTTGTTATTTATTTTTTCCACACAGTCCACTTATTTATGGTATTAAAACCAACCTGGATTTGAGGTATTATTTAAAGAAATTAACTCATCAGGGAGAAACACAGAACGCGATTTCTTGTGTTAATTTAATAACACATTCATATTAACTTTACTTTAAATACACAATTCAAATGTTTTTGGATTATGTTTAATAATTTTGTTTTATATTACATCAGCTAAATACATATAGTTGCACGACACTAGAACACCACTAAACCAAAACTATAATAAAAAAAATAAAAAATATCTACTTATTTGTTTGTAGGAAAACAAGAACCTAATAAATGACTACCTACTGAATTTTTAGTGGTCCTAAAATATCTTTATGTATCTTCTTTCTAGTTGATAGGTCATGCACCACACATGTTACTAAATTATTGTTGCTACACTTACAATTTTAAAGAAACTTTTGAGTGCTTCCTTTGGTATGTTACAAATAAAGTGAATATTAGTGCTATCGTGTAGTCGGCAGTACGCCTAGGTGAATTAGTTATTATTTTTAAAAACTTATTTTTTATTCTCTGCAGTTGAAGGAAGTTACTAAGCACAGGTAGCACATACATACTTCAGGATAGTGAAGCACAGGTTAAAATAGGTATGATGTTTTTCAAAGGAATGGAAAACCAATGAGATGGCAGCCTTGGCTTTTGGTATAATATAATGGATGTGTAGTGGAGTTTTACACATTTATAAAACCCACAATACATTAAATAACTTTTATTTTAGGACAGAACACAAGGTACAAAATTTACATATCTTTTTTTTTACACACACATGTGTTGTAGGTTATTTATTTGGCGGTCTCTATGGGTACCAATCAATGCCAAATTATTATTGTTTAATTTTTAATTTTAAAATTTCACAATTCAATCAACACTAAGAATACAGAATCATCACTTTTCTCTCACAATGCCTGCTAAAATTCACTGACAAACCCTAGTGTGTAAATCGTAGACAGGCCCGTGCAGCTATGCAGTGGTTCCTACTTTCAGTCTATTAAAGATAAATTGTGCAGAATGTTTGCTCCTATAACAGAAGAAACGGCTATAAAATCAACAACAAAAGTCGCTCCGAACATCTCACATGCCTCTGCTGTTAAACCACAAGAAACTAATAGCACCGTTCTTAGTAATGGAAATATCTTGTAACTTCTGACAAAAATCATCATTGAAGTCATTTGACATTTTATTTCTCATTTAATTATTTATTATACAACTCAGGCAGTAAATGAGCCGTAATGTCAACAACAGACCACCAGTTACAACATTCCTTACTAACTATTACAATCCCTGGTGATAATCTCGCAGATAGTAAGTTAACAGTTTATTTATATATAGTATTTAATTATGATAACTGGTTTACGTAAAAAAAAGTTGTTAAATTGGAATGCTAGTGGCATAGCAGTGCAAAAGAATGAATTCAAATTTTTCAGTTGACTCAATATACGATCTCCAAACGCTTCAGGAAGATCGCTATAATTATTTTTAAAAAAATTTGTATTTCAGAAAAAAATACGGATGGAGTCAAAAAGTGAAACTCAGCAAAAGTCTGGTCAAAAACTAGCTCAACAATTTCACACTCTCAAAGTACATGGCTATCTTCAGTCACCTATATTAATCCTAAGATCATCGGGAAAGCTACAAAGCGTCTTCTACGAAACCAAGTAAGTCATTGGCAAGAAAAATGTATGAAGTTGTATTTTTCAACTTTTCCCCAAAGAACTTCTCTTATTGTCACAAAATACATCATCAGAACAACTATACAGGACGACGTTGAAGACTTTCTTCTATCTAAAGATTTTGCTACGCCTACAGAAGTGATTGGGTTTTAAAGCTGGACCTTGACCATAATGTGATTCCTCTTACGGAGTAAAAGCTCTTGTCTGGAGCTCGTTTCCTGCTAAACGTACCAGAACTAGAGATCAATTAACGAACAATCTTCCATCTGCTACCACAATGGAGAAACATGAAGATCCTATTTCACTACTTTGTCACGCACAGAGATACAAGACAAATCTCCATTATTCAGATACCAAATTAAACATTTTAAGAAACGTTTAAAATTGTTAAATTGGTATTTCACATCTGTGAAATGGAAGCTATAGAGGCAATCAAACTATCGATAAAAAAAACCAAACCATCTTCAATACTCATTGAAACAATTAGAAATTATTTTGTTAAAACTGAACAAAGTCTAAGCCCATAAAAATATCTGTCGGAAACAAACGCCAATTTTCACAGTTCCCTCCTAAAAATCAAAGAGCTCTGCGGGTGGTAATCAGGGATATAAATCGCCCCACACCTTCCAAAATAATATCAATTGAACTTTGATTCAAAGTCCGGGAAATTGGCCGAGTAATGGACAAAAATGACATGGGAGAAAAAGGAATGTACTAAAATATTTTTATTCTTTGTATCTATTGCTTTATTCCCGAGACGCATGAGTATTGAACCGATTGCCTTTGGTTTCGGGTTTCAGCAAAGAGTTGGATTTATCAAATAATATCAACAAAATTTTTCACTTATATTCAGAAACACTTTAAGCAAAAGAAAGTAAGGTTAAATTTTCTCATTAAACTAATTGATGAGTGAAATAGTAATCTTAAAGGGCTAAAAGTTAAGCTGACTTTAGGAGTTTTAATTGGTTAGAGCTTCAATAGTGGAATTAAAACATTACTTTAAGAAATTGTTAGAAACTCCCCTTTTCAGTTGTAGAACAATTAAAAACTTAAAACACCATTGAAGTGTGAAGGCCAGAATTAATATTTATGAACAAATTTTTTTTAGTCACCGATTATACAAATTCATGGTGTCTAATCTTTATTTCTCAAAAAAACTACCTTTGTGCTGTATCAACACTTTCTATTTTGATTGAGTTACGTAAATGAAACTGCTTAAATATTTTTTAGGAAATGTCAAGAAGAATTTATTTTTTTAATTTAGAGAAGATAAAATTTATTTATATGTATTAATATAATTGAAATATGTAGTGTATATTGCGAGATATAGCCCCTTAATCACTTGGATTGGAATTAACCACTTAAGTGCAGTAGGCTTGTTTTAGGGAAAATCTCCCCTTATCTCTTTGGGGCCAGTGATCACCTGGAGATTGCGGCCCTTCCCGTTTGAGATGTCACCCGTTCCCCTAAGAACTTGTAGATCTAGCAAGCCGCTGGCTGAAGTTGATCTTATCAGCGGTGGACCTTCTGTCCGGCGAACCGCCCGGTTACCTGTCGACTTTCCTCAACATCAATGCGTGCCTATATTTGTTTGTGTATTTTTATTCAAAAGTTCAAATTGTTTGTTATTCACATATTTTCATCATAAGTTTAGATTATAATTTTAAGATCAATAATTGCGTAGCAACATTTGCTCACGACACAGCAATTCTTTCGTCTCATCCTGATCCACCAACGGCATCCAGAAATTTCCAAAAATCACCTCCCAAAGATAGAGAACTAGTGCAACCAATGATCCATCAAGGTCAATGAAGGTAAATGCGTTCACACCACTTGGTTGCGTTCTCCGACGAGGTAAGTTGTGGGTTCCTGGCACTGGCGATCATCCCCACTTATGTCCTGAGCGTCGGTGGCTCTCTGGCTTTCGCATCATGACTAACCGGTTGGAGAGGTTGGCGGGGAGATCCGCTGCTGCAGGAATTGCCTAGAGAGTGTGGGGGTTCCTTGGCAGAATTTCTATGTATATATGGTATGGATATCGGTTTGAATGGAATGGTGGATAGGTATGAATGAATTCGTAGATAACAATTAATAAAATAATAATAAAAATCTATCAATAAATGCATTGTGATTTTTTACTGCAGCATTTTGTTATTTATTTTTTCGCAGTCCACTTATTTATGGTATTAAAACCAACCTGGATTTGAGGTATCATTTAAAGAAATTAACTCATCAGGGAGAAACACAGAACGCGATTTCTTGTGTTGATTTAATAACACATTCATATTAACTTTACTTTAAATACACAATTCAAATGTTTTTGGATTATGTTTAATAATTTTGTTTTATATTACATCAGCTAAATACATATAGTTGCACGACACTAGAACACCACTAAACCAAAACTATAATAAAAAAAATATTATATAACAACAACTTTATTATGATGAAATTACAATCTGCCTTTACTTAATAGGCAATAAATAATTGAGATAAGTGTTTTCATTCATACCATATTTACAAGTCATCATTCGTTCGCACATTCATACAATATTTACGAACATTTACAAACAGCCCAGGGGCCCCCCAAGTCCACGGTTGTTGCCTCCCTCGCAAGCGAAAGAGGAAGCGGAGTCTCGGGAAGTCCCCCACGCTCCCGGATACGAGCCAGCGGAGGCTGACGAAGAGCGCGAGAGCCACACACGCTCAGGACATGATTACAGAAACTGGCCATTGCCAGGACTCCCACTGTTCGCATTTATAGTAGGTCACGAGGCCACTGCCGTTTCAGTCTCCGGGGAGGATTATAGGGATGAGTGGAGCAGTGCAATGACTGTGCTACGGGATTAGGGTGGTTTGATAGGTTACTATGGAATTTCATGAATTTGGAAGGGATGAGTTCAAGAATGTAGGGTATATTAAGATCATTATGAAGGGTTTTGTTGGTGACGTAATAGGGGGCATTTACTATTGTTCTCAGGACTTTTGATTGAAAGGATTGGATGCGCTTGATGTTCGACTTTTTTGCTGTCCCCCATAGCTCTATTCCGTATGTCCAGATTGGCTTAAGTGTAACTTTGTAAATAAGTAGTTTATTTTCTATTGAGAGATGGGATGTCCTTCGAAGTAGTCGGTACAGTAGTCCAAAGTGTCTGTTTAGTTCTTGTCTTTTTAGCCTCGTGTGTGGGTTCCATGTAAGTATTTTGTCGAGATGGAAGCCTAAATACCGTACTGTCTCAGACGCGGGGAGAGGAATCCAATTGAAAAATACTAGCGGACAGGACTTGCGGCAGAGGGTAAAGGTTATGTGGGAACATTTTGCTTCATTGACCTTGATTCGCCATTGGTTGCACCAATACTCAATCTCATCAAGGTGTTTTTGAAGGTTTTGGGATGCTATATCAGGGTCTGAGTGGGATGACAAGACTGCAGTGTCATCTGCAAATGTTGCCAAGAAGGTATTGGGGGTAGAGGGGACATCAGCGGTATATAGGTTATATAGGATGGGACCCAGGGCACTGCCCTGTGGAACTCCTGCTTTTATGGGATAGTAGTTAGAATATTCTAAACCACAGCGGACTTGGAAGGAGCGGTTTGAAAGGTAGGACTTTAGGATTAGGAAAAGGGTCTGTGGTAAATGTGTTTTGAGCTTGTAAAGCAAACCTGCGTGCCAAACCCTGTCAATAGCTTGAGCTATGTCCAGAAATGCAGCAGTGCAATACTGTTTAGATTCAAGGGCTGAGGAAATGTGATCAACAACGCGAAGGCCTTGTTGAGTAGTGGAATGCTGTTGACGGAAGCCAAACTGATGTACAGGAAAAAGGTTTTTGGATTTAACAATTGGAAGTAGACGTTTTAAGAGGAGTTTCTCAAATATTTTTGAGAGGATAGGGAGTAGGCTAATTGGACGGTGAGACGAGGCGTCGTTGGGTGGTTTTCCGGGTTTGGCGAATAGGACAATAATGGAGTGTTTCCAGAGGAGAGGAAAGTGCGTGGTTCGGATAATGCAATTATAGATGTAGGTTAGGAAGATTATGGCTTTATGAGGAAGCTGTTTGAGAATTTGAGGAGTAAGAAGATCATATCCAGGGGATTTTCGGTAAGGTAAGTTTTTCAGAAGGTATTTGACCTCAGAGGGGTTAACGGCTTTTGGTGGAAGTGAGAGAGGTATAGGTGAAGTGAGCTAATCTTCTACAGTTGTGCTATGAGTATGGTTTTGATGAGAAAGGTGAGGTGCAAAAGTATGGGTAAGATGCAGAGCAAATTCCTCCGACCTATCCCCATCCGAAGCCGCCCAGGACCCATCATCACGACGGAGTGGGTGTGAAACATGATGATACTTTAGGATTTTTTTAGTTACATTCCACAGAGAGTTATCCCTGGTAGAAAGAGAGGAGAGGTGGGAATTGAAGGAATCGGAACGGAAGGACGCCAATTGCCGCTTTAAATAAAAAAAAAAATAAATAAAAAATATCTACTTATTTGTTTGTAGGAAAACAAGAACCTAATAAATGACTACCTACTGAATTTTTAGTGGTCCTAAAATATCTTTATGTATCTTTTTTCTAGTTGATAGGTCATGCACCACACATGTTACTAAATTATTGTTGCTACACTTACAATTTTAAAGAAACTTTTGAGTGCTTCCTTTGGTATGTTACAAATAAAGTGAATATTAGTGCTATCGTGTAGTCGGCAGTACGCCTAGGTGAATTAGTTATTATTTTTAAAAACTTATTTTTTATTCTCTGCAGTTGAAGGAAGTTACTAAGCACAGGTAGTACATACATACTTCAGGATAGTGAAGCACAGGTTAAAATAGGTATGATGTTTTTCAAAGGAATGGAAAACCAATGAGATGGCAGCCTTGGCTTTTGGTATAATATAATGGATGTGTAGTGGAGTTTTACACATTTATAAAACTCACAATACATTAAATAACTTTTATTTTAGGACAGAACACAAGGTACAAAATTTACATATCTTTTTTTTTACACACACATGTGTTGTAGGTTATTTATTTGGTGGTCTCTCTGGGTACCAATCAATGCCAAACTATTATTGTTTAATTTTTAATTTTAAAATTTCACAATTCAATCAACACTAAGAATACAGAATAATCACTTTTGGGTGGTGCCGCCACAGATGTAAGGTAAAGAGGTTAAGTTTAAGTAATTAACATTCTAAGACCAGTTAAGTTCAGTATTTCATAAATTAAATTGGGCCTAAGCTTAGTGAATAGTATTGCTTACGTATTTTCAATATTTATGTTTAATTTTCATTGGTGAAAGGATTTATTTGATTTGAATAAAGACTTTTCGGGCTTTCAAGGTAGTAATGTAACCTTTGTTATATCGACTTAGTGGAGAAAAAGTCGGAATCAATATATATATAAGTTAAAGTCAGAGGTAGCTCTGTATTGACTAATGCGATCATGGGACGTAAACATCCCATGATCCCGTATATGTCGGATTACAAAGAGAAATAAAGACAGTCTATTTCGAGAACTGAAGTTAGTCTTACGTTCCCGTTTTCCTTCTCTTTATCACATTCTACCCGGTGGCGAATAACTTATTATATATATAAGTTAAGGTTCGGACGTCGTAGGCAGCCAGCCTAATCCTCAAGTCATCGGGATGTAAACATCCCGAATGTATTTAGAGAGGCTTTACAAGGCTCAAATTAAAACAGTCTTGTGAAAACTCTCGTTCTGTAACTACATTCAACCTCTTTCCTTTTTCTTCACTTTTTCGTTGACGATCATTAACTGGTGCCGGAACCTGGGAGTGGAGTGGGTTCGAGTCATTAACTCATTCGCTTTCGTGTAATTTAATTAAAGGAAGTAATGGTGGACTTGCGGCCGGCAGCGTTTGAAGTTCCACAGTTACCTAAAGAAACCATGGCTGAAGCCCATGCGAACTCGCTGGCATGGATGAAGGTGTGGGCAGTGATGTCGCAGGACATGAGGAAAATAATCTCAGACCTTGAAAAATTTTCTGGGGAACTAGGTGAGTTGAATCATTTTCTCAAAGGTGGGGATAGAATTATGGAGAGGATACAAGCCAAGATGGACGGAGGGTCACTCGATCCAGGTGACGCTAAGTCAATAAAGGCAGACCTAGTGTGCAGGGTGAAAAGGAAGGTGCTGAACCTGATACAGGCGGACGAGGAAACCCCGTGGGAGATAGTAAAGACGAGACTGAAAAAAGCATATGGGGGGGGGGACGATGGACCCCAGAGGAGGATATCTTCCAAATGTTTCGAGAAATGAAATCTCCGAGACAGAATAGTGGACAGTATGCTGCAGTCCTGGTAGTCCGCTACAATAAAATAAATGAGAAAATGAGGGAGACAAATGACAAATGAGGGAGCGCCGAGGAAGTGGAGGGCAGGATGGGGTTCCTGTCTACAATTTTAAAGGTACAATTAGCGAAGGAGACGGGAAGGAAGGAAGGGTTCCCTAATGAGCGATCGTTCCTAGAATGCGCCCAGGCGATGATAGATGCTAGCGCAAGAGAGGAAGAAGTAAAAATGAACGAAGATGACAACGATTGGAGCCAGATCCTATATAGGAGAAACAGGATCCCAAAAGCTGTGTGGAAGAGACAAGAAACACCGTTTGCTGGTAGAGACAGGGGAGCGACAAGAGAGAGAAGATTGGGAGTGACGAGGCCTTGGTACGCACCTCGGAACATAGGAAATGTCATAACTGTGGAAAGACGGGCCATCTGGTAGCTCAGTGTCCTCGCACTAAGTGCTTTCAGTGTGGGGAAGAAGGATACATAGCAAGAAAATGTCCATACTTGTTTCATAGAAAGGAATTTTACAAAGCAGAACCAATGGAGGCGAATAACCAGGAAATCCGGGAGAGGCGGAGCGCGACACCGAGAGAAAGTGGATCATCGGGCGACGAGTCATCAGGGACGTTGGAGACAGACGGAGAGGAGTCGAAGCGCAGCGGAAGCAGAAGACGAGGGTGGCAGAAGAATCCCTCGCGCAGATGTGAGTGGCGTACGGAGGCCTGAGGAGAGTGGCAGCAGAGAGGCGACCGCATCCTAAGGTGCAATACAGTGCGGGAAATGATGTGTGGGTTGCCAATTATTGAGTTCGGAAAGAGGGAAAGGTGCCTCATTGATACTGGCAGCACCAATACAATAATATCTCGTGGTGCGTTAGAGAGGTTGCGTGGAGGAGAGAGAGCACACCAGATCAAGGTATATAGGTGTAAATTACTTACTCTAAGGGGACCCTGCGAAGTAATGGGAGAAGCGGTCGTTGGGCTGGACGAATGGGCGAAAGTAATGGGTGACATAAAAGTACACATCGTGGAAGATATGCCGCGGGAATACCAGATAATAGTAGGGTGTGATTTACTGGGAAAAGTAGGAGCGCGCATTGAAAACGAGGGTGAGAACTGAAGGATCAAACTAGGGAAGAAAACCTATCGAAGCCGGGGGGACGTAAGAGGCGAAACGGAGCAAATAGGAGTGGTTAAGAGAGTGGAGGATTGGAGGGAGAGTCTGCGGAGCGAGTTTAGGGATATTTTTTTCACTGAAGGGGACAAGCTAGGAGCAACGGGGAAAACGCTACATGAGATCCCGTTAAAAGTAGTGGGTGACGTATGTGAAGGAGAGGTGGTATCCACAAGCGCTCAGACAACATATTAGAAAGGAGATCGAGGATCTCAAACGCCAAGGTATCATCAGAGATAGCACGTCTCCGTATAATAGCCCTTTGTGGGCAGTGAAAAAGAATAGTCGACCGGGAGATAGTGAGGAAAAATACCGAATCGTGGTGGATTTTCGGAAACTTAACGATAATACCCTGGACGAAAAATATCCGATCCCGCGGTTCGAAGACATCCTAGACAGACTCAACGGTGCGAAAATCTTTAGCACATTAGACCTAAAAGGAGGATACCATCAGATCAAGCTAGCTGCGCATGACCAACATAAAACGGCGTTCTCGTTTGAAAGAGGGCATTTTGAGTTCACGAGAATGCCGTTTAGTCTAAAGAATGGTCCAATAACCTTTCAGCGCCTCATGGACGAACTTATTAGAGAAATGGACGAAAATATGTGCCAAATTTACATGGATGACCTGCTGATCTTTAGCCGAACGGAATCGGAACATATTTAACACCTCCGGAACGTATTTAGGAGATTGAGAGATTTCGGGTTGAAACTGTCAATAGACAAATCGTCACTGGGGCAGGAGCAGATTGGTTTTTTAGGGCACACAATCTGGCAGGAAGGGGTTCAACCAGACTCGTCGAAAGTAGAAGCGATCCAGAAAATGGAGGTGCCAAAAGACGTAAAAGGGATTTGGAGATAACTGGGCACGCTCAATTACTACCGCCGTTTCGTGCCGGACATGGCAGAATATATGGTACCCATTAACAATTTACTACGGAAAGGAGCACGGATAATGATCACGCCGCTGATAGAGCATAATATCCACAAATTCTTGGCACGTTTGCAGGAGGCGCCGATTTTGGCTTTCCCTAACTTTGAGAAGGATTTCACGATCACCACCGACGCAAGTGAATATGCCTTGGGGGCAGTATATTCACAGGAGGGTGGGGACGGGGAAAGACCGGTGGTTTACGCGAGCAGACGCCTGACGGACACGGAAGCGCGGTACAGCGCTCTGGAACGAGAACTCCTTGGGATAGTGTGGGCCATTGGGCACTTCTGTCCGTATGTATTTGGTAGAAGGTTTCGAATACATACGGACCACCGACCACTTCAATGGGTTGGAAAACTCAAAGAATCCTCCTCAAGGGTAACGAGGTGGAAGGAATTTTTAGCGCAATACAATCTGGATATCGTGTACTCCATAGTACGTACGGTAGGAGTCAGATAGTGACGATTTGGTCAACACCGGGAGTTCGTGGAGATCAAATTTGGCAGGCTCTTAAGGACGTGTCAAAACCTGGCAAAACACACCATTTATTCGTGGGCAACACGACTGTTTGGGACAAAATTAAAAAGCTTTGGGAGAAAGAGCTGTTGGGGGTGGATCGCTCGTTCATTCGGTGTCTTTCCGTGGTCCAGACCTGCGAGACGAGGAACAGCAACGCGAGGTAACACTGGCGTATCACCAAGGGAAAACCAACCACCACGGTGGGGAGGAGACGGCGCAAGCACTACGAAGGCGCTATTTTTGGTGGGGAATGCAGTGGACTATTCAGGAGGTAATCGGAGCATGCGAAGTTTGCAGGAAGACAAAATATGATAGACATCCCCCGCAGGGACGCCAGGAGGAATCACCCACGGCAGAAGCACCATTGATGGAGATTCAAGTGGCGGTACCTTCACGTGGCGGGGTTTTAAGTGGGTCACTATCATCGACCCATTTAGCAAAGTAGCTATGGCCTATGCGGTGGGGGACAAGTCATCAGATTCCATATTGCAAGCTCTCAACACATGGTTTCAATTCTACGGCATACCGGAGAGGATCTCGTCGGACGAGGGACGGGAGTTTGACAATGCAACCGTGAGAGCCGAAATGCAAAAACGGGATGTGGCATGGCATTTTAATACCCCCGGGCATCCCAAGAGCAGGGGAACCATCGAAAGGTTACACAGCACCCTAAGCGACCATTTTCGCGTGTATCAGGTGGATAAAGGCCGTCGGCGAACGTAGCGATGCCCATGGCGGTGGCGGCATACAACCACTCGATACACGCCACGACGGGGTTAGCACCCTTTGAAATTTTGTTTAGATTACGAGTGAGACCGAGGAACTGGCCAGAGACTGTGGCGGATAAGGGAATGGTGGCACAGCTCCATAACTCCCACATACAGCTCGGAAAGATGTGGTACAAAGTACGCGATGAGATTATGCGCGAAAAATCCAAGCGCGTGGCGTGGGCAAATTTGAAGGTGCGGGATCGCATGGGGGCAATATCGATTGGGACGGTTGTATACAGAAAAGTCGTATCAAATCGTAGTAAGGAACTGGTTCGGTACGAGGGGCGCTTTAAGGTCATCATAATTCGGGAACATAATCTCGTGACCATCGAGAGTATGACCACCCTAAAGAAGAGGTGAACCGTTCAGATTGAACAGTTGAAACTCCCACCACAGGGGGGAGGGTGTTGAATGTGCGTAAGATGGTGTGCCTTCGATCCGATACGGAGCAACTGATTCGGAGTCATATACTTCACATGTGAAGCTCAGAGAGAGTTTTTGTTTTCATTATTTATATTGTGGCTAAGTTCCATTTTTGTTTTTCACTTGGCAGCCGCCAGGTCAAGGGCGAATGTATTATATTTTATTATTATTATTGTTTTATTTCTGTATTATCTCTTTTCTTTGTGTTCTGTTGTTTTGTGTGGACTATGAATATATTAGACCGTAAACGTGATGTAAGGGATTACAGGCTGTGTGCTGCGTGCGCCGGACCTTAGAGTTTACGAAAAGATATGCGTAAACTGGCAGGGGGGAGTTAAGGTTCGGACGTCGTAGGCAGCCAGCCTAATCCTCAAGTCATCGGGATGTAAACATCCCGAATGTATTTAGAGAGGCTTTAAAAGGCTCAAATAAAAACAGTCTTGTGACAACTCTCGTTCTGTAACTACATTCAACCTCTTTCCTTTTTCTTCACGTTTTCGTTGACGATCATTAACTTATATATATGTATGTGTGTGTGTGTGTGTGTGTGTGTGTGTGGTTTATAATAAAGATGTATATTAAACCTTCATGCCACACATTCTCAAACGGTTTTATACATATCAATAATATGCATATTGTTTATAATAATTTTGTTCAATTAAAATATCTAGTGATTGTGTCAGAAATATGTGAGAAATGGTTGAATGTCCCCTACAAAAGCACATCTGTTAATTTATAGTTGTGCTATTTTGCTCTAAAAAGTCATTTTGATTTTCTCAACTAATTGGCTTTAGGTTATTTTGATTACTCCGGTTGGAAGGAAAAATATTGATGGTCCAGTATTTTGTTTAGTATGGGCTTAAAGTAGACTATTGATTTATTCTGTTGAGATTACATCAAGCCCTATACTTTTTTGTTTGTCTCTAATTGATTTACAATTTGCTTTATGGGATTTAATAAAACTATTTTCAGGGGAAAGGTTCTTTTTTTACAACTCTTCTGGCTGTTATCAAAATTTAGAATTGGGGGGGGGGCCATCCTTCATTATTCAAATTGTCCCCTCCACTCAACATTCAGATTATGATGAAATTAAAAGTAAGTTTCAATCTTCAATGTTACTAACACCATAGCCTTCTACTTAGAAAAATGTTTTCCATAACAAAATCAAATCATGTTTACAAGATTTAAGGAATAAAACATGAATTAATTTTATCTTAACCTAATTGAACCAAATGACAGTAGCTCGTGGAGGGAAGCAAACTACTAAAAAAGATCGCCGGTCAAAAGTGTTGTGTAGCTTAGCAAAAAAACAACAACAAAAAATTTTCTAAAAAATTTAAGCTGGGATGAACATCTAGTTGCCAAACAGGTAAACCATGCTTTATGCTCTATTAAATAGAGTAGTGGGAATAAGCAATAGTTTACGATTAAATGACCGAACTGATAAAAACAAATAGGTTGTTTTGAGTACGCATTAGTGCTAGGACCGATGTTATTTATATCATACATGCATGAGGTTCGATAGTTGAGCCACCGTTGATCCAGCAATATTTTCTACTGTTGGTGCACAGATACAATCTGCAGTAGATTTGAAAAGCCTTTGCTGTAATATGCTAGTGAAAATTAACCCAAATATAATTTAATATTGTCCTAACTCATTCAAATTGTTTTTTTAAGTAATATTTTATGTTATTTCCGGACATGGACATGAAACCCACACACGAGGCTAAAAATACAAGAACTAAACAGACGCTTTGGACGACAGTACAGACTACTTCAAAGGACATCCCGTCTCTCAATAGAAAAAAAATTGCTAATCTACAAAGTTATAGCTAAGCCGATCTGGACATACGTAATAAAGCTATGGGGGACAGCAAAAAAGTCGAACATCAAGCACATCCAATCCTTTCAATCTAAAGTCCTGAGAATAATAGTAAATGCCCCTTATTACGTCAGCAATAAAATCGTTCATAATGATATTAATATACCCTAAAGTCTTGAACTCATCCCTTTCAAGTTCATGAAATTCCATATTAACCTATCCAACCACCCTAATCCCCTAGCACAGTTATTGCACTGCACCAGTTATCCCTATAATCCTCGGAGACAAAAACAGCAGCGGCCTCGTGACCCGCTATAAATACGTGACAGTGGGAGTCCTGGCAATGGTCAGCTTCTCCTATCATATTCTGAACGTCAGCGGCTCTCACGCTCTTCGTCAGCCTCTGATGTCTCCTTATCCTGTGACACGGCTGACGGAGGAGCGTGGGGGACTTCCCAAGACTCCGCTCCCTTCTTCGCACGCGAGGGAGGTGACAACCATGTGAACTTGGGAGGTCTCTGGGCTGTCTGTGTAAATACTGTATGAATGAGGGAGTGAATGAAATTGTAAATATGGTATGAATGATATCATTTATCACAATTACTTATTGTCCAAGGAGGCAGATTGTAATTTTATCATAATAAAGTTGTTTATCTACGATTTTTTTAAAATGATTCTCAGCAACATATGTGGCTTAACTAATAAAGTTAATTATTATATGTTGGAAATACTATAATAGTAGGATTGCCTTGGTACTCACCTACTCCAGCCCCATTTCAATATTCTATTTTCTATATTTCGTTATAATATATTATTGTATGAATTATTTAATATTGGATGAACTAGTTTATATTAAGGTAATCTTGTGTTTCTGCTAATAAGAAAACCCACCATTATTTAAATAAGAAAAACAGTTGAGTTATAAAAAAATCGCATTCAAATCCTAAATTTCATTACTAAAAAAGGTACTTACAGTTTGATGTTGATGGTGGACATGAAATACATTAGTATGCCACGAGTGCACCGCACAAGTCACTCCCCACCGATTGACGCAAATCAAATTTCATTAACACCTTCCTCTCCATATTTTCTTATCTTTTCGGAATTTATCATTTAAAGTACTCATATATTGCCCATCGATAGTATAAACAATTGCTTTAGCTGGTTTAATAAAAAACTAATTAATCAACTATTAAGTTTTAAGGAAGTAGCTGTTATTCACGTCATTATAACAGAAGGTCGTCTAATCAAGCCTATAATATTTCAGAGGCTATTGAAAATCAGTTGATTAAATCTTTAGTAGTTGTTAGTTGATAGGCAAAAACTTTACTTTCGAGTAGTTGTAGAGGTACAAGCCAGTCCCTCTTATTAATGGTTGCAAGTAATTTAATAGGGATGTTTAAATAGCATCAAACAAGTTAATAACCAAACTAGAATTCTAAAGATACATATATTCCAATAAATATTTATAAAACTCATAGAAAATCTTGAGAAAAAAATGTTACTATGTCTACGTAGTAGCCTGGTTACATTTTCATCATATATCATACTGATAATTTTTAGTTGATTAAATAATTAACTACAGCCATATAAGTATAGTTTACAATTGGTGGTACAAGAAAATCAATATGTGAAATAGCCTTGTTAAGACGAAAACTTCATGACTACGTGTTGGCTTGTTTTTTTGTAGCAACAAAATATCAAAGATGCATTGTGTGACTTATTTAAGTGAACCAGCAGTGTAATATTGAAAAAAAAAATGATGAAAATTTGCTAATGATTGTAATTGGAAACAATCCATAAAAGTAAAATTATATAGGACTTATTAACGCCAAAAACCATGGTTGGTTGGTTAGTTTCGTTTATTTTGGCGTAAAATCATTAGGTCATCAACGCCATTGTTTAGTGTATTTAAACTAATTTGGACAATTCAGCCTGATGGAACATAAGGATGAAAGCATAACCAAGGACCAGTCAGGGCTCGGGAGGCGCCCCAGTCCCATATCTCAGGCGGTGGTTGTAGATAGCGTTTTATAGGACACAAGGTCCGATGGGAGGATGTGGGTAAAATCCATTTAAACCAGCTAAGATAAAAAAATTAGTACATTTTATAAACATGGAGAAATTCAAATCTCCGGCTCCGGGAAACAGTATCAGGTTGTCCAGGGCAATATTTCACTTCCATATAATTTAGTGGCTTTCTCTGAACGAGCTAAGTCTGAATGAAAATATAAAATTTAGCAACATCATAAACTGTAGTATCTATCTATGTTCTACTTTTTATATTGCATATAACTAAATTAGGTAATAACATAAATTGGGTATGGTGTCAAATATTGCGGAGTAAATTGGTTTTAGAGAGAAAAATAATTATGGTATTAATACTCTGTTAATTATTTCTTAATGCTACTGGAAATCTTGGCAAAAGTTTTAGGCTATTTGAAATGGATCTGTAGTAATGGCACTCCTTGACCATATGAAGAATGGTTTGATCACTATTAGATTTTTGATATTTTGGAGGGGCTTCTCGGGTAAGGCAGTCGTAGGTGAGTCTAAAATGTCCAACTCTTAGGCGAGTAAGCACTACTTCTTCTCGACAGTTGTCTTGGTTAGATGCATTCCAAGGTTTGTCCTCTCTCTTAATCTATTTCAGCTTACAAAGTTAAATATTACTTGTTTGAGTAGGCGTGCAAGTTCTGACAAAGTACGTGCAGCTATCTAACGTCCTGGGAGAGTTAATGGTTCTCTTGCAGTTCTATTAGCTATTTCATTAAGCGTGATACCTAAATGTCCGAGTGCTGTATTGTTTATTTTCGCCATTATTTTAGTTTGGAGTAACTAACGCTAAAGCAGCTAAGTTCTCTGGCCAAATTAGAGGATGTTCCGGTATAGCCTTGATAAATTGCTGATTTTTTTTCTTTATACTCTGATGGTGCTGTACAATTTTTAGGAAATTATGATAGATTTCGGTATAGTTTTGGAGGTCGGTATGTCGATGGGGGAGTCTGGGCTTCTGGTATATTTTTGTGGTGCTTTATAAGCTCGCTAACTGCAAATAAGATCCTTTCTGCTAATGGTAATGCTGAGTTATATTATTTCTGCGAATTTGGTTGATATTTTGTTGACGATAGATATATTTCTAGACAGGGTAAGGTGTATACTTTGGATAAATAGTTAACAGCTAGTTTCTTCTAGCTAATGTTTTCCGAATGGTAAGGGGGAAGCCATGATTCAGTGCAGTGACAGCGTTGAGCTTGCTCGGAATATACTATCATAGTTGAAATACGGGTGCTTGCGTGATGGACCACATCCAGCATGACGTGATGTTTTTGTGGAGCCGTACACGATGCTACGTAATGAAGCTTAGAGCAGAGTAGTGCTGGATATATTTTCAGCGTTGCTGGTCCCTCAGCTCCACGTGTGGTAGCACAGCATTCTTAGGGTTCTGATTGTAAGCATGCATTTCTCTTTGAGCGTTATACTGTTTCGTTCTCATGCCAGGTGCCGTTCAAAAATAAGGCCAAGATATCCTGCATTTTCCACAAATGGCAGAATTTCATTCCCAAACGTTAGCTCTAGTGACGCTGAGGTATTTTTCTGGAGAACCTCAGTCCAGAGATATTTGACCAGCTAATTCTACGATTTAAAGCTTTTTGAATATTGACGTTTATAACATTAATATTTTCGACTCTACAGATAATCGGAAATTTGTAGACAATTAGCGTTGTTAAAACGTTTTAGTAAATTTGTGCTCAATTGATTGATGGAAAGTATGAACAAAGTGATGAGTAGAACCTAGCCCTCAAGTACTCCATATGCTTGTTCTTCTGTTTCAGAGCGTATAGTAGAGACGTGTATTGGATATACGATTCCTAAGATGGAATTTGTTTATGTAATGTAATAGATGACCGTCAAATTTATTAAAGAGATTACATAAGGAAAGGTATGACTGTCCTATATTCAAACCCAACGTATATATATTTTTACAAGATGTAAAGAAAATTATATTGAAGTTTTTTTGTATTCCTACTTTTTGTTTATTTCAATAAAGGTGTTTTGTATTTTATGCGATTGAGTTTACGAATTTATTATAAAATTATAGTAGAAGGAGCTTGGGGAGGTAATAGAAACATAAATAGGCACACATAGACACAAATACTGATGATTGTACGTACATCAATCTACAATAATTCGAAACAAACATCCAAGTTTACATATGTACACACTTGTACATATATATATTGAAGCGTTACTGTTCCAAAAAGATTTCTAAGTATTTATATGATGAAATAGTCCCTGGTCTTTAAGTTTGATGTTACATGCTTACATCAAATCGAATTTCAAATAGTTAATAACACATATTGTATACCTGGAGAGTTGCCTGGTTAAATAATATAAAATAAATCATTCATCTTTGTGTAGTGAAATGATTTATTAATAGACAACATAAATGTTAAAAAAATAATTATTAAATTTAAATACATACAACTGTTTCACTGCAGTAGAAATGAATACATAAATCTTTGATTTACCCAACTGAATGTTTATTATAGACAATCAATGACTGAATCGACTCAATGTATAGATTGCCTCTCGGCTCTACAAAACTCTTCAATTCCCGAACGTGGGAATTCATGTATTTCGCGTATGTATTATAGACTTATTAACTTAGTTACATTATTTAAATATGGCATATGATTGCACTTGAAGCGTTCCAATGAGAGAAAAAAAAATCTCTCTCGGCTCTCACTTAATATATGATGGCCATAGATCACTCCTTGCTTGAAGCTTCTTGTTCCGGTGTGATTCTTGTAGGAAATTTTAATATATCGTGCATATTTGTAGACCGGGCTGTTTTCCCCCGAAGGCATTTGCCAGCGCATTCCTACTATGGCCAGGATAACAACGCTTTTTTAATATCTTTGAATGCGGTAGTTCCAGCTAGTTAGGACCTAAAAGGTCACCTTTGTTGGAAGGTTCGACCTCTTTTAATCTCCTCCTAAATAAATTCCGATAAGAATATGTTCTTATTAATTCTTACTTAAAAATTCTTAAAAAAAAAAAATTCATATTTGATAAAGAGAATAATAATTTATTTATTTTCACAAATTTGAACTGTTTATCTTATATACAAATTATTCATAAGCCTTATGCGCTGTAAAACACAATATGAAATAGAAAGCGATTCCATTAAAAGTTAGGAAGTCCTTACATTTAACATTATGAATAATTTTTAAATTAATAACAAAACATAAAACAACTTATAAAATAGGTCCTTTTTAGTGATACATAAACTAGCAGAATATTATATTTTGTTCTGTTAGTTTACGAGATTCGATCAACTTTTTTAATTTAAAATTGAATTCCAAAATTGATATATAACTTATACTATCTATGAACATTGCTAAGATCTTGTTTCTTAGGCTAACAAAACAAAGTAAGTCCATGCAATAACAAGTACAATCATATGCCATATTGAAATACATGTAACTAAGTGAATTCTGAATACATACGCGAAATACACGAATTGCTACGTTCGGGGATTGAGAAGTTTCGCATTCGGGATACTTACATGAATGCCAATATATTTATGTATCTTATATGTCTAAAAGTATCCAGATATATAGTTAAATGACACAGTTCGCTATCAGCTCACTATCGCATTGCTGCTTGCACTGTCCTTTCCTATCCTATATATGAGCCTCCTCGCTTAGAGAGAAGCAATCCCCTTCTGTGATTCATTGAGTACATTCATTTAGCAGCTTAGCCATTTAATATTTTATTTCAAACTTTGTGTAGTGTAAATTAAATAAAGTCCTTTTTAAAAAGATCTACGGCTTTGTAACTGCTTTAATTGGCGCCCGAACAGGGACCTGAGGGCATTTCAGACTACCGAGATTTTCTTTGATTATCAACAATCCATAGAACTCAACCGTATTTACTCTACAAGAAGGACGTCGGAGCAAGTCTCAACAAACCGACTTCAAGGAGGAACTGCCGATATTTTCAAATATTCTACGCTCAGGTCAAGAAACATTGGCAACCAACAGAGCTGTAAGAAGCCTTAGAAGGAACCTCTTAGACGAAGAACTCTACACCAGGGTATGAAGACAACCTTGTATTAAATTTAATTTTATTTTTTATTTTTCATATAAGTCTTTAGTTGATAGACTTAATAATATTAGAAATATTAACGGGAACGAAACAAATATAGAAATGGAACATGAAAAAAATAAAAATAGCGATTGCACATTCATTCC
This sequence comes from Acanthosoma haemorrhoidale, assembly GCA_930367205.1. Taxonomy (NCBI): domain Eukaryota; kingdom Metazoa; phylum Arthropoda; class Insecta; order Hemiptera; family Acanthosomatidae; genus Acanthosoma; species Acanthosoma haemorrhoidale. Next base: position 110,184,598 of record OV884009.1, on the reverse strand, counting down.
GGTTTACAATGGGAAAACAGAAAATTTAATACTATACATAAATAACGTGTCGTATTTAATAGCCAGATTCTGTCAAGCTGATAATCCAAATAGAGTAAGAAATGAAGAACTTATTCTCATGTGTGCCAAAACGAAACTAGAAGGAAATGAAAAAATTTTCCTCAGTTATAACTTACTTGAATTCCTTAGACAACATTACCAATACAATCGGTCAATTTTCCAACTAGCACGAGAAATTTCCAATACGAAACCTAGACATAACGAAAACCCTATTGAATACATTGAACGACTACAAATAAAACGATGTGACTTATACTCTAGAATCTACATATCTGGACATACGGAATAGAGCTATGGGGGACAGCAAAAAAGTCGAACATCAAGCGCATCCAATCCTTTCAATCAAAAGTCCTAAGAACAATAGTATTATGCATTATATTACGTCAGCAACAAAACCCTTCACAATGATCTGAATATACCCTATATTCTTGAACTCATCCCTTCCAAGTTCATAAAATTCCATGGTAACCTATCCAACGACCCTAATTCTCTACCACAGTCATTGCACTGCACCACTCATCCCTATAATCATCCTCGGAGACTTAAACGGCAGTGGCCTCGTGACCTGCTATAAATAAGTGACAGTGGGAGTCCTGACAATGGCCAGTTTCTCTAATCATGTCCTGAGCGTCTGTGGCTCTCGCGCTCTTGGTCAGCCTCCGCTGGCTCTTATCCAGTGACGCGGCAACGTAGGGGCGCGGGGGACTCCCCAGGACTCCGCTTCCTCCTTCACATGCGAGGGAGGTGACAACCATGTGGACATGGGGCCTCTGGGCTGTTTGTAAATATTGTATGAATGAGTGAGTAAATGATGAATTGTAAATATGGTATGAATGATGACACTTATCTCAATTACTCATTGCCTAATAAAAGGCAGATTGTAATTTTATCTTAATAAATTGTTGTTGACTATAAAAAAAAAAAAAAAAAAAAAAAGAATCTACACATACAACGAAATACGCGACAATGATCAGGAAATCGCGCGTTACGACAATGACATTAGTCAAGAAGCCGTTAAAAACTTACATCCGACTATAGCAATATTTTTACAACACGTACAATACAGAACTTTAAATGACGTTTACAATATTTTAAGAAAAGAAGCTTCATTTGTGGTAGAACAAGTACACGGGAACCAAATATTCAATAATGACGCGACCGAAGAAAAACCTAGACAACAATATAATAATAATAAACAATTTAAAAGACCGCAACAACAATACCAACAAATACCACATAATAATTACCAGGGATATAAAGGCAATAACTTTAACCCTAATTTCCAAAGGCAACACTACCAACCGCGCTATAATAATAATTATAACAATAACGACGCGCAACAACCCCAACACCAACAACAAAAACAACAACGATACAATTACCAACAACAGTGGAATCCGCAGGCACAACATAACTATTTTAATCAACCGCAACAAAATAAAGTACAGAATCAACCGGTAATTAATCAAGCCTACCCACATACAGTTTCAATGCGTACCGTTAGTGACAGAGCACATCACATTGAAAATGACAAGGACAAAATAATTCTAGAACTACAAGAGAGACTAGACCGCGTGGAAAACCATTTTTTCGACTCGGGACAGATACAAACCGATCCACCTCTCTTAGAGGAGCAGGACCAATCTTACATAATAATAAAATAATAAAACAATCCACCTCCTTTAGAGGCGCAGGACCAATTTTAGAAAATAAAAATAAAAGAGACCAAACATACCCGGAAAATAGAGACCAAACATACTCGGAAAATAAAAGAATAAAAGAGACCAAACAATACATACAATGCGAAGAACTGCATTATACAAATGACTTACCGTACATAATAGACTTCAAAAACAACAAGTGGTTAATAGATACGGGTGCGACAAAAAACTGCATACACCCAGGCATTGTAAAAAAACAACTTTACATTAATAAAAAAAGAATTTTCTATTAAAACACCTACAGGTTACGACGACGGTAATTCAAGTGTCAAGGACAAGATCAAAAATGCATTAGGTATAGACCAAATGATCGAATTCTTAGTTTATCCATTTTCTAATAGATTCGATATCCTATTAGGTTTTGAAACAATGAAGGATTTAAAGATGAATATAAATTGTACGGAAAATCACATAGTGATCGGAAACAATAAATTCAGATTTAAAGATTCAAAAAATGAAATAAACCTAATGAATAACGAGGAGGAAATAAAAAACATACTAAGAACGGAACATTTACCAACATACTTATCTAATAACTTAATAAAAATAATTTAAAAAAATGGGGAGATAATAAAAAGGGAAAACGAGAAACTCCAAGCAACTAGTTTAATAAAGCACCGAATAAATACAAAAAACAATGATCCAATTTATACAAGAAATTATAGGTACCCCGAACAATTTAAAAATTAGATAAAAGATAAAGTACAAAAATTTTTAAGGGATGGAATAATCAGAAAAAACAATTCACCTTATAACTCGCCACTATAGATAGTGCCGAAATAGATGGATGCTAGTGGAATTAAGAAAGTGAGAATGGTCATAGACTACCGCAAACTTAATTCAGAAACCACCATTGATAAATTCCCCTTACCAAATATAGAAGATGTACTAAATAAACTTAAAGGAGCAAAATATTTTACGACAATAGATCTAACCTCAGGTTTCCACCAAATACCTATGGAAGAAGAATCGATACAGCGTTTAGCACAGACGATGGACATTACGAATTCGTAAGGATGCCGTTTGGTTTATGTAACGCACCACCAACCTTTCAACGTATAATTAACATGGTCATAGAGAATTTACCTAGAACCATGGCTTATATTGACGATATAATAATTTATTCGAAAACCGAGGAAGAACACTTGAAAGACATCGAAAGGGTTCTACAAACATTAAGAAAAACAATTTAAGTATACAATTAGACAAAACAGATTTTTTTAAAACGGAACTAAAATTTTTAGGTTATATAGTGACACAAAACGGGTTAAAAACGGACCAAAATAAAATAAAAACTATTACAGAATTTAAACAAACCAATGACGAAAATTCCCTTAGACGATTTTTAGGAATGACGGGATATTATAGGAAATTTATAAAGAACTACGCGAAAATAACTAGACCTCTTAGCGCAGCCATTAACTTAAAAAATTACAAATCCTAAGAATTTGAGGAAAGTTTCCATTACTTAATTAAACAAATGACTAACACACCGATTCTAGCTTACCCCGACTGGAACAAACAATTTATTCTAGTAATCAAGCCATAGGCGCAGTACTCAGTCAAATAATTGATAACAGAGAACATCCGATAGCATTTGCTTCGAGAGTACTATCAAAAACGGAAGAAAACTATAGTACAATAGAAAAAGAACTATTATCTATAGTATACTTTACCCAACATTTTAAACCCTACCTATACGGAACAAAATTTTTGTTACTTACAGACCACAAACCATTACCGTGGGTATTTAATATGAAAAATGAAAACAGTAGAATCATGAAGTGGATCTGGAAGCTTCAAGAATTTGAGTTTGAAATTAAACACATTTCGGGAAAAACAAATCAAGTAGCAGGCTGCTTGTCCATACGAAATGAAATAAACGCATTAGAAGACATAGAAGTATATATACACATACCAGAAGACAATAGGTCAGAATACGAGGCCCTTATAGACCAATTATTAGAATTAAATAATGACGAAACTTCAGACAATGACGAAATTTTAGAAACAATAGAGGAATTACCAATACTAACCAACGAAGACTTAGAAAGTCTAATAACTCAACACTTACAATACAGTAACAACGGACAAGTATGGCTAGTAGAAAAAGATAAATGTTTAAATGTAGACAAAAATCAAATATAGTTAAACGCGGAGCAAATAAAGTAACTTATGAGAAAATATTTGAAAAACATAGGTACACTATTTTTATAAATAATATTGAATTAATAAATGAACTATTATTAGAATTCTTAGATCCTAATAAAACATATGGAATTTATTGCCAAACAAATTTTGAAACTTTAAATGAAATTTACGAGGACTATTACAAACAAATACAAAAACTGAATGAAAAAGACTATAGAACAATAAGACTTAAAAGATACTTTTTATTATGTGAAGACATTACAGAATTAAGTGTCCAACAACAGGCGATTCTAGACTATCATTACGGTAAAACATGTCATCGCGGAGTTTTAGAAACATATGGTATATAAAACGAACAATTTATTTTCCTAACATGAAAGATAAAATAACCGAATTAATAAATAAATGTGAAACCCTGCAAAGTAACTAAATATGACAGGAAACCAATAAAAAGTAAATTTGTAACAACTCCTACACCTGACAAACCATTTCAAGAAATCATGATTGACTTAATATTTTATGACTATTGTATCCATGTATCCATTGATACATTTTCCAAAAGACTATACACACAAATATTAAATAACAAAAATGCCTTAACTATTTGCCAAGTTCTAGAAGAATACATAAGTTTATATCCAATTCCAGAAAGAATTATATCTGATCATGGAAAAGAATTTAGCAGCATATTAATACAACAATTTTGCAAAGCAACTAATATCGAAATACATTACACTAGCAAAAACTATTCAAATTCTTTAGGCATACTAAATAAATGTCATGCCACTTTCAATGAAATAATGATAATAAAAATCAATCAAAATAAAACATTAAATTTGAAAGAATTGTACAAACAAGTACGATAGCATATAATAATACTCTTAATCAAAATTTAAAATTAACTCCAAATGAAATAACGTTCGGAAAAATAAAAGACTCATATGACACACAAGACATACAAGAAGTACACGTTAATAATTATTTTCAACAATTAAAAGATTTGCATAACACAGTTAAACAAAAAATAGAATTCATCATAGAAACTCGAAACGAAAAACTCAATCAAAATCGTTAGGAACCTCCTGAGCTTAACTCTCAAGAATTTGTTAAAACACCTAGAATCAAACTAAAAAAGAATTTACTATACAATCAAATAAAAATAGGCAACACACACGTAAACAACATTAAAAGACCTAATGTACAAATGTACCTAATGTAACTAATAAACAAAAGAAAAAATATTTTGTTACAGAAAATGACAATGACAATGACACTGACACTCATATTGATCCAGGTCCTAGCACTAAGCAAACAAACAAACTAACATTAATGAACTAAAAATATTTTTAATACCAACAAACAAATAATTGATAAATTTAATAATGACATAGGACGAATCAATACGAATTTTAGAGAAACCCAATCTAACATAAAAATGGTAAACATAGAAGAAAAAGCTTATTTGTTTCTTACTCATATTGCTATTAGAAAAAAAGATTTCTGAACTCATTTTAACCATGGAATTTTGCAAGAATACATTCTAAATTATTATTATTATTTGTTCCGGCATTTGTGCACCGCGGCCTCAGTGAGACCTATTGTGCGCCGTCCATGTCCCTGTCCTATATATGTGACAGGCCCACGGCCTTTGCAAATCTGAGGATACTGAGTGGATCGATCAGTTCACATAGTTTGGGGTCTACAATGCGATCACTACCAAAGTTAAGGTATCGCCTTCTAGCTAGGTTATCACAGTCACATATTATATGACGTGCCGTTTCTCCCTCTTTCTTGCAGAATCTGCAGATTGGTGATCCCACTATCCCCAAATTAAAGAGGTATTTGTTTAACCGACAGTGACCTGTATAGAGTCCTGTCACACTTTTGAGTGTCCACCTGTCCATTGATAGAAGTACTGAGCTTCTTTTCTTACAGGGTCCATCAAGAAACAGTTTCGAGTGTTCCTGTTTCTTAGTTTCTCTCCAAGAGAGTCTTACCCTGTCCTCTAAAGCTAATTTTATACGCCTTTTAGCGTAGCTGAGGCTGATACCACATATGGGTTCAGGTGCAAGAGGTGTCTGTTCTGAGCCCACCCTTGCTTATTAAATGATATCCTTAAAGGAATATCAAACAATGTAACTTTAATCTCTAATGACAATACCATTATCTGGGAAAATACAAACATTTATTGTTCATACCAAAATACTTCATTTCATGTAATTGTAAAGCTACCCATTCACGAACAATCCTATACAGGATACCTTATTATACACACACCTATCATTGTTAATAAAACTTATAAGGAAATAGACATTGTAGATAAATTAATTATTAAGAAAAACAATAATTATTATACATGGAATTGTATCCTTGATTACTATTACTATTGTAAAAATTTAGAAATTATTAACAACAATTGTATAAATGATATTATTATAAATTCTAATATAAAGGGATGTACTCATAAGGAAATTTCAACTAACATTAGATTTAATGATTATTTAACAGTTTATATTATTTTTAATCAAACTAAACTAACCAATTGTAATAACAAAAGTATATTCCTACCTAATACAGCATTAGTTAACACTACTAAAAAAGATTGTATATTAAACAAAACGTACAACCATAATTATAATTTGATCCCTTTGCCAATGTATAAATTCACAAATATAACCCAACTAAAAATTGAAACTATTAACCAAAATGTACCCTAATTTATTGAAATAGAAGACACCTTCGATTTTCCTTTCATGCATGGAGGTTTTATAATTAATTGAGCCATAATAAGTTGTACAATAGGAATAATTATCTATTATAAATGTAAACGTAAGAAATCCCATGAACCTATTCCTACAACACCTCCTTTTATATCATTATTACCCATGGCTAATCCATACCAAATTTCTACTCCCAGCGATCCCATTCCAGGAGTAATGTCGAATTTTCTCGTGGGAGGAGTTCAATGCTGACACAGTTCGCTATCAGCTCACTATCGCATTGCTGACTACTGTCCTTTGCTATCCTATATATGAGCCTTCTCGCTTAGAGATAAGCAATCCCCTTCTGTGATTCATTGAGTAGCTTAGTCATTCAATATTTTATTTCAAACTTTGTGTAGTGTAAATTAAATAAAGTCCTTTTTAAAAAGATCTACAGCTTTGTAACTGCTTTAATTATATGTAATGTAGTTAAATATATAAAGAATGTATTTTCGGATACATATATGTTTTTTAGACTTACCCTCAGACCCACGCCTCTATGCTTAAGCTGAATAATTAAACTATTTTATTTAATGGGATGCCATTTAATTACTCAAACTTACTTATAGATTTCATTTCCTTATCAAATTCTAAGCGTGAAGCTGAATTCTGAGGTAGTACGATTATAATGAAAATAATATTTAATTAAATTTAATACTGTCCTGCTACTGTGGTTTTAGAACCACTCTTCACTTAACTTAAGTCACTTAAAGTTCCACAGAGGTAAACCTATAACACAGGCCAAAGGTGAATGGCCAGCGCTATTGTAGTAGACACTAGAAACACAACGGGTGGCACAGACCCCGGTTGACTCGATCAAAATCCTGCCCGAACTGACCAAATAAATCGGATGGCATGTAAACACCAAAATATTCAATACCGCAATAAATGGTGTATAGTAGAGATCGCCACAATCTTGTCACACCGGGGATTGAGAAAGAAACCACTCACCTGGTCCAGTCAGCTCAGCCAATAATGTTCCTCGTGAATTATCGTTGTTGCCGTTCAACATGCACTTTTGATAGAAATTATTGGATATGCTTGATCTTTGACTTTGTTTCTTTCCCTAATAGTTTTATTCCGTATATTTATTTATATATTATATTATTTATTTCCACCTAGATTGGCTTTAGTAAACTTATTAGTTTAGCAAATTAGTAATTTATTGATCATCTATTGAGAGATGGGATGTCCTTCGAAGTAGACTGTACAGTTGTCGTAAGTGTCTGTGTTTAGTAATTTTAGCCTCGTGTGTGGGTCCCATGTCAGCCGTTTGTCGAGAGGTAGTCCGTACAAGTACGTACTGTCTATGATTCAGGAAGTGGAATGGAATTAAAATAAACTAGTGGGCAAGACTTGAGGCAGAGGGTAAAGTTAATGTGGGAACATTTTGCTACATTAACTTTGACTTGGGATGCTGTATCGGGGTCTGAGTGGGATGAACGAACTGCAGTGTCATCTGCAAATAGTATTACAAAAGGTAATTGGGGGTAGAGGGGACATCAGCCGTTTATATATTATAGAGGATGGGACCCAGGACACTGCCCTGTGGAACTTCTGCTTTCTTTTATATAGTAGTTAATATTCTAAACCACAGCGGACTTGGAAGAAGTGGTATGAAAGTTAGGACTGTAGGATTAGGAAAAGGATCTGTGGTAAATCTTTTAAGGTTGTAAAGAAAACCTGCGTGCCAGTACCTGTCAAAAGCTTGAGCTATGTCCAGAAAGGCAGCAGTGCAATACTGTTTGGTTTCAAGGGCTGAGGAGATGTGATCAACAACGCGAAGACCTTGTTGAGCAGTGGAATGCCGTTGGCGGAAACCAAACTGGTGTGTGGGGAAAAGGTTTTTGGATTCAACAATTGGAAGTAGACGTATTAAGAAATAAAATGAATATTATCTGTAATTTAATTTTTAAAAATATAGCTTTAACATGTGTACATGTTTCATTCTGGAAGAACCCAAAACAATGAGTGATCAACAACGCGAAGACCTTGTTGAGCAGTGGAATGCCGTTGGCGGAAACCAAACTGGTGTGTGGGAAAAAGGTTTTTGGATTCAACAATTGGAAGTAGACGTATTAAGAAATAAAATGAATATTATCTGTAATTTAATTTTTAAAAATATAGCTTTAACATGTGTACATGTTTCATTCTGGAAGAACCCAAAACAATGAGTGATAAACAACGCGAAGGCCTTGTTGATCAGTGGAATGTGGTAGACGGAAACCAAGCTGGTGAACAGGAAAAAGGTTTTAAGATTCAAAAATTGGAAGTAGGCTTTTTAATAGGAGTTTTTCAAATACTTTTGAGAGGATAGGGAGTAGGCTAATTGGTGGTAAGATGAGGCGCCATTGGGTGGTTTACCGGATTTAGCGAATAGTACAATAATGGAATGTTTCCAGATAAGAGGAAAGTGCGTTGTTTGGATAATATGTTTAATAGGTAGTAGGTTAAGAAGATAATGGCTTTAGGAGGAAGTGGTTGGAGAATTTGAGGAGTAATGAGATTATATCCGGGAGATTTTCAGGTATGTTTTTCAGAAGGTATTTGATATCAGAGGAGTTAACCATCCCATTAAATAAATTAATTTAATTATTCGACTAGAGCGTAAAGGCTCCGTGGGTCTAAGGATACATGCATCCGTAGGAAGATACGTTCTTTATATATTTACCTACATTATATTTATTTTGCAACATTTTGATATATTAGATCCATTGGTATATTGGTATTTGCGTAATTATCCCGAAAACCTAAACCCTCATTCACCAAACGTAGCAATACATCTAAACTTATTGGGTAATTAATCATAAAATATGAGCAGGGAACTATCCTAAGATTATGAAACTTATTTGTATCCGTAACAGTAGATATATTCAAGAAACCACTTCTATACATCTAACACTACTTTTAAAGGCTAATTAATTATTCTAATATATAGGAAAAACGTATACGATAGACGTACATGGCTGAGTTACAGTAGGTATGTTTAACGAACCCCATTCTATACTAAAGAGTAAGTTTTTATGCATCGCAGGTGTTTTTTGAACATATCTATGTTAACTACCCAAGTATGTTTAGCTTGATGTATATTTCCATAATTAATTAGCGAAGTATGTTTGGATATATTGAAGGGGTTAAGTGAACTTTTTCACATTTTTCAATAAATAATACTGAAACTGACATCATCACTCTTGGTTTTAAATTACATTCTACATAAAGATGGGGCACATCGAAGATAAATTTATGATATAATGAAATAAAAAAATTGATAGATAATTAGTTTAAATATAGACACAGTTCATTGCTGTAAGTATGTATCCGTAAGTAGCCGAGTAAGTTTCCACTCAAGTCGATTGGAAAGTTTCTTAACACACTAGGGAGATCTGCCTGTAATGTATACCTCCTCGTATTATTCTTAACTGTATTTTCGGTGACGTGAACATTTGAGGCACGTGAGGCATCCCATAACCTTCAAAAACACCTCGATGAGATCGCATTGGTGTAAACAATGGTGGATCAAAGTTAATGAAACAAAATGTTCCCACATTACCTTCACCCTTTGCCGCAAGTCTTGTCCACTATTTTTTTAAAATTCCATTCCTCTCCCTGTATCCGAGATAGTACGGTATCCCGACAAACGGCTTACCTGGAACTCACATACGAGACTAAAAAGACAAGAACTAAACAGACACTTTGGACAACTGTATAGACTACTTCAAAGAACATCCCATCTCCCAATAGAAAATAAGTTACTAATATACAAAGTTATACTTAAGCCGATCTGGACATACGGAATAGAGCCTCGGAGACTGAAACGGCAGTGGCCTCGTGACCTGCTATAAATGCGGCAGTGGGAGTCCTGGCAATGGCCAGCTTCTCCAATCATGTCCTGAGTGTATGAGGCTCTCGCGCTCTTCATCAGCCTCCACTGGCTAGTAACCTGTGCCACGGCGGACGGAGGAGCGAGAGCCTCATACGCTCAGGACATGATTGGAGAAACTGGCTTCCCAAGACTCAGTAGGTGACAACCATGTGGAGTTGGGAGGCCTCTGGGCTGTTTTTGTATAATGTATGAATGAGCGAGTGAATGAAATTGTAAATATGGTATGAATGAGAACATCACAATTACTTATTGCCTAAGGCAGATTGTAATTTTATCATAATAAAGAAGTTTCAATATAAAATATTTATATTTAGCAAATTGTCTGCTCCTTGTAACTTTCCTTAATGTTAGTTAATAATATTTGCTCGGCATTTTTTAATTATTCCCTCGGGATTCTTTCTTTGACAACATGGCTCAATCGACAATTTCTCAACTTTTTCACTTATATTTTTATTCAGGGGGTTCCTTTTTAAATTATCATAAATGACACGTTACGTTATTGAATATTCCTTATCAAGTGACAAGCGTCGGCAGGAGCTTGGTTCTAATTTGAACGTTCTCCCAATTTTCCACCAGTGAAACACTTATCGGATGATATGCAAACAGCATTGTTGGTAAGGATGAAATCCATTAAGTGACTAAAGTGAGTGCCCCAAAGGCGTCTAATAAATTGGAGAATGGATCTAATAAAAAAACAAAATAATTCAGTAATATTCGGTTTATAATATTATACAACTGCTTACATATTACAAAGATTTGAGAACTAATTGGGTTAAATAGGTTCTCGACGACATCAACACTTGTTCAACATTAGTGCTATCTATATATGTTGTGACTTGAATAAACCTGCAGCATTATTTAAAACGTAAATGAATGAGGTAGATGGATTTTTGTTAACAGTTGTAACTAGAAACACAAGGAAAAAATCAGAATTAAAATAATTGTATCTTTTACCTTATTGATGTAAACACATACTACATAATTATTTATTCCCAATGATAGCCTTCGAACAGGTAGGAGGGAAATTTTATCTATGTATGTACGTTCGACAATAGTGGTCATGAAAATAATTCAAATATAATTATAATAGCCCATTTTTTGAGATTAGGTATGTCTTTAATGTATTTTCAGTAATTTTGGCCCTAACATTGTTTGGTCATTAGCGGCCCAGGACTATAATCCCATAAAATAAAGATATTTACAGGAGATGGAAAACTTTATGATTACTATTTAGGGTGTCGATGGTTTTTTTTTTGTTTTCAAATCCAAGAACTGTTATGTTTTTCCTCGAAAGACTGTGTTTGCGTTGGCCCTTGTTCTCAAGCCAGAGGCGTTAATATGAAAAATATCATATGTATCTGTATTGCGGTATATAATGTCATTAATTTATTTTTGGTAGAGTATCAAATTAATAACCACGACGTCATGATTAACAATAAGACTGTTTTGTGGAACTATCTGTTTTTTTGCTAAGCGACTTGGGGGTATTGAATGAGCAGCGAGGTGTTTTGCTTCCAATATTTAAATATTTTAGAAAGTTATTTGTTAACAAAATTCTAGGCGTATTTTTGTAGTGCTAGCAAAGTCAGTCTGCTGTCGTTCTAAGTCAAATGCAGAGATGGTGAAAATTCCCAAGTAGAGGACATGGGCGCTAAACAGCCCAAGCCACCGTCAATATTCGTCCACAATATAAGCAATTTTAAATTGCTAGGCTGTCAAAAGATTAAAATTGTAGGTACGGGCAAATATACGTGCCTCAATCGGTCCCGAGACACAAAAATTTCTCCTGACACTCCCGATACATATGGAGCCATGATAATGTATTTGGAAGATACTAAGGCTGACTTCCATAAGTACCAACTAAAGCAAGAAAGGTCGCTACGAGTGGTGATCAGAAACCTACATCCGACCACACCAGCTGATGAAATAGAGGTCGATCTTGCAGCTCTTGGATACAAAATTCGCCAAATAACGAACGGAAGCCAGAGGAAGTGATTAAAACACCGCTACCATTGCTCTTCGTAGATCTTGAGCGAACACCTGGAGTGGAAAAAATCTAAGATTTAACACACCTGTATTATACAAGAATACAGGTCGAAAATCCGTACCGCAAACGCGACATCGTCCAGTGCCATAACTGTCAGGCATAAGGGCACACCAAAATGTACTGTCACCACCCTCCCAGGTCTGTGTAAAGTGCAATGGGCAGCACAAGAGTAAATTGTGCAAGAAGCCCCTGAAATGGCCTGCAGTATACGTGTTCTGCCAACAAGGCCATCCGGGCGACTAAAAGGACTGCGAGGCTTACACAATCTTGAAGTCTAGGAACGAATAACGACGTCGGCCAGAAGAAGAGAAGCCATAGACAGCTCAAGAAGCGGCCCAGCCAGAAATTCAAGGCCTTCTGTCTCTTTTGGCGATGCAGTTCGGAACAGAGAGCATTCACTGGCACTGCTCGTCCCCAAGTTCGGAAGCTGATGCCCTAGTTCGTTCAACCTGGTTTTCACAGGAGATGAATTCCACTTTGTTGTATGATAGGCAACATAATTCTTACCCAGACTATCTCTTCGTTCCTGGTAGAAGTATCTACCTTCAATGTGGTACTGGGATGCCGCCCGAATGCTTTGCGCTTAATTCTGGTGGTTTCTCCCTATTTGTTCACAAAATGTGTAGTTATATTTTGTAGTATTAAAGAAACCGATCTCAACAAATCTCTTCATACCCTCTTCATAGTTTACATACCCTAGAAAAAAACAAAAATAAAGACTAACTACTAAAACTGACTAAGCCCGCAAAAAACGATTCAGGGCAGGGGTATAACTTTGTATATTAGTAACTTGTTTTCTATTGGGAGATGGGATGTTCTTTGAAGTAGTCTATACATTGCAAAGCCTGTAACATCTAGTTCTTGCAGACACGATGGTGCCAACCTTGGCATTGAGCGGGACATAGTCCTATTGAGACTTAAGTCATGCCGGCGCCAGCTTATACGAGAATATTACCTTTCAGGCGATGAGAATATACTTAGAATTAATTATTTATAAGCCAGTTTCTTTTCGATTTATTGTAATGTGTTTTTAAAAGAAGACTATTAAACAGAAAAAGATATGATCTCAGATTTAATATCACGAGTATTAACAAGGTAAGTTCTTAGTTTGTGTTAAAGAATTGTCCTGTCTTAAACAATGTTATCTTTAGATTCATATTTAACCTAAGCAGTGTATAATCTCCGATCATAGCTATAGATTCTTAAATGTATTCTTTTTTGGCTTAATAAGTTGCTCGGTATACTATTACTTTAGATATTTGCATGTATTTATTATGTGTTAATAAATTAGATATTTTACCTTGAGCACATTGTGATCTCTACATATTGCTTTTAGATCCAGTTTTATTATTAGTACTAAACGAACTTGTGCTGTCCCGATGTCTCTATATATCTGATCTAAACATCTTCACGTTTTTTAGAACATTCATCACCATACTTCTTAATCAATAATATTAAGATCTTAATCAAGGATTAGCTATTAGTGAAGAGAGATATGAATGGCACATGACGTTACACTTCAATGTCCCAGGCTTTGCCTGGCCAGTGGATATGTCGTGTAAACATTGACTCTATGTAGATGAATCAAAGTGTGGTATTAGGCTTCCAAAAAGGCGGAAGCTTTTGATTTTCTCAAAGGGCAGCCATGTACTGTTTAACTTAATTTTTCTTCTCCGTCATCTTAATTGTAGTACTCAAAAAACAATTTAAATTGAAACATACTGAAGATTATTAGCAATGTATCCACAATTTAAGGAATCGCTTTAACATACTACTTCTAAAAATAATTATCAATAGCCATCCAAAATATGTACCAATTTACTTATAAACGGTAAAATTATCAACTAGGTGTAATAAAGTCTCACAAATCAAACATTTAGGTATAATATGGTATCACATACTAAACATAATAATTTAAAGTAATACACATGCCAATTTTTTTTATATAATATCCGAATGGATGATGTTTATTTTGATATCTATAATGATTCTGAGATACAAAAAAGTTTCCAAAAATTCATTTTTGCTATTCCGGAAAATTAAATAAAGTAGTCGGTTTGTTGAAAGAGGAAACCGTTGGTGATCCAATTGTAAAGTAATTACCTGAAGACCTAAGAAGTATTCTTACATAACGAATGAGGAAATAACGGTTATATTAAATAATGACTTTTTTGGAATGGCAGTTCTTTTTCCTGATCGCATTGAATTTGTCTCAGAATAATAGGGTTTCGCTAAAGATGTGATGAAAGGCTACAAAAAAGCTGCCTCCGTTTTACCCTTTACAGATTCTATCCAGGCGTATTTTGAGAAGAAATCAACTACTGTTAATAAATGTTTGTATCCTCGATTTTCTTTGGAAAACTTTTCAACTTCAACTAAATCAGTTTCCCACTTTTAATACCTTGGATATTTAATACAAACAGAATTATGTAACTCAACTCGATTAATTTTAAAGCATATGATCTTTAAGGTCTACAACGTATTGATTATTTTGAGGATTTGCTACGCTTGAAATTCTAATCGAAAGTCGATCATATGTATTTTGTAAGATTTTTCCCATCCTTTGCTTTGGGAATACTTAGAGCCGTGTTTTCGAGAAGAGAGTGTCCATATCCTTGCGATCTTTCGTATCTCCAAAACTCACCACCTGTTTTCCAGCACTACTTACATAAAATCTGCTCCAAATTCTAAAATTTGTATAATGCTGACACTGAGCATCGACATATTGTTTATTAGCAGTTATCATGTTCGGTTGTAGGATTTACAGTATATGTGACGCACCGATTTCCTACATCAATAATGCCATATTTAACCAACGAGCTAAATTCTTTCCCTCTTTCAAATCTCTAAAAAATTTTCTGAGTCGTTTCTTTAATTCTTATGGATGTGACTTGCAAAACTGTTTGTCGGCATGACGATACTGAAACTACAACAGTTTGTTAATTAGTTATATTTCATCTACCATAGAAACTATTGCATAGTGAAGACTTGTATGTCCGACTGAAGACGATCCGAATAAAATACTTACTTTTCCTATCACGCTAACCGGCAAACTTTTTATTCCGTCAAAAAAGTCTTTCGATCGGCATCTGAGTAAGTTGCCGGAGCCTTCAAAAACAGCAATTGTAATAAACCAGGAGTTATTTCTTAGGTGACAATAAATAGTTATATTATCATTATTAATATAAAATTGCACATCGTTTGTTTGCAATAGCCATCGGAAATCGTAGTCCATTACAAGAATCAATGTTTGTGCATGACATCTCAATATTTTTTTGAGATATGGTCTCAACACAGGTCTTGAGGATTGAAATTGATTCTCCAACTCACCCTTTCACCCTTTGAAGTCTTAACATGCTGGTGAAAAGATTCAATAGGATCGTCATCTGATTCATAAATGGAACTAAAGCTTACATATATTAGAGGAGGAAGAGGTGATTGTGTGCAAGATTGTGTCTTTGACAGAAGGGGTCACTGACGACTGTGGTCATATTTCTTTATCATCGTTTTCATAATCTGTTCGTTAGATTATGTCCTTACGCTACGGTCTGACCGGAGTTAACGGCTTTATTACCGGCTAAGGCACACCAATGGATAACCTGATAGCTGTAGATTCTACTTGTTTTTATGAAGTTATTAAACGTGCAATTAGCAAGTTTAGTGGGTGTGTAATAGGTCGGAGACCAGGATTTTAAACCCAATCAGCACTTACCAAAATTATGCAAGACTTTCATCCTCCGAGGCCTTACCAAGGCATTGATCATTCCATCCTTCTATCGATGTCCTTTTCTTACAGTGCCGTCAGCCGGTTTAAATAATGTATCTGTAATCGCCCTCAGGTAGTACTCATCTCTGACGAACCTCCATCTCAACCCCTTTCATTGTATTTTGGTGTAGCTTAAAATTACCTATCCTCCCTTCATAGTCAGCTCCAATCCCCCTCCTATTGATTTAGGAAGACCTGGGCCGTATTGAAGCCTGGGCCACTCTCCATCATCTTAAAGCGGAGAAATCCAAGGTAACCATCATCGGTTCACGTCCCCTCCTCAAAGCCCTAAATGACATTCAGAGGATAAGTAGCAAATATTTGGTACTGAAAACATTAATAACAGTCCTAACTAATTGGCTCATAATAAAGCTAAAATTATGAGTGATTTAAGCCCTTTAGGAATCTAGGGACAAGTTGCCAGAATATGGGGATGATGGTGTAGAGAATGCCGACACCAACTTCAATAAAGAACCAAGTGGCATCAACCCTTAGGGGTGAGGATCCACACCCTTCAGGGATCGACTGGAGATTTATCCCCCCTTGCACTCCTGAGTTTATGAGAATGAGGAATGCTGTAGTCGTCAGCAAAGACTCTTGATCCGCTCCTTACGGAAGCAGCCAACCACGGTGGAGCAGCTCTCGACGGCCTTTGATAAAGTAGAGGGGCTTTTGAATTCCAGACCTCTTTGTGCCCTCAAAGAAAACACCCAGAACTGTGACTTTCTGACCCCGGACCAATTTCTTATAGGAGCTACTCTGGCCTCCTTTTCCGACAAGCTGGAAGCTGTAACTTATCGGTCTCACAAGGATAGGTGGCAAGCTGTCCAAGCCCAAGTTGCCAGCATATGGGGAAGATGGGGTAGAGAATACCACCGCACTCCTCTTTAGAAAGGACCACCCCTTTCTCTTCTCGGTAAATAAATTTTATAAAATAGTTTAATAGAAGCGATATGTATATTTATTAATTTTGTTTTGTGTTACAAGATGTATGTACAAAATATAAGTTATGTTTAAAATTGCTATTGAGCCGAATATAATTGAGGGTGCTGGTCAATCTAAAACAGCACGGCAGGTTGAAGTATCAATATCCTACCCTACCAGGAAAACTCACTGCCTACTTAATTGGGAAGAGTTTATCGGCCCTTAAACTTCGCCAAAGGGAAGGGTCGACAGAGAAGAAGCCGACATCTCTCGTACATAACGTGGTAGCTCACTACATTTTTTTTTATCCCTCTCCATCGAGCTATAGCCAAGATGTCACACATCTTTGGAGTAATAGAAGATTATAGCCGAGGGATTTTTAACGCCCCCCTCCCACATTGGAAGCAATTAGACATTTTTTTGTTTTGTTTTTAGCTTAGGTAAAGTAAATTTTGGATATTAACTCACTGAAGCAAATTATAATTTCTTTCCCGGTCACTGTTCCCAAAAATTATGGTAAGTTTTTATTTTCAATGGACTTATTTAATAGTTAAATTATATTTTCATATCCATAACTCAGATACCTTTTACCCTACTCATTTTATTTTTTTAAATACAGTCCATTGCACCAATCGAATACCAGCTACCATATTTTAAAGCTGTATTACCATATCCCTTTACCCAGAAGCCATTACAACAAACAATGATATTTAGTATAGATTTGCAATTTGTTTTGGTACTGTGACAGTAACATTGAATATTTTTTGCATCCATAGAGCCAAATAAGACGGTGTGCTTGGTTATACTAAATAAGTTAGCTATGCCTGTGATATGTGTAAGGTAAAATATAGACACCAGAACGGACTAACAGGTTTTTTTCCCCTTAACCCCTTGGGTAATTATTTTTAAAAAATTAAATATTTAGATTGATTTTAAATTTACAATGTGGATTTCTCCTTATACTGTATTGCATACACTTTAAGCAGTTATTGTCTTAAAAATTAACAAATCTTTATGTGGTTAAAGGTTTTATAAACTGAAATGGGACTAGGTGGTGGGGATCGGGTTGACTAGCAGGGTGATACCCCCTGCTGCTCTAGTACTGTCTCGTCTATAGAAATATTATACCTGGAATTGAGAATATATCTTGTTGTGACAGACGGGTGACGCTGAGAGAAATTATACCCAGCTGATTATGCTATGAACTCACGGTAATGATGTAGAAATAATTTTTAAATTCCACATCGTTACCTCGGATCATTGGGCATTCCACATTATAAGTTTAATTATTTTCCTTAATTGCCGTTAATATTAGCTCAAAAAGAAATTACATATAAGCAGCTACTTTGTTTAAGTTTAAAGTACTCGGGGATGGTAAACAGTTTGTTCAGTTGTAAGTAAAGTTCAGTTCGGCTTGAGTTTCCAGTGAGTGACGTGCGAGAAAATGTATCCCGTGGATGTTTGTCTTATAAAGTGCGCTAATTATTAGTGTTGTGGCCACCTCTTAATTATGAATAATTATAAGTTCCCATCTTCTCGTATCAGACCTCGTATATATGTCATCAAATGAATATCAGAAAATATGTATCTATGTTTCAATATGTTTAATAAAGGTTATGACGTCAGTGAGAGTGGGGGTGGAGCTAGTTGGGGGAACAGCCGCAGGTGGGGACGCAACCCCACTACTACTGGCCGGCTATATAAACAGCGGCACTAGACAAAATTAACGTATGAAGGTGAGCCCCATAACCTAGATTTGTATTCCTTTTATTTTCCTATTAACTTCAATCTTATTTTATGTAACCCAACCTCCTTCAAATGCATCTGCGCATAGCAGAAAGAGGAGAAAATTTGTCAATTATTTTGTTCATATTGTTAACATTTTTACACAATGTATTAAAATTTAAAGGGTTTTAGAAGAAAAAAAAAAAAAAATTAACATAACGAACCGGACCGTCACTTGGAACACTACTCTCTCCTCTCTCTCTGCACTGGCACTGCTCTACTGAAACCATCATGGTCTTAACATTCAACTACCTCTGCATCTCTCTCTCCTAACCTCGCTATGTTTTAGTCCGGCGTTGTCAGACCCCACACCTTCCTAGTGGGAATCTTGGGAGAGACGTCTCTCTCGCGGACGACGGTTGCCGTGGCCCTACAAACTTACCTGGTAGCGTCTCCCACGGCAATCCAGTATGCTTCTCTCCGGTTCACACTCATCCGGACGGTTTTAGTCTACTCTTAGACACCGAGTGTGAAATCGTGGTCATTCCAAGACCACATAAACTACCTTTAAACCTACCCTGTTCCTCTTCTCCTGTACATAGTGCTTTGTCGGGGCACACACCTTCTAAAGATCTTATGGAGTCAGATCAAAACGAATTAAAGCTGCCCGCCAACTAATCCGGCAGCCAGAGTAAAAGACCAGTTTTTGCGCATGCGCTACATCCTGAAACACCTCTCAACTTCGCTCGTCCTTCAAACACTTTATTCTACCGTTTTTAGGCCACAGTACATCAAAAAAATTTTGTTCTACCAGGCAACTTACGTGAGCTGGTCACGAGGAAGCCCTCAACACGTAAGTGAATAGCTTATTACATTTGTGCAGAACAAAAGTGAAGTGAAATCAGAGGAGAGGTCGGCCATTTTGCCATTAGACATTAGCACCATTCGGATCGTTCACTAACGTCGTGCAATTGTTTCTGAGCCAGTCGGTCTTGTGGCTCAGAGCCAAGACCCGTGACTCGCCACTGGAGGTTGTGAGCTTGATTCCCACCGGCGCTACGTACTTTTTTTCTTACAAACTAAAAACCGTTGTTATGATAAAATGAAATTTTATCAACAAGTGATCTCTAAAAATAAAAAAAAAAGATCGAGATCACTAGGTCCAACCCCGACAACGTCGCCTGTAAAGCGTAAACCAAGACGATCAACCAGGAATGTACAAATAACCTCTTCTGCGGCTAGTTCCATGGAAGAGATACCTCCACAGGCCAGCACATCCAATAATGATCCCGCCATAGAGTCACCTTTCTTCACGCCAAACACCTTTGAGGCGTTGAAAAATATCCCAGCAGAAGAAATGGAAGTCAACAAAACTCCAACACAGCCCCAGCCGCCTCCTATATTTGTACGCAATATTAGCAACTTTAAATTACTATGCTCACAAATGAGCAAAATTGTTGGTACCGGCAAATATACGTGCCTAAATCGCTCTCGGGACCCGAAAATATCTCCGGACACTCCCGATACTTATCGGGCAATTATCAAATATTTGGACGAAACCAATGCTGACTTTCACACCTATCAGCTGAAACAAGAACGCTCGCTCCGAGTAGTAATTAGAAACTTGCACCCGACCACGCCAGCTGACGAAATCGAAGATGAACTCTTTGCTCTTGGATTCAAAGTTCGTCAAATAACGAACGTGTTACGTGAGGATAAACAACAAGAGGGATCAATAAAAACGGCGTTACCACTGTTCTTCGTCGATCTCGAGCGAACACCTGGAGTAGAGAAGATTTATGAACTAACACACCTGTACTATACAAGGGTACAGGTTGAAAAACCGTTCCCCAAACGAGACATCGTCCAGTGCCATAATTGTCAGGCATATGGGCACACGAAATCTTACTGCCACCACCCTCCCAGATGTGTAAAGTGTAGTGGGCAGCACAGAAGCGATTTGTGCAAAAAGCCCCTACAATCTCCTGCGGTATGCGTACTTTGCAAGCAAGGCCATCCGGCCAACTACAAGGGCTGCGAGGCTTACAGAACGCTGAAGTCGAGGACCGAAAAACGCCGTCAGCCAGAAGTGGAAAAACTTGCAGCAAGAAGCGGCCCAGCCAGAAACTTGAGGCCTACTGTCTCTTTCGCCGATGCCGTTCGCAACAGAGAGCAGTCACAGGCACCACCCACCCCCTGTACACAAGATCACCTTTCCCAGCATTCCGTTCATCCCGTCAACCCACAAACTCTATCCCATCCTCAGCCACACATCTCGTACATTCCTCCACCTTCAAGTTCTTCGGATCTCACTAGCCTTTTAACCTCGTTTCTTACAGAGTTCAGAACCCTAATTACTCCTCTCATTTCCCTACTTACAAATCTGGTCTCCTACCTTATCCCCGTTAAACAAAATCCATAAGTGGATCCTTCCGACTCCTTATCCATTCTCCTTTGGAATGCGAATGGTGTTCGCACCCACACTAACGAACTGACAGCACTACTCCACGACAAGAACATCGACGTAGCTCTCATTACTGAAACAAGACTTACTAGCAAACGATCATTTACGATTCGACAGTACCATACTTACCGAACTGATCACCCAGATGGAAGAGCTCATGCAGGTACCGCTGTCATTGTTCATAATTCCATTTCTCATCACATAGTTCCTTTGGTAGCACATGATTTCCTTCAGCCCACTGCAGTGTCAATCAGCACCTTCCCTTTCCCCCTTACTCTAGCATCAGTGTACTGCCCTCCCAATAAATCCATTTCCGATTCCCAATTCATCTCCTTTCTAGACTCCATAGGACATTGTTTCCTTGTGGGTGGGGACTTTAATGCAAAGCACCAACACTGGGGGTCAAGATCCACGAATACACGCGGACGTGCTTTGCTGTCTGCACTCACACGGAAACATTGCTCCACGATCTCACCTGACACAGCCACCTATTGGCCATCAGATCCCAACCGAAATCCAGATCTCCTAGACTTCTTCTTCTACAATAGTTTAGGAACACTAAACTATTCACTCAAGCGCCTCGATGACCTCTCCTCCGATCATAGCCCTTTATTATTAACCATTTCCCTAAAACCAATTCACAAACTATCTCCTCCTTCATTTATTAGGGGCCCAGTCGATTGGGACCACTTCCGTCAGCTTCTTACAGAGTCCGTAAACCTCAAATTATCCCTGAAAACATCCCAAGACCTAGACGATGCAGTGCATTCTTTCACTACTCTGGTCCAGAGGTCGGCTTGGGAGGCATCGTCACCCCATCGTCACCCAAAAATTCATAATCATAATAGTTTACCTCAGCATCTCAAAGATCTAATCCTATCCAAACGCCGCTCCAGAACAGTGTGGCAAAGATCCCGGCATCCTGCCGATCGCCGCTCGTACAATCAGTACTGCCGATTGGTAAAGCGGCGATTGGCATCCTTCCGTTCCGATTCCTTCAATTCCTACCTCTCCTCTCTGTCTACCAGGGATAACTCCTTGTGGAATGTAACCAAAAAAATCCTAAAGTATCAACCTGTTTCACATCCGCTCCGTCGTGATGATGGGTCCTGGGCGGCTTCGGATGGGGATAGGTCGGAGGAATTTGCTCTGCATCTTACCCATACTTTCACACCTAACCTTTCTCATCAAAGCCATACTCACAGCACAACTGTGGAAGATTTCCTCACTTCACCTATTCCTCTCTCTCTTCCACCAAAAGCCGTTAATCCCTCTGAGGTCAAATACCTTTTGAAAAACTTACCTTACCGAAAATCCCCTGGATATGATCTCCTTACTCCTCAAATTCTCAAACAACTTCCTCCTAAAGCCATAATCTTCCTAACCTATATATATAATTGCATTATCCGAACTACGCACTTCCCACTCCTCTGGAAACAGTCCATTATTGTCCTATTCGCCAAACCCGGTAAACCACCCAATGACGCCTCATCTTACCGTCCAATAAGCCTACTCCCTATCCTCTCAAAAATATTTGAGAAACTTCTACTAAAACGTCTACTTCCAATTATTGAATCCAAAAACCTTTTTCCTACACACCAATTTGGTTTCCGCCAACGGCATTCCACTGCTCAACAAGGCCTTCGCGTTGTTGATCACATCTCCTCAGCCCTTGAAACCAAACAGTATTGCACTGCTGCCTTTCTTGATATAGCTCAAGCTTTTGACAGGGTTTGGCACGCAGGTTTACTCTACAAGCTCAAAAGATATTTACCACAGACCCTTTTCCTAATCCTACAGTCCTACCTTTCAAACCGCTTCTTCCAAGTCCGCTGTGGTTTAGAATATTCAAACTACTATCCTATAAATGCAGGAGTTCCACAGGGCAGTGTCCTGGGCCCCATCCTCTACAACCTATACACCACTGATGTCCCCTCTACTCCCAATACCTTCTTGGCCACATTTGCAGATGACACTGCAGTCTTGTCATCTAACCATGACCCCGACATAGCATCCCATAACCTTCAAAAACACCTTGACGAGATCGATTATTGGTGTAACCAATGGCGGATCAAAGTTAATGAAGCAAAATGTTCCCACATTACCTTCACTCTTTGTCGCAAGTCTTGTCCACTAGTTTATTTTAATTCTATTCCTCTCCCTGTATCCGAGACAGTACGGTATTTAGGCTTCCATCTCGATAAACGACTGACCTGGAACCCACATACGAGACTAAAAAGACAAGAACTAAACAGACGCTTTGGACAACTATACAGACTACTTCAAAAGACATCCCATCTCTCAATAGAAAATAAACTACTAATCTACAAAGTTATACTTAAACCAATCTGGACATACGGAATAGAGCTATGGGGGACAGCAAAAAAGTCGAACATCAAGCGTATCCAATCCTTTCAATCAAAAGTCCTGAGAACAATAGTAAATGCCCCTTATTATGTCAGCAACAAAACCCTTCATAACGACCTTAATATACCCTACATTCTAGAACTCATCCCTTCCAAGTTTACGAAATTCCACAGTAGCCTTTCCAACCACCCTAATCCTGTAGCACAGTCACTGCACTGCGTCACTCATCCCTATAATCCTCCTCGGAGACTGAAACGGCAGTGGCCTCGTGACCTGCTATAATCAAGTGACAGTGGGAGTCCTGGCAATGGCCAGTTTCTCCAATCATGTCCTGAATGAATGAGCGAGTGAATGATGAAATGTAAATATGGTATGAATGATCGTATATCTTAATTACTTATTGCCTAGCAAGGCAGATTGTAATTTTAGCACAATAAAGAGTAAAAGACCACAGGTCCGCCTAATCTCTTTCTTTGCGCTCGCCGGACAGCGGCGGGGACCCTAGCCCGCAGGGGGGGGGGTCTCCTCCCTACTTTGGGGATATTCAGTTATCTGAGCCCGACAATTAGTGTTTTTGACTTGTAGTTTTAGTCATCAGTTATGTAATATCACTAACAAATGATACGCTTATCATTAACATCCTAATAACCGTATCTCTTAAACTTATCAGCTCTATTGTAATTATCAATAACCTATTCTCCTTCCCACGACCTTTTAATAATATCTATACTATTGTCATTACCATTATCATTCTGAATATTTGTCTCCCACGACCTTTCAGTGATATCTGTATTATTATCATTGCTATTATTATATATAAACTCCCCTAGTCTTAAGAACGTTGTAGATCCCTTCACGTAGTCAGTAAGCCCTCAGCCGTAACCATATATATAATTGTACATATTGTGACTTATAAGAAATGAAAGTTTTTTTTAGAAGTCTTGATTAGCAAAGTTATAATTATCGATGCGTTTATTGCAGTTGGGCAGCTTAGACGAACTTCATAAGTGATTCTACAATGGTACCCACTAAAAAATTTACATCCATTACATACTTATATCTGATGTAAATCTCATTAATCAATACAAGATAACTAACTCACGTACGCATGCAACGCATATATTATAAACCCAGCATTATTGATCTAGCTCTTACTGAAAATAGATAAAACATTAAAACACTCATTGCCTTAGCCCGTCTTAGCTCGGTTCATAATCCCGTCATTTTCCTTCTGATTTTCCCTCCCCGTGGAAGGTTCCTTATTACCCGCTTGTCCAGAAAAAAACAAATTCATGCTTAAAGATGCAGACTGACATAAGTTTTCAAAGACGTTGGATTCGAAATATAACATAAATCCTATGATTAACAATGAAATAGTCCTTAATCTTATTAAACTGAACAATAGCATCAAACTGTCAATGGCAGAATCTATTCCACAAAATTGTAGACCGGTAGACAGTAATATATAGATAATTACTAAAACCTCCACAAAACAATCCCAGTAACGGGATTATTACTGAAATAAGCAATTAGCCAGGCTGAAAACAAAGTGGTACTTCTAGCTACCCACTTCAATACAATTCACGAAATCGCTTCAAATTTAGGTGCATATGAGAGTTAATGCTGTAGCAGCTCTCTCGCCCATTTCATTTCCCATAAGACCTACTCTCTAATAGTGGAGCATGTGATGGGACTTTGTTTTTTTTAGCAAATAACCTCAATCTGAGGTTTTGTACAGTTATAAATACGGCTTAAAGCTTCCTGGAGATCAAGTATCATAATATCAATATTTTAAAACAATAATGAATTAACAGTTCTTGGTAGATTTGTACCCACGTTATTAATGGGTTGTGGGAATAAAGACGTGGTTAGAAAGAGGTCTTAAAGCACTTAACATTTTTTTTTTTTTTTGTTTCAGAAGCTACAATTCCTACACGGATATTGAATAGACAATTCATTAATCTTTGTAGACTAGAGTCTTTTAAAAGAAAAGAAAGAAAACCTTTATTATGAAGTACAAGCAAAACACTGGTATATTCAAATATTAAGAGCTACGTTACTACATACTGGGTGGAATGTGTAGGAACAAGTGTGGTCTGGGGCTAAAGCTGAGACATATATGTAATATAAGAAAAGGATAGTTCTGGGAGTAGGGAGGGAGGTCTTAGAGCAATGCGGTCGCTTACTTAAAAAAATAACATGAAACATCAGTGACTTCCATGAAGTCAAGAGGCAGGTATATAGAAGGGGGTTGCTTCTACTTGCAGGGAGGGGGGTCTTTTAGTCATCAGTTATGTAATATCACTAACAAATGATACGCTTATCATTAACATCCTAATAACCGTATCTCTTAAACTTATCAGCTCTATTGTAATTATCAATAACCTATTCTCCTTCCCACAACCTTTTAATAATATCTATACTATTATCATTACCATTATCATTCTGAATATTTGTCTCCCACGACCTTTCAGTGATTTCTGTATTATTATCATTGCTATTATTATATATAAACTCCCCTAGTCTTAAGAACGTTGTAGTTCCTTTCACGTAGCTCTGTAAGCCCTCAGCTGTAACCATAATGTACATACTGTGATTTATAAGAAATAAAAGTTTTTTTTAAGAAGTCTTGATTAGCAAAGTTATAATTGGCGCCCGACAACAAGGACCGGGTTAGACTGCATTGAGGGAATCTTGACCGTTCTAGTCAAATTCTCCTTCACGACAACAGGGAAGGCTCCGCCACTGGACTACAGAGATACTTAAGCCTGGCAGAAGAACCTCTTGCTTAAATCGAGAAGACACCGTTCACGAGACTCATCGCAGGTACTCTCAGAGTTTTACCCCGTATCATCTTTAAAATTATTATAACGAAGCTCCAAGAACACCCTATCGGATACTTGAGGTATATTTCATTTATGTATTAATTTTATGGGAAAAACTGGTGATAGGATCAACCAAATACGACGCATTACAGAAATCGAAATCGTTACCACAAACATGACTTACACTATGACTAAAGAAGACTACGGTCATTTGCCTTTTTATAACGGGAACCCCAGTGATCTAATATTCTTTGTAAACAGCGTGAGAGAAATATACACTAATGTGTGTGCTACAAATAATAGTGCTAGGGATCAGAACCATGTTAGATTATTAACCATAGTAAAATTCAGACTTACTGAACAAGCCAGGGATTGTTTATTAACAAATACGTTAACCACACTGAGGAATTGCTAGAATACCTAACACAACAATTTAAGGACGCACGGACAGTAGAACAATTAAAAAAGGAACTAATGCATACTTAGCCATATAAAAATGAACATCCTGTGGAATTTATTAATCGCATAGCACGGATAAGATCGTTAATATTTTCGCGTATACAGATAGATGAGACCGTAGGTGATAAACAAACCTTAATAAAATATCAAGATAGGGAAATAAACGATCACATAATAGGAAATTTACATCCCCAGTTAGGAGACTTTTTGGCTCACATGGTACTTAAAGATGTAGACAATATAAGAAACGCGATACTAAATGACTGTAGCCACATTATGGAGAGATTATACGGACAAAACCCTCATAGGAATAATCAACATTATAACGATAAACCCCCTAGAAGAGACATGAGACCACATTATAGACATAATTTTGAACAGAGACAGTATAGCAATTATAAGCAAAATGACTACCAAAGACACGAACAGCCTCGATATAACGAAATATATAATGGTAGGCATAACCAATAAGAAAACTAAAATTATTCTGAAAACAGACAACAGCACAACAAACCCCAAGCTTGGCATAAAAAACCAAATTGGAGACAGAATGACAAAACCGATAGTAACTTCCCTTCCAGACCATTTAACCCCCACTCACAAAATACGGTTTCAATGAGAACTGCTAGAACTAACAACGTACATCATTTAGAAGACGAAAACCAACAATTAAAAAACAGACTCGCCGAATTAGAAGAACGATTTGAACATTCTAAAACGTTCTATCAGGTATACACTAGAAGGGGCTTGCTTCTACTTTTAGCATTATATAACTGACGACATGTTAGGAATGTAATTTAACGGGTGTGAATGTCTAAATCCGAATAAATACTTACAGTTTCTTGAGGAGTTGGGTCTTGTCAAGATTATCGTACGCTTTTACCATCCTAAGCTAAGAAATCTATAGACGGCGACGGTGGAAGGAGGGAATTGCTTGAAATCAAAAAATATCAGCAGAAATACGATTCTCACAGGCATTTTCCCGCTATATTGACAAGATAAAAAACATGGAAATACCAAAACCAAACAAAGGCCCATGAGAAGTTTCGAATTACAGGTTAATAAATCAAAAAGAACAAATACAATAATTAAGTTCAGTTTCAGAGAACACCACTTCCACTGTTGAGTTATTGGCGTCGCCGACTTTAACGAATAACACAACACTGGAACTCATTATAAACTAATTATGTGTACTTATTATCAATTTCCTCGTAATACTTATTTTCAATTTCCCCGTACTTGATTCAAGCATTTGTAAATGACTGCCACATTATATAAAATTGTTATGTTTGTACAATATTTTACAGGGGCACGGTGAATTAAGCCTTCAGTTTTGAAAGCCCTCACGGCCATTGCGGATAGAATTTAAAATATTTTATCATATTGAGTAAAGAAAGATCAGAGGATGTTTTAATTGAATCAGGTGTTGAGTTACAAAGATTTTCTTCCATTCAGTTGGTAATACATTAATCATAGTGTAAGTTAATTAAAATCAAACATACTAACTGACTAGGCACTAGAGCAAATGACAATCCTCAATCGAACCAGATATAGGTTACCAGTCACTTCATTATAACCATTATCCTATCTTACAAGTGACCTTTGTCGATAAATAGATAGATAAGTACATAATTTGAATTAATATTCCTTATGTTTTATCCCCCCCCCTCACGGCTGGACCCTACCAAACCTGCTAACATAATCGATACTATTAATAAGAAGGAAATATTTGGCTGTAAAACCATCAAAGGTAAAACTTATTACCATGAGCCTTCCCAAATACAGTAAAAATGAAATATTATATGTATCTATCTCCGACCTATACTTTAAATATAAATGAGGATGTTGAATGTCTCCTTTTCTCTTTGTGAATTAATTCTTGATGTCTATATCGTAGCAAACAAAATCCTGTTCATATTATTTTATTGTAAACGGACAAAAATGACTTCAGCATTAGTAATAACTACTCAAGTTCACTGGATATATTTTTAGAAACGTATAACCAAGCATGTTTATTGATGAAATTCCGTCCTATAGAATTGTGTTTGTTTATTATTGCTGCTTATTTGTTTATTAAGTTTTATACATTAATATACTTTTATTTTTTAAGATCTGGAGGCAGGTGTGTTGTGAACCTCAGATTCATGATTTGAGAGGTAAAAAGTACGACTTTACGTCTGAATTAAGAGTCACTTAGAGCTTAGCTGTTGCTATCTAATTGTATACTCCTAATAATAAAAGGCGAACAATTAGTAATTGAAAATTTAGCGGGCGAAAATTGGGAATAAATATTAGAAATGTTAGATAGGAGCTGGTTCCACCAACTCTTCATTGTATGATTTTAAACTGAAAAATAACTAAAGGAACTAGAAACAAGCCTGATAACGTCCCACTTGAACCATTATTGTTGAAAAAGTGAAATAGAGCTTAATAAATCAACATGAAAAAATGGCTTAATTACAAAAAGTATTCTGTATGAATTCAGGGCCCTAATTGGTTTTTAGATTGCAGACATAGAAAAAGCCAACACTCGACTAAGTTGGATACTTGTAAAGATAAAACAGAAAACTGATTTATTTTACAGTTTTACAGAAGTTATTTATTTACGATGAGTAGGAGGGAAGAAATATTAAGAGACAGAGAGGGGGGGGGGAAGGGTAGACTTCGCTTTATTTACCCTTTGCAATAAAAGAGCTCAGTTGAGACCAGACATTGAGCTTGATCACTTGAGTGAACACTGTGATAAACCTTTGAGCAGTTCAGGTTTATTTCTAAACATTACGTGCAATGCCATTATATATATTATTTCCTCACATCATTTATATGCACTAACCCGATTTTACAAATTCCGGATTTCGAAAAAGATTTTTATTTGACGATTGACGCAAGCAATGCCCCGAGAGGTGCTACATTACCCCAAAAGGACAATGTAATAGAAACAAAACTTCCAGCATGTTTGATTGTTTCTAGGAGATTAAATAAAGCAGAGAAAAATTATTCCATCACAGAAAAAGAATGTCTGGCCATAATTTTAGCTTGAAACTATCACTAGGAATGACAAAAGCGAAGCTATAAGATACCTGCCAGTCCATCTAGACCGCATCTGACATGGAAGAGTCACATAAATAATAAACCTACCGAGGCATATTCTAGGCTAGCAGTGTTATACCCCATTTTGAATAGGAAATCGCACTTGAAACCAGATGTTACTATTCTAATCTTCCGTACCATTCTTAGAACACTACTCATGTACGGTCGTGAAGTATGGGGTGGGGTTCTGCCTGCAGTTCAAAGTTTGAAAGCCAGCAGATTTTCCAAATAATCATCTAAGGACTAATGTTAATGCTACCTGGTTTGCCACAAACAAACAACTCCACACGACCTTACAAATAGAGAAAATAGAAGATTTCATCCAAGTTAAATTCATGAAGTACTACCTCAAATTTCAATACGTTGAAGTAGCAATTATTAGCATTCCGTCGCCAACCGAAGATTGTCACCAAGACCACTACAAGACATCCTGCTGTAAAAAAAGAAAAGAAAGAAAGATAAGACTTAGTTTTTTATATTTTTTATTTCTGTTATATAATTAGCAAATCCTTTTTTTATATTCTAAAAAATGATCACCTTATATCTTAACTTATTTATAAACTAAATTTTGACATGAAGGCTATTGTTACGTATTTTTACTAGCTAGGGGTGCCTACAAATGGGACCATTCTCCATTTTGTTCTGTGTAATTATCATGTTATCTGTCAAGCCAAGATGGGGATAAAGATATATATATATATATAAGTTACGTCTAGCGGTACGGCAATGTTAAGCCTAATACCTTGTAGCCTAGGGTAAACAAACCCGTAACGTGTGTATAGAGGATAATGATGAGGAAAATAAAGCCAGTTATAAAACAAACCTTCTTATTATATCATCTACCTCCTTCTTCATTCCTTTTTCTCGATCGTCTACAGCTGGGAGACGATTACTGGTGCCGAAACCCGGGAACTACGAGTATTCTGGTAAACAACTGTGAGTAAAATTTTAATTTTTTTTTCCTGTTGTCTTATTGGGAAAAAGTGACCTAGTTACATGGTAGAATTACGGCCTGCGGCTTTCGAAGTGCCCGAATTACCTAGGGAAACGATGGCCGAAGCTCATGCAAACTCCCTGGCTTGGATGAAGGTGCGAGCGGCAACGTCACAGGACCTGAGGAGAACAATATCGGACCTAGAGAAATTCTCAGGAGAGTTAGGCGAATTGAACCATTTCATCAAAGGCGGGGATAGGATTATGGAAAGAGTAGAGGCGAAGGCAATTGAGGGTTTACTCGACTCTGGTGACGTAAAATCAATCAAAGCGGGCCTAGTGTGTAGAATAAAACGGAGCGTACTAAACCTAATACAGGCCGACGAAGACACCCCATGGACCGTGGTAAAAGAACGACTAAAGAAGGCATACGGGGGAGGCAGATGGACACCAGAAGAGGACATCTTCCAGATGTTCAGGGAGACCAGACGGCCCAATCAAACGAAAGGGCAGTACGCCGGAGAACTCTTGGCTAAATTTAACAAAATAACGGAAAAAATGAGAGAAACGGTGAACCTAGCGGAAGTGGAAGGCCGGATGGCATTCCTATCGACCATTCTAAAGGTACAGTTGGCCAGGGATACCGGCAAGAAAGATAGTCTACCGGGAGACCGATCGTTCATTGAGTGCGCCCAAGATTTAATGGACACTAGTGCCCGTGAGGAAGAAGAAAAATTAGAGGCAGACGAGGCAGGGTGGTCCAAAGTGATGTACAGGAGGCCGAGAATGCCGCAACAGGCATGGAAGAGGAAAGATCAACGGTATGCGGAGAAAAAAGGGGCGGCGGTTGAAGGAAGGAGACTTAGCCAAAGGAGACCGAGACCCAGCGGGAGGAAGGAGGACGGAAAATGTCACGGATGTGGAAGAATTGGACATTTAGTGGCGCAGTGCCCGCGAACAAAATGTTTTGAATGCGGAATTGAGGGACACATCGCGAGGCAGTGTCCATACATTTTCCAGCGAACAGAGAGGTATAGGCCGGAACCGATGGAGGTAAACGCACAGAGGGTATGGAGAAGAACCAGAACCCCCTCCGAATCGTCAAAAACTACGGGAGCGTCGGAGACAGAAGAAGAAGAAGATGAACCCAGGAGCAGAAGAGGAGAGACTGCAGAGGACGACAGGGACTACGTAAGAAGCAGACGATATGGCACGGAAGGAGGAAGGAAACGGCAAGCGGTGGCCTGAGGAGCGGGCTGGCAGAGGGGTGGCCGCACGTTAATAAACTATAGCGTCAGAGGGAATTACGGCGGTATACCCATTATTGGAGTGGCGAGAGGAGTGAGATGCTTGATAGACACGGGGAGTTCCTGTACTATTCTCAGCAGGAAAGCGGCGGACAGATTGTGTGTGGGCGAGGGGTCGTCGCGGATTCAGGCATGCGAGTGCAAGCTTATCACCCTGGGAGGGCCGTGTAAAATCGAAGGCGAGTTGACGATGGGATTGGATAGGTGGGCGAAAAAGGGGGAATATTTGAAAATACACGTGGTTAGGAAGATGCCGCGCGAGTACGATGGTATCATAGGGTGCGATCTCTTGGGAAGGGTAGGAGCAAGAGTGAAGTGCCGTAACGGAATATGGGATATTAGACTGGGAAGAATGTTATGCCGGTGTACAGGAACCGTGGGGGACGGGAAGGAGCGAATCGGAGCGATCGATCGGGTGGACAACTGGGAACGCGCTATTCGGCGAGAGTATGCCGATATATTTTTCAACGAAGGGGACAAACTGGGAGTGACGGGGGAAACGTTCCATGAAATCCCACTGAAGCAGGAGAGAGTGATATATATCAAAGAGAGACGATACCCGCAGGCGCTGCGACAGCATATAAGGGACGAAATCGAGGAATTGAAACGACAGGGCATCATAGTAGATAGTACGTCTCCATACAACAGTCCCCTGTGGGCAGTGAAAAAGAAAGGGTCGTCCGGTGACGAAAAATACCGCGTAGTAATAGACTACAGGCAATTAAACGACAATACTATAGACGAAAAATACCCCATTCCTCGCTTTGAAGACATCCTGGACCGCCTAAGTGGAGCAAAGGTATTCAGTACACTGGACCTGAAGGCGGGTTACCATCAAATTCGGATGCGTCGTGGAGACCAACACAAAACGGCATTCACGTTCGAGCGGGGACATTACGAATTCACCAGAATGCCGTTTGGGCTGAAAAACGCGCCAATAACGTTCCAGAGACTGATGGACGAATTTTTAAGAGGGATTGGGGAGTCGTTTTGCCAGATATATATGAACGACCTCCTGGTTTTCAGTCGAGATGAGGTAGAACACCAGGACCATCTGCGACAGGTTTTTGACAGAATTAAGCAATTCGGGCTGAAATTGTCTGCGGAGAAGTCGCTTTTGGGACAAGAGCAGGTGAAATTTTTAGGCCACATAATTTCCAGAGAGGGAGTGCAACCCGATCGTGGGAAGGTGGAGGCCATCCAGCGGATGACTATCCCGAAAGACGTAAAAGGAATCCGGCGCTTACTCGGATCCCTGAACTACTACCGCAGATTCGTTCCAGAAATGGCGGAGTACCTGGTCCCTATTAACAATCTCCTTAAAAAAGGACAAAAAGTCGTCATTACCCCGGTAATGGAGAACAATATAAGACGTTGCATGGAGCGGCTACAGGAAGAGCCTATACTAGCGTTTCCAGATTTTGCACTCCCCTTCATGATTACCACAGATGCGAGTGAATACGCGTTGGGGGCGGTACTCTCGCAGGATCGCGACGGGGGGGAGCGACCAATAGCATACGCTAGCAGACGCCTTACTGAATCCGAGAGTAGATATAGCGCGCTAGAACGCGAATTACTGGGTATCGTATGGGCGATAGAACACTTCCGGCCCTACGTTTTCGGGAGGAAGTTTCGGGTTAAAACAGATCATCGACCCCTCCAATGGGTGGGAAAACTGAAAGAGTCATCAGCGCGGATTACCAGATGGAAGGAGTTCCTCAGTCAATACAACATCGACATTATTTACAAACCGGGGAAGGAGAACGTCGTGGCCGATTGGTTATCCCGCGCGTTGGTCGTGAATGCGATCGAAGAGGAGATTCCGGGACCATCACGTGACACCCACCAATTCGTCCAGGAATGGTCACCCGGCGAGGAAGGGGAGCGGGAGGGGGCTCCAGCCAATGATGTTCCGAGTGACGGGAGTTCAGTGGGGGATAGGCCCTCGGACATTGAGGACCTCGACGCCATAATAAATGACAAGAGGCGCCAGATCATTTGGCTCACCAAAACTTCTGGGCTCTTCAAGATGGAATCTGAGAAGTACGGCCACTGCAACATCGTCAAAATCTGGTCGACACCGGGGATAAACGACGATACGATTTGCCGCGCTCTGAAGGACGCATCTACTCCAGGGAAAACGCACCACATGTACGTGGGAAATGCGACCATCTGGGGGCGCATCAAACGCCTATGGAGGACGGAGAGGATCGGAGTCGATCGTACGTTCGTCCGATGTACCCTGAAGGTGGAGACAGTAAAAGAAGAAACGCGGCAGAGAGAAGTGACCCTTGCATTCCACCAAGGGAAGACAAACCACCGGGGAATCGACGCTACCCTGCAAGCATTGAAGAGGAGATATTTCTGGTTGGGCATGAAAGACACGATTGCGAGAGTTATTGGTACCTGCGACACATGCCTGACCACGAAATATGATCGCCACCCCCCCAGAGCAATACAGGAGGAGACGCCAACGGCAGACCAACCGTTGGAGGATTTGCAGGTGGACACGTTTACATGGAGGGGATACAAATGGGTCACCATTGTCGATAGGTTCAGCAAAACAGCGATGGCCCATCTGATAGCAGAACGATCAGCGGAAGCAGTCCTAAGGGCACTACGCACATGGTGCCAATTTTATGGCGTACCAGACACGATAGCTTCCGACGCTGGTAGGGAGTTTGATAACGCCGAAATAAGGGCTGAGGCGGCGGCCTTAGAGATCCGTTGGCATCTCAACACCCCAGGACACCCGAAGAGTCGAGGAGACGTAGAGCGGCTGCACAGCACGCTTAGCGACCACCTACGAATTTACCATGGAGAGAAGGGCTTAGAACCAAACGTGGCGATGGAAAAGGCAGTCATCGCGTATAACCACTCAATCCATTCTGCCACCGGTTTTTCTCCGGTCGAGACGCTGTTTGGACTTCGAAGATGCCGGCGCGATAGCAGGAGTACGGCGATCGATGAAGAACTGGCCGCACGGGTAGTAACTAATCAGATAGCGCTAAAGAAACAGTGGGTGGCCGTTCGGGGAAGGCTCCAGGATAAGAAACGGCGACGGGTGGCGCGCGACAACCTCAAAGTCCGCGATATTCTGGGCAATCTTAAACTCGGCGCGCTCGTGTACCGGAGAAAAGGGTCGAACAGGGGTAAGGAACTAGTGCGGTACGAGGGTCCTTTCCGAGTGATCGCTCTCCGCGAACACAACGTGGTCACGGTCGAAAGCATTACACCCCCGATTAAACGGCGGACGGTACATGTGGAACAGCTCAAGTTTCCCGCGGGGGAGCCTGGGAGCCCCGTCGTCGAAACATAACTCCGGTGTGTGTCACAGGTGACCAGTCCCGAGAGGCCTATATATATATATTTTTTATTGGTTTATTATGTTTTTTTTGTGTTATATGGGTCTGTGCTGTGTTTTTAGATGGACCTGGAAGACATTTTTCTTTTCAAATTTTTTTTATTAACAAAGTATACTTTTTGTTTTGTGTTGCTATAGATACATAGCTGATGTCGCATGTTAGGAGTTTACGGGGAATGTCCGTAAACTGGTAGGGGGGAGTTACGTCTAGCGGTACGGCAATGTTAAGCCTAATACCTTGTAGCCTAGGGTAAACAAACCCGTAACGTGTGTATAGAGGATAATGATGAGGAAAATAAAGCCAGTTATAAAACAAACCTTCTTATTATATCATCTACCTCCTTCTTCATTCCTTTTTCTCGATCGTCTACAGCTGGGAGACGATTACTTATATATATATATATATATATATATATATATATATATATATATATAAGTTAAGTCCAGGCACCGCTAGTGCCCAGCCTTAATCCCCAAACATATGTTATCTGTATATGTTTACAGGTAATACCTATAGATAGAATTATCTTGGTCTAAATAAAGGAGTCTTGTTATAACGTTCTACGTGTTCTTATTACCAACCTTTCTTAGCTTGTAATTCAATAAACATTAACTGGTGCCGAAACCCGTGAACCGTGGAGAAAGAGAGTTATCGAGTGCGAGCGTAATTTTTTTTTGTTTTTTTTTTCTTCTATACGCGAAAGAGAGAAGATGACTGAAGGAGGAGTTTTGAGACAGCCCGTCTTGAATCTCGTAGAGGGAGCAGATATTAGAAGAGTGGGAACTATGCCAGAAGTTCATGCCACGGCGCTCGCGCTGATGAGGGTAAAAGCGATGAATACCCAGGATCTGAGGAAGGCTGTTGCGGAGCTGGAGAGATTCACTGGGGAACTGGGTGAGCTGAACCATTTCCTAAAAGGAGGAGACCGTCTCACAGCTTTAATTGGAGCTAAAGCAGAAGAAAATTTAATCGATCCCAGAGACGCGGAATCGTTGAAGGCGGCCCTGATATGTCGGGTCAAGAGAAGTATACTGAATCAAATTCAGGCAGATGAAGAAACCCCGTGGGAATTAATTAAGATGAGATTGAAGAAGGCGTACGGAGGAGGACGATGGACTCCCGAGGAGGACATATTCCAAATGTTTAGGGAGACAAAGTCCCCAAGACAAAGTAACGGGCAATATGCTGCGGGGTTAGTAGTCCGTTTCAATAAGATAACGGAGAAGATGAGAGAGTCGATTAGCGTAGAAGAGGTGGAGGGTAGAATGGGATTCTTATCCACAATTCTAAAAGTGCAACTGGCCAAGGAGACAGGAAGAAAGGAAGGATTCTCTGATGAGCGCTCGTTCTCGGAGTGTGCACAATCAATGATCGACACTAGTGCCAAGGAGGAAGAAGTAAGGGTGCAAGACGTCGACAATGAGTGGAGCCGAGTTGCATACAAAAGAACCCGGACCCTGAAACCAACCTGGAGTAGACCAGAAACGTCCGTTATTGGCAGAGACAAGGGAACGACAGGAGAAAGAAGATTTAGAGGAACGAGACAGAGGTATGTCCCGCCCAGGAAAGAAAGAAAATGCCACGGATGTAGGAAGGCAGGACATTTAGTGGCACAGTGTCCTCGAACAAAATGTTTTGAGTGTGGCGAGGAAGGACACATCGCGAGGCATTGCCCGTATATTTTCCGGAGGAGAGAATACCAACGACCAGAACCAATGGAGGTAAACACTCAAGAAGTAAGAGAGAGACGGAGCATGACACATGGGGAGAGTGGATCATCAGAAGATGAGTCATCAGGGACTTCGGGAACTGAAGGAGAAGAAGCGAGGCGCAGCAGAAACATGAGACAGACAGGGCAGAAGGTCGAGTCACGTAGATGGGAGCAACGTGATGAAGCCTGAGGAGCGTGTTGGCAGAGAGGCGACCGCATCCTGAGATGTAATGCAATTCGGGAGAGGATGTGTGCGTTGCCAATAATTAGGGTCAAAGGAGGAGAGATGTGTCTGGTGGACACGGGAAGCACCAACACCATCATGTCCCGCGGAGCGCTGGAGAGGCTGTATGGCGGAGAGAGGGCACTCCAGATTCAGGCATGTAATTGTAGTTTAATCACCCTGGGAGGCCCTTGCGAGGTAGTGGGAGAGTTAGTCATAGGGCTAAATAGGTGGGCGAAGAAAGGGGGAGATCTAAAGATACATATCGTAGGAAACATGCCGCGGGAGTACCAG
Source organism: Acanthosoma haemorrhoidale (assembly GCA_930367205.1). NCBI lineage: Eukaryota > Metazoa > Arthropoda > Insecta > Hemiptera > Acanthosomatidae > Acanthosoma > Acanthosoma haemorrhoidale. Next base: position 110,146,521 of record OV884009.1, on the reverse strand, counting down.
GTGATAGTTGGGTGCGACATGTTGGGGAAGGTAGGCGCGCGTGTGGAGAATATCGGGGAAAAATGGAACATTAAGTTGGGGAAAGTGGAATATAAATGTCAAGGGACTATATGGGACGGAAGAGCGCGGATAGGGGCGGTTAATAAAATAGAGGGCTTCAGGGGAGGCCTACAGAGGGAGTTTGAGGATATTTTTTACGTAGAGGGAGACACGCTAGGAGCGACTGGGAAGACGGTCCACGAGATCCAGTTAAAGAAAGAACGCGTCACATACGTGAAAGAGAGACGATATCCGCAGGCACTACGTAGGCATATTAGAGAGGAGCTAGAGAGTCTCAAACGGCAAGGGATTATAATTGATAGCACTTCGCCATATAACAGTCCTCTATGGGCAGTGAGGAAGAAAAATAGACCTGGGGACGAGACGGAGAAATACAGGGTAGTTATCGATTATCGGAAGTTAAACGAGAACACGACGGACGAGAAGTATCCTATTCCCCGATTTGAGGACATATTAGACAGATTGAACGGGGCGACAATATTTAGTACCCTAGATCTAAAGGCAGGCTATCACCAGATCAAGATGAGTGCGAACGACCAAGACAAAACGGCCTTTACATTTGAGAGGGGGCATTATCAATTTACCAGGATGCCATTTGGACTGAAAAACGCCCCGATTACCTTTCAACGCCTAATGGATGAATTTTTGAGGGGAATAGACGAAGCGGTATGCCAGGTCTACATGGACGATCTGTTAGTTTTCAGCAGAACGGAGGCAGAGCACGTTGAGCACCTAAGAAGTGTATTTCAAAGAGTCCGCGAATTCGGATTAAAATTGTCCATGGAGAAGTCTCTGTTGGGGAAGAAAAAAATCAATTTTTTGGGCCACACCATCTCACAGGAGGGGGTTAAGCCAGACTCTACGAAGGTCGAGGCGATTAGAAGGATGGTGGTGCCCACAGATGTAAAGGGGATCCGTCGACTTCTGGGGACGCTTAATTATTACAGAAGATTTGTGCCGGACATGGCGGCATACCTGGTGCCTATTAATAATTTACTGCGAAAGGGAGCGAGGGTGGTAATTACCCCAATCATGGAGCAGAACATCCGGAAATGTATGTCTAGCTTACAAGAGGAACCAATATTAGCATTTCCCGATTTCCAACATCCCTTCACAATCACCACTGATGCCAGCGAATACGCACTGGGGGCAGTGTTGTCGCAGGAGAGAGACGGTGGGGAGCGTCCGGTGGCGTACGCTAGTCGACGGCTCACAGAAACGGAAGCGCGGTATAGTGCTCTAGAGAGAGAGCTCCTAGGTATCGTCTGGGCTATAGACCATTTCCGCCCATATGTCTTCGGCAGAAAATTCCGTGTTCACACCGACCACAGACCCCTACAATGGGTAGGAAAGTTAAAGGAGTCCTCGGCGCGGGTCACGAGGTGGAAAGAGTTTTTGTCCCAGTACAATATGGAGATCATATATAAACCCGGGAAAGAGAACGTAGTGGCAGACTGGCTGTCCAGAGCCATTACTGTGAATGCATTGGAAGAAGGGGAACCATCCGGGGAAAACCAACAGTTTCTCCGGGAATGGACACCCGGGGAGGATGGAAGCCTCGGTACGCGAGGAGATAGCCAAGGTGAGGAAACCCTTGAAGAGGAAGGTTCCGCCGCCGAAAGACCTGTTGAAATGGAAGTAACAGAAGGGATCGTGAACGACAAAAGACGGCAGATCATTTGGAAATCTAAGACCTCAGGGCGGCTGCAGATCGCATATGACAGTTATGGGAGAAGTAAAATCGCGACGATTTGGTCGCCACCAGGGGTTAGGAACGACCAAATTTGCCGTGCATTGAAAGATGCCTCGGAACCCGGAAAGACCCATCATGTATTTGTAGGGAATGCCACTATTTGGGAGAAAATTCGTAGACTCTGGAGAACGGAACAACTTGGAGTGGATAGGATATTTATTCGGTGCACGTCGATGGTGGAGACACTCAAAGACAGAGAACAGCAGCTGGAAGTGACGCTGGCCTATCACCAAGGAAAAACGAACCACCGTGGAGTTCAGGAAGCGTTGCAAGCGTTGCGGCGGAGGTACTTTTGGTGGGGAATGAAAAAGAGCATACAAGAAATAATAGGGGCATGTGCAGTTTGTCTCACTACGAAGTATGACAGACATCCGCCACGGGGGCGACAAGAAGAATCGCCCACCGCCGAGACACCGTTGAGTGACTTACAAGTGGATACCTTCACTTGGAGGGGGTATAAGTGGGTTACCACAATCGACAGCTTTAGCAAAGTGGCCATGGCGCACCCGGTGCAAGATCGGTCATCAGACGCGGTAATGCTGGCATTAAATACCTGGTTCCAGTTTTACGGAGTACCAGACCGGATCTCGTCGGATGGGGGCAGAGAATTCGACAATGCCAACATCCGAAAAGAAATGAAGACTCTCGATGTCTCTTGGCATCTTAATACCCCAGGGCACCCTAAGAGTAGAGGAGGGATAGAAAGATTGCACAGCACCCTGAGTGACCACCTGCGGGTATATCACGCGGAAAAGGGTCTGCCGGCGAATGAGGCAATGCCGAAGGCGGTGGCCGCTTACAATCATTCGATCCACACCGCGACGGGGTTCTCCCCGTTCGAGATCCTCTTTGGGCTGCGCGAAAGACGGAGAAATGGGGCAGAGACGGTAGCAGACAAGGGAATGGCGGAGAAAATGGCGAGTAATACTGTCGGTTTGAGGAAAATATGCGACAAAGTCCGAGAAAGGATAACGAGGGACAAAGCGAGACGAGTGGAACGGGAAAACCTCAAAGTCCGGGATCGAATGGGGGAACTTAAAATCGGGACTATCGTCTATAAAAAACTAGGGTCAAATAGGAGCAAAGAGCTGGTGCGATATGAGGGCCCATTTAAAGTGGTCGTGATTAGGGAACACAACGTCGTGACAATTGAGAGTATACGACCCCCTAAGAAGCGGCGAAATGTCCACATAGAACAGTTAAAGCTTCCACCAGGGGGGGAGGTTGTAGATCAGGAATGAGCTGGAGTGTCCTCGCAGCATACACGCAAGGAACATTGTAAATAGTTATAGTTATGTGATTTTTCCCACAGAATTGTTTTTTTTTCAAAGTCAAAGTTTTCTTTTATGTTTTTTGTTTACAAGTGACAGTTGGTTTTTACGTGTTATAGGATTAGAGCTTAATGTGAGGGATCACAGGCTGTGTACGGGCGGGGCTGGCCTTTGCTCCTTTGTAACATTAGCGGAGCATTATTTGAATGGACGAAGACGTCCGAGTGTTGGACTTCAAAGTTTGCGAATGGGTGTTCGTAAACTGGTGGGGGGGAGTTAAGTCCAGGCACCGCTAGTGCCCAGCCTTAATCCCCAAACATATGTTATCTGTATATGTTTACAGGTAATACCTATAGATAGAGGTATCTTGGTCTAAATAAAGGAGTCTTGTTATAACGTTCTACGTGTTCTTATTACCAACCTTTCTTAGCTTGTAATTCAATAAACATTAACTTATATATATATATATATATATAAAAGGCAACAACAGAATAATATCAGTTTCCACTCATAATTTCTCAGAACTTTCCTGAGCCAGTCTCACCTGGAGAGCTGTAGAAAAAGCACGGAAAGGAGACAGTTAATTAGAACTACGTTATTATTAGGAAGGACCATTGCTTGCTGGTGCGAAATATTTAAATTCCTTCATTTAAAATTTAATATTAGAAATACTTAAATTTAGTATTTAAATAAAAATACATAGTTATAATACTTGACAGTCTATGTATCAACTACGTGTCCCCGTGGCATTTGGCTGATCCATGCTTGACATTGATAATGGTTTCTATTGCAACCTCTACCTCTGAATGTATTCCTTTAAAGCTACCCATTAATATCGGACACAGTATTTATACTCAAATATTTTCCAGATGTTTTGGATAATGTCGTCTTCCTCTGCATAATATCTTTCGAAGTTTATGCAGAATTAAATTTAAATGTGATATAAAAGTAGACATTCTTGACAATCCTATCAAGAACGAGACCTTGCACACTTTAAATATCAGTTACCATTTCAGCACCCCTACCCATAATGCTCTGGGGAAATTTAGGATCATCCCCCAGGACTTCCATTACAGCCAATTTTCAATTTCACTACTTCATACACCTTTCAGCGTCACGACGAACTCCTTGTTCGGGTGTCATAATATGCATAAAGGTGATCCAACAGATGAGAGATATACGGTAAATAATTTAAGGATCCAGAACTCTAATGGAATAGAAGAATATAAAACTTTGAATTCTCTTTTAAAATATGAATTATCTTCAAACAAAGTGTGATATGCATCAGTTGGTGTGGATGCTATGTACCAGGTGGACATAAGTTGAGTGGTGACAGCGGAGACATCAGTTGGTACCGACCCTGGCTGAATATTAGAGAGGTCACAGGTTTGATTCCCGTCCATAAGTTTATTCTTTCTTTGGCTGTTAATTAATAAATAATATACTTACAATGTTCGGAATAAAATAGTTAGGTATTACAATAATAAATATAGCAGTCAATTACAAAAACACTTAAGAGGGTAAAATGCACCTAGAAGGATATCCATCTTTTAAATATTCCTTCCTTTGATCTACTCACGAGCCGTGCCCACTTTTCCCCCGACGGGCTAAGTCAGATTAGTTCCACCAACCCCTTCAATCTGCTTCGTATCCCAGAGCTACAGAGGGCGCATCGTGCTTTGTGGAGCCACGTATAATCTTATATTAGTGTTTTCTTTTGCCATTCTTCTCTTATTTTTTTTTGTACTTACATTTATATTTTACATGACCCTAGGCTATATATAATAAATTACTAATCTGCAAAGTTATATCTAAGCCAATCTGGACGTACGCAATAGAGCAATGGGGGACACCAAAATAGTCGAACATCAAGCGCTTCGAATCCATTCAATCAAAAGTCCTGAGAACAATAGTAAATGCCCCTTATTACGTCAGCAACAAAACCCTTCATAATGATCTTAATATACCCTACATTCTTGAAATCGTCCCTTCCAAGTTTATAAAATTCCATAGTAACCTATCAACCACCCTAATCCCCTAGCAGTCATTGCACTGCACCACTCATCCCTATAATCCTCCTCGGAGACTAAAACGGCATTGGCCTCGTGACCTTCTTTAAATACATGACATTGAGAGTCCTGGCAATAGTCAGTTTCTCCAATTATGTCCTGAGCGTCTGTGGCTCTCGCGCACCTCGCAATATAAACAATTTGCTAATATAGTGGTATTTGCCGAGTTCCACCTAGGTTTATATGAAGTTTTCCTGGTCCTCGTCCACAGTCTTCTTACTTTATTTTTATCTTTTATTTTATTCCAAATTGCTTTTGGCACTCTGTTAAGAGGCTCGGATATTCTGAAACAAGGAAGGTTTTATAGTTGCCTTTTGTACACTTTAAGAGATCATCTGTGTGAAATGGTCCACGGATTTATGGATAGAATCACTAATCACTGGGGATTGATGAATATTTATTCGATTTTTCAAGTTATTATGAAATTGGCTCCAGTTTGCCAATCCGTTTATGAGATTTTCTGACAGTTATTGATTGCATATTGCCTGAAAAATCAAATTAAACCGGAATATGATCGGAATTTAAAGTTTCTAGAGTGTACTGGCAACTGGAAGTTTTTTGTGAGCATATTATAGAGGATAGATATCGGGGATAGTTACCCGTCTAAAATATGTTGGCTGTGCAGGCACTGAAATGTGGATATTATATCTGGAGCAAATATCCACTAGTAAGTGCCCACTAGGCTTAGTAATCTTACAGCCCCATAAAATATTTTTACTGTTCAGATCACCTAAAGCTATTGAATGCCGAGTTGGAGGAAACAGATTGGCTATTTCTACTACCTCAATCTTTTTGTCTGGAGGTTTCTACACAGCAGTAATTAGAGTAGGTGGGTTTTTTGTATATTTGATTATGGAAACTAGTTCAAGATTAATTATGTTTGAAATTGTATGTCCCTCAAAGTTGATATTATTTATAATTACTATTGGTACACCACCAGAAGCAGTTATAGAGTTTATATCATGGCATAAAGTTCTGTATCGTGATACGCTAAATTTAATTATTTCTGAAAGGTAAGTTTCGGTTATACATGCGATATCAATATTGATAACTTCTAAAATCAGTTTAAATTCGTTCCTTTGGCTGGTGATGCCATGAGCGTTCCAGTTTAACAGTTTTATTTTACGATATTCATTGGTCATAAATTAAAGCTACCAAAGCTAATAGTAACGAGTTATTCCTCCGTGGAGCTATAACATTCTATCGAATAGATAATAAAAAAGCGATATCGATAGCTGATGGGCTACTGTTAACATTAAGGTCCATTGTCAAAACAGGACGCGACTATCTATCAGTTATCATTTTGGCGATGAAAGAAAGGAGGTTTTCGGTAGTAGGTTCAGTGTGATCTAAGTTTACCGGTTTTGTAGCAGCCACGTAAGATAGATTTGATGTTACATGTCTAACTAGTTTCCTAGATGGCTCATCTGCTGCAGGAAGATTACTAACTCCCGACGGCATTGAAGGTAAAGTTGTTTTATGTATAATTCCTTGATATTGTCGACAGCCTTTGTAACTTGCCACATGGTCCTCCTGCTGAAAATTCAATCAAAACGGTTTGTCGGTGAATTTTAGCGGACATTTGGAAAAGTGGTGGTTTTCTTTACATTTTACGCATCTTGGCTCCAAATGACAGTAATTTTTAGTATGACCTATTCGCTGGCAATTTATGCACTTTGGGATGTAACCGTTTTTATGCTTTGGTTTGTGATTTAATAGCTATGGTAATGGAAGGGATTGGGGTAATCCCGAGTGGGGGCACTCGACTTGTAGAGAGGGATCTAATGAACCAATAATTGAATTAGGCCCAATATATCACTTAGCGCAGTTCGGGAATTCGTCCTTGTGATCACAAACCTTTAAAATAAAGTACCGGTCGTGATTTGTGATAATAAGTGATCGAACTAATTAAATTCAAAGTAGATTTGGAAAGGATTCAAGCAAAAAAGAATAGGTTACGAACTGACTGAAAAAGATATATAAAACATGAACATGTCTTAAAAACTAGCCTCAAATTGGAAATTTGGCGTCAAAACACATTGTGCTCTACTTTTACATTTATTTGGTGATGAAAAGCGTTGAATTCACAACACGTATGATGTGAGTTGAAAGCACCTAAATACGCATATTGATAGATTTGATCATCAAAAACAAAGCTACCCAAATATAAATAACATGTTTCAGCAGAAAACCAACAGAAGGAGAACCGATAGAGCGTATGTTACATATAAACTGAAAAATAAAGAATTCAATTGTGAATTTGGTAAACTTAAAGATGATTTAGTTAAAAGTATATTTATTTGTGGTGCTCAAACTGATTTACTACCAGAAAAATAACCAAAATTAGAAGACGTAAAGTTTGAGGACATGATGAAAATTGATCAAACATATGAAGAATCCAGAGAACAGGCGAAAATAAGGTAGAAATATACTTCATAAATAATAGTAATAAAATTCAAAGCAATTCTGGAGCTCGGGAGGAGCAGTACACAAATAATTCTAATTTTAGTAACAGTCATGCTATGGAAAGTTTTAGAACATATTTCAGATGCGGCTTAAAACATGACAGAAACCAACTAGCCTTCAACTCAACTTGCAACAAATGCAGCATCAAGGGTGAATTGCTTCGCAGCTTCAGTGAGGGACCAACAGGTAGGTAAGGAGCCTAAAGCTTACAAATACTGATTTTGAAGATAATCAAGAAAAAAATTTAATAAACATTTTATCTATAATATAAACAGTGATTTAAACAAACAACCATGGCAGGCAACATTACTGTAGGAAAATAGGGCATAGCCCAATTTCAAACTTGATAATTGATCAATGGCCAACAAATTTAACTTCAAAGTCATTTCAGAGTTGGAAATTTAAGAGAATGTCCGGAAATTGGAGAGAATGTCTTTGAACAGAGCCATTACAAAGACTGACAACTTACAGAGGGCAAAATCTAGCTCATCAGAAAAATAACATTGAATATTCGATATAACAAGCTTACTGTGGACCTAGAGTTCTTTCTTATTGAGAATAGTTCTCTATCAATTTTAGGTTTGAAAGGCTGTTCTAAACTAGACATTATAAAAAAAGTTGACAAAATAAATTGTAGATCTTTGATAAAATCCAAAGAAATTTTAGATGACAGAAAAACGGTTTTAAAGGTGCTTAAATAAAATGCATCATATAACAATTGAGAAAAATATAGAAAACAAGTATTAGAAACAGCATTGGTCAATAATGTAAAATTTAAAAAATTAAAATTGCTCAAGAAGAAATAACATTTTTAGGGCACAAATTTTCAGCGGAAGGTATGAATAATGAACTATATGGGTCAATATATACCAAACCTCATTGAAGTTTCTTTTACACGTAGACAGCTCATCAGAAAAGAAATTTTTCTATGGAACACCAATTGTGAAAAAAATGTAAGAAAAACCAAGGGATATTAATAAAAGCCCCAACTCTAAAAATGTTTGACACCAATAAAGTGCTAACTACATCAGTGGATGTGAGTCAAAATGGTCTAGGTGCAGTTTTACGTAAGACAGAAACCCTTCTGCATTTGCATCAAAATCCCTACGCTGTAATTGATAAATAACTTGAAAGTATATATGGAAGTAAGAAATCAAATATCACAAACAGCATCAAAGTCATTAATGTAAAATTTAACAAATCAAAAAGCCCCAGCTCCTAAATGTTTTGACACCAATAAAGTGACAACTATATCAGTGGGTGCGAGTCAAAATTGAAAAAAAACTTCTTGGAATTATATATGAATTTGAAAATTTTGAACAATACATCTTCGGTAAAATGATATTATAGAAATTATAGAAACTGACCTTAATAGAAAGTTTCAAGAAATGTTTATATCAGTGCCCTTTACATCTTCAGAGAATGAATATAAGATTAACAAGTTATGACATTGTATTAAAATATGTAAATGTTTATATTTATAAGTATTTTTTTTTATGTTTTATGTTTATATGCAATTTTTTTCCCCAGTGAAAGATTTGGTGTTCCCTCTAAATTTATTTTTGTAAGGTTGGTAACTTCTTTAAATTCTGAATCCGTTGTTGTCATTGTGTGTTGTAAGGTTTTAGATGAGCCTGGTGAATAACTCTCTACCTCACCTAGGGTCATGTAAAATATAAATGTAAGTACAAAAAAAAAAATAAGAGAAGAATGGCAAAAGAAAACACTAATATAAGATTATAACGTGGCTCCACGAAGCACGATGCGCCCTCTGTAACTCTGGGATACGAAACAGATTGAAGGGGTTGGTGGAACTAATCTGACTTAGCCCGTCGGGGGAAAAGTGGGCACGGCTCGTGAGTAGATCAAAGGAAGGAATATTTACAAGATGAATATCCTTCTAGGTGCATTTTACCCTCTTAAGTGTTTTTGTAATTGACTGCTATATTTATTATTGTAATACCTATTATTATTATTATTATTTGTTCCGGCATTTGTGCACCGCGGCCTCACTGAGACCTATTGTGCGCCGTCCATGTCCCTGTCCTATATATGTGACAGGCCCACGGCCTTTGCAAATCTGAGGATACTGAATGGATCGATCAGTTCACATAGTTTGGGGTCTACAATGCGATCACTACCAAAGTGAAGGTATCGCTTTCTAGCTAAGTTATCACAGTCACATATTATATGACGTGCCGTTTCTCCCTCTTTCTTGCAGAATCTGCAGATTGGTGATCCCACTATCCCCAAATTAAAGAGGTGTTTATTTAACCGACAGTGACCTGTATAGAGTCCTGTCACACTTTTGAGTGTCCACCTGTCCATTGATAGAAGTGCTGAGCTTCTTTTCTTACAGGGTCCATCAAGAAACAGTTTCGAGTGTTCCTGTTTCTTAGTTTCTCTCCAAGAAAGTCTTGCCTTGTCCTCTAAAGCTAATTTTATACGCCTTTTAGCGTAGCTGAGGCTGATACCACATATGGGTTCAGGTGCAAGAGGTGTCTGTTCTGAGCCCACCCTTGCAAGGCCATCTGCCTTCTCATTGCCTGTGATGCCTGTGTGTCCTGGCACCCAGTCGATTCTAACCTTATTGGCTAGCGAGAGTGTGTTTAAGTTGTTTTTACACTCCTCAACCAAATAAGATCTGGTCGTATAGCTTCTCAGGGCGCCAATGGCTGCCTGGCTATCCGTGAAAATTGTGATCAGTCTGTTTCTTACACCCTCCCCAATTAAGGTTTGGGTACAGACATTGATCGCCATCACTTCGGCCTGAAAGACCGAGGTGTGTCTACCTAAAGGAATAGAAATCCCAGATTCTGGTTTATCTTTCCTCCATATGCCGGCCCCTGACCCGTTTTCTGTTAGCGAGCCGTCTGTATAGCAATTAATCCCATTACACAGTTTATGTGGTTTGGTCTTTGTGTTTTCCGCACAGTATAAAACGTCTGTGTGTTTCTTAACTTGTAGGTCAGAGTGCATTGACAGCACCTCGTCCTCATCAATTCTTCTGAACAAGTTCCCATGTCGCATGTGAGTCATGACTTTGGATCTTGTTCCTGATTTCGCAAGTCTGTAAGCCACGTTCAAGGCTTGCGCTTCTACTTCTATGTGCAGTGGATTCAAGTTCAATAAGACTTCCATTGCAGCAGTAGGAGTTGTACTCATGGCACCAGTGATCATGAGACATGAAAGCCTCTGTAATTTGCCAAGCAAAGTTCTATTTTTACTAATACTACCTCTGTGCCACCACACCATAGAGGCATAGAGCACCATTGGTCTAACTGCTGCGGTATATAGCCAGAATAACATTCTGGGTTGTAGTCCCCAGGTCCTACCCACAGCCCTTTTACATGCATAGAGGCATCGAAGTGCCTTCATAGTAGTATTCCTGATGTGTTTAGACCAGTCCAATTTTCTATCCAGAGTAACCCCTAGATGCTTTACCTCACTAGAAATGCTTACCTGTGTCCCCCCTATATAGGGTGGTCTAACTATAGCATTTCTTTTGTTAGTGAAGATACAGAGATTTATCTTCTGGGGATTGATTCCTAAACCATTCTTTTCACACCAATCCCTCAAAAGATCCATCGATGCGGAAAGCAACTCAGAAATGGTTTCTGAGAACTTGCCCCCTATGAGCACAGCAATGTCATCAGCATATCCCTGTGCGTAGAACCCTGCAGAGTTTAGGTTTGTTAACAATGAGTCAACGACCAAACACCACAGTAATGGAGATAACACCCCTCCCTGTGGACATCCTCCCACTGGCTTCATCCACAGTTTGGTTTGTCCCAATTGTGATTGTAAAATCCTATTCTCTAGCATGGTGTTTATCCAGCTAGAGGCTAAGGAACTAATCCCCTTTCTTTCTAAGGCTGATGCCATAGTGTTATAGGGTGTGCGATCAAAGGCACCTTCTATATCAACAAAGATGCCTGCCATTATTTCTTTATGAACTAGGGATCTCTCTATCCTGGAAACCAGGTGGTGGAGAGCAATTTCACAGGATTTTCCTGCCTGGTATGCGAATTGAGCGCTATGGAGCGGTCGTTCTACCAGTATTCCATCCCTAATATGTCTGTCTATGACCTTTTCCAAGGTCTTCATTAAAAATGAAGTCAGACATATTGGTCTGTAAGACTTGGGTTCGTCATAGGACTTCTTCCCAGGTTTTGGTATGTAACACACTTTTGCCATCCTCCAGCTTACTGGAATATAGCTCAGTGCCAAGCTTCCCCTTAACAAGGTAAGTATAAGGGGCCTAATTACTGGTAGGCCTTTTTGTAGCAAGGCTGGGAATATCCCATCAGTACCAGGTGATTTGAAAGGAGCAAAAGAATTAATTGCCCACTCCACTCTTGCAGAATTGACAATTTTATTTGCTTCTGCCCAGTTACCCTTGCAACTAGTGTGTTCACAGTTGGTAGGGTCATTATTAATCGTATCCATCAGTCCGCAGCCAGGAAAATGTGCGCGCGCCAGGGCACCGAGGGTTCCCTCCTCAGAATCCGTATAGCCCCCTCCCACCCTGACGGAGCCCAATACTCCCCTGTCAGACTGCTTGGATAAGATCCTATTTACTCTAAACATGGAAGTTGTATCGTTTATTTCGCTACAAAATTTCTTCCACGCCCTTCTTTTAGCCTTTCTGACTTCTTTGTGATAATCAGTGAGTGCACGTTTATAAGTGTCCCATCTGCCTGATCTTTTGGCCGCGTTAATACCTAACTATTTTATTCCGAACATTGTAAGTATATTATTTATTAATTAACAGCCAAAGAAAGAATAAACTTATGGACGGGAATCAAACCTGTGACCTCTCTAATATTCAGCCAGGGTCGGTACCAACTGATATCTCCGCTGTCACCACTCAACTTATGTCCACCTGGTACATAGCATCCACACCAACTGATGCATATCACACTTTGTTTGAAGATAATTCATATTTTAACAGAGAATTCAAAGTTTTATATTCTTCTATTCCATTAGAGTTCTGGAGCCTTAAATTATTCACCGTATATCTCTCATCTGTTGGATCACCTTTATGCATATTATGACACCCGAACAAGGAGTTGGTCGTGACGCTGAAAGGTGTATGAGGTAGTGAAATTGAAAATTGGCTGTGATGGAAGTCCAGGGGGATGTTCCTAAATTTCCCCGGAGCATTATGGGTAGGGGTGCTGAAATTGTGACTGATATTTAAAGTGTAAAGATGGGCCTGCCAATAACGACTTCTCTGCATCTGAATTTGGATACAATATTTGTAAACACAGAAATAATTTATAAGCGAATTTTTACATCCCATCACAATTTACGTGAAGACTAATAATTAATATTTGTTTTTTCGTAATTAGTTCAGGAAGATTTTCTTTTCTTTATTCGATCAACAGTGTTATTTCATGTCAAGTGTTAAGATTAAAATTTCATCAAATTAAATATGTGTCATATTACACAAACTTTCATTTCTTTGCACCTTGTTGCACAGCGCATATTTATCCGTACGCCAACCAATACTGATAAGTACATACTGACATATAGTTGAAAACATAAAGTTTTTCCATTAAAGAAAAGTTGATGGAATTCTAAAATTAAAAGCTGAAATCCATTTCTGATTGAATATAAGCATAACATGTCAACAAGCCCTCGGCCCGAGAAGTATATTTAAATCTATCAGCATTAGTGGATTGGTTGTTGACCCTCTTCAACTTCAATTACTTCTCAAATAATTAAATTAATTAAAATAATTACTTTGACTTAATAGATTGTTGTTGGTAGAGAATTCGTGGATTTAATTCATCGATTCTTCATTTCTCTTGTGTACATTAATTACGCCTAATTCTTCCCGATTTAAATTTTATTAGCTTGAAGAATAATTTTAGGAATTATATTGGGGATTGATCTTTATAAAAAAAAATCTCTTTTATGAACTTATTATGTTCTTTTAACTTCTAGATTTCAGAGGAGGGGGACCAACTATTTGCTGATGCTGAAAAGAGAATCTCTACTTTCGAAAGCCTGAATATATGTCGGTCTGTCTATGTGCTGTACTACTATCTGTTCTTTGTGCTGTCTATGTACTAATGTTGTGTTATATGGTCATACCTCAGTTCTTATATATTGAATTTCAAATGGATTGTATTATGCATTAGAATAAGTAACTTCCTTGTTCTTGACCACAGCACTGTCAGCCTATATATAGATATATGTGTGTGTGTGGTGTCGTCTTTCGGCGTCAGACGATTAAAAAAAAGAATGAAAAGCAAGGAAATTAACAACGCACAATGGTTCGGTTTTAACTGACTTTATTTTACTTATGGTCATCTATTTATATTTACAGGCTTTGTTTACATGAGGCTACATGGTATTAGGCCTAACATTGCCATACCACGAGCCATAACTCTCCCTTGCCAGTTTACGGCCATTCCCCGTAAACTTATAACATTTGACATCATGCATGTATCAAAAATAAAGTAAAAGAAAAGTAAGACCTTGATGAGTACACAACAACAAACAAAAAAAAAAAATGGCAAAGAAAAAAAACGTCCTCCTGATATATACAAAATTACAACACACATACAAAAAAATATTCCTCTTGTCACTGATACGCTGACTGCGCGTAACCGGAATTCATCCATGTCACACAACGACACACACAAAACTAGGTCGTAACGACGGGACACCCCTGCTCCACCGCGGGAAACTTCAACTGTACGACATGAACGGTCCTCCGTTTGATCGGGGGTGTTATACTTTCGACTGATGAGCTATGACGTGGAGGTTGTCGCGCGCCACCCGTCTGCGTTTCCTATCCACGAACTTCTCCCGAACGGTCGCCTACTGTATCCCCAGTGCGATCTGACCTTATTACTTATTGACCACGCGTGCCGCGAGTTGTTCATCGACTACTGTACTCCGGCCATCACACCACCGTCCTCGAAGTCCAAAATGAATCTGGATAGGTGAAAAACCGGTGGCAGAGTGTATAGAGTGGTTATATGTGAGAACTGCATTTTCTATCGCCACGTCCGGATCGAGCCCCTTTTGCCCTGACAGATTTGAAGGTGGTCGCTCAGAGTTCTGTGTACACGCTCGACGCCTCCACGACTCTTCGTGTGTCCTGGGGTGTTGAGATACCAGAGGAACTCCAAGACCGCCACCTCGGCCCTTACTTCGTCGTCGCCAAACTCTCGTCCACCGTCGGAAGCGATCGTGTCCGGTACACCGTGAAATTGGCACCATATGCGGAGCGCCCGTAGCACCACCCCCACTGATCGTTCTGCTATCAAATGGGCCATCGCCGTTTTACTCAACCTATCCACGAAGGTGACCCACTTATACCCCCCCCCCCGATCAACGTATCATCTGAAGATCGTATTGCGTGGTGAGGCATGTGTTGCATGTACCAATGACGCTCGTGATTGTGTCCTTCATGCCCCACCAAAAACATCTACGCTTCAGGGCTTGCAGGGTTGCCTCGATTCCACGGTGGTTCGTCTTGCCTTGGTGAAATGCAAGGGTCACCACCCGCTGACCCGTTCCTGCATGACCGATTCCACCTTCAGGCTACTGCGGACGAACGTGCGATCGACCCTCTCTCCCTATCCCTCTCAAAAGCTCATCTATTAGCCTCTGGAATCTAATCGTTCATTAGTCCGAATGGCATTCTGGTAAATTCATAGTGACGCCGTTCAAATATGAATGCTGTTTAATGTTGGTCTTTGTGATGCAATCGGCTGTGATGGTATCCTGCCTTCAAGTCCAGTGCGCTGAATATTGTCGCCCTAGTTAAACGATCCAGGATATCCTCGAAAGGGGGATGGGGTATTTCTCATTTAGCTGTCAGTAGTCAATGACTACTCTGTATTTCTCCTCACTCGGTGCCCTTTTCTTTTTTACTGCCTACAGGGGACTATTGTATGGAGACGTACCATTCACTACGATACCCTGTCTTTTCAACTCCTCTATCTCTTCCCTGATATATTGCCGCAGCGCCTGCGTGTACCCTGAGGGTTTCTCCTCTCTTTTATATACGTCACGTGCTCCTGTTTTAGCGGGATCTCATGTAACGTCTCCCTCTATAATCACTAATATTATATTATATTATATAAAATATCACTAAGCGTCGGAGATCCTGTTCCACGGCAGTCCAACAACAGTGGTACCTTGGTACCTGATAATGTTTCAGTTTAGTTTTGTGACCCTGAAGGGAAACATCATGCCGTTATTTGATTTAGCTGCTAAAGTAGATAAGAAGGAAAAAGCCGTTATGTTTCTTCAATCTAAGGGGGTATTTCATAGTGAAAAAATGTGTTCTAATGGTCATCAAATGAATTTTTATCTGGGTGAAAAGGATAGATGGAGATGCAACGAGAGAGGCTGCAAAGAAACCTTTGGATTGAGAACAGGGACATTTTTGGAACAGTAATTTGCCATTTAATAAATTTGTTATTTTGCTATACCACTGGACAAAAGAATATACATCTACTAAATTTTGTCAGGAGGAACTAGGATTAGCAGCCGATACTATTACAGATTGGAAAAACATGTTTCGAGAAGTTTGCGCAGATCATTTATTAAACAATTTCAGAAAGATCGGAGGTTGAGATAGACGAATCGAGTTTTTCTCGGCGCAAAAATCACGTTGGTAGAGTTTATCCTAATCAATGGATCTTCGGAGGTTTTTGTCGGGAAGATAAGCAATGCTTCATGTATTGCGTGCCAGACCGTACATAAACCGCCTAGGCTGTTGTGTATCGACCTCTACATGTACCTTTCAAACCATTTTTTAAATAAACCCCCTACAATTTCGCTCCTCCTTCCTCGTTCTTATCAAGAGCCTTTACAAAATGCTTCCTGGGCCTTATCCAGCTGTATACGCAGTGGAGGAAAGATGATTTTTGCTGTCCAAGGAGAAAGTTTACCATTTTTAGAGTTATAGAGTTCTAACTGCACGTTAAAAACAAAAAAAAAAAACTCGTTAAATGTTAAATATAATGTTAATGGCATTTTTTGATGACAGTAGTACTGGACCATACCATTCCATTCATTGATTGAGTTTAATATTTTCCAAACAGCAGCGGGCATCCATCTATGTAACGATTCTTGCTCCCTTTGTAATGTCAGACTGAAAGGAAAAAAAAATACAAAACATTCTGTAATTATATCTAATTTAATATTATAAATCATATTATTTAATAATAAAATTAATACTCAAAGGCAAATAAAATCATCAACATAATTTACCTCAGACCCTAGACCTCATTCCATGCGGTATTATTAGAAGTCGTTGCTCGAACGTAAATCAGTTAAAATCATATATTTTAATGGGATTTTGTCCTTTTTGTTGCTGATTGTAACTGCTAGGAATGCTAGGAAATGGTTTAGTGTTTCCGGTCATCATTTCTCATTATGAATCGGTCATAAAACCGATACATAGATAGAATCATGAATGCTGCAAGGAAATACAAAAATTATAAATACTGCTTGTTACTATCATTAATAATAACATAATTTATTTAATGTGTTTTTTATTCAGTTTTATAAATAAAGCATCAAATTTACATACCTCGCCAGGGCGTGAGGGAGTGAAAAGACATTACTCACGAAATTAAGCATCAAAAGACTTTTAACACTGTCGGGTAGAAGGGGGGCGCCCGTCAGGGAGCTAGAGTCCCATCGACCCGGCCGCTGCCCAGCGGGCGTCAAGAAGGTGATAAAATTGGTAAACTTGTGGTCTTTGATCTTGCTGGTGGTCTAGTTTGTGGGCAGCTTTATTGATGGGTACTAGTGATGTGTATTGATGTATTGATCTGACTCCATTAGATCTTAGAAGGTGTGCCCCGACAGTACACTATGTTCAGGAGGTACAGGGTAGGTATTATAAGTAGTTTACATGGCCTTGGAATTACCACGAATTCACACTCGGTATCTAAGGGAAGGCGAAAACCATCCGGATCCCAAAGGCGAGTGTGATGATGAACAACGTCTGACAACGACGGACTAAAACATATTAGGAAAGAGAGGTGCATAGGTGGTTAAATAAGACAGCCAGGGTTCGAGTAGAGCAGCAAGCGCCAGTGCAGAGAGAGAGAGAGAGAGAGAGAGAGAGAGAGAGAGAGAGAGAGAGAGAGAGAGAGAGAGAGAGAGAGAGAGAGAGAGAGAGAGAGAGAGAGAGAGAGAGAGAGAGAGAGAGAGAGAGAGAGAGAGAGAGAGAGAGAGAGAGAGAGAGAGAGAGAGAGAGAGAGAGAGAGAGAGAGAGAGAGAGAGAGAGAGAGAGAGAGAGAGAGAGAGAGAGAGAGAGAGATATTTAAATTTATTATTAAAATATGGAGACGTGGGTGGGTATTTTCTGGTCAGAGAATAGGGGAGCTTTTATTCATTCGTAGCGAAGAAGTTGGTACAACAAACACAATTTTGTTGTGAAATTGCAAAGTTAAATTTCAGTCAATTTCATGAACCTGATAATCTGTATAAGGTGTCTGAACCCCGGGGGCTCCTCGGCAGGTCACTAAATTTCAGTCGGACTCCAGTGAAGCTTGGGTAGTCAACTGTGCCCTGTATCATCAGGGCTAGTCTCGCCATAAATCTCACCGCTGACGACCTGGACACGGTCGATTGATGGAGGCAGTGGGGCTGTCCTATAAGCTGTCATGTATCGCCCTCCACATGTTCCATTTGAACTAATTTTTGAGTCAACCCTCTACAATCTCTGGTGATTTATATATCAATCTCCTACCGGATCCCCACGGAAAGAGCTGTCTAGAAAATCTGCTTTTTCCCCTCCATCTCTTCATTGTCCCTTTCATTGCTACAAATCACACTTCTAAGTCCGATACCTGGCTGGATTTCCTCTTCTCAGCTGCCTGTTACGTTCCTGTCCTGTTATGACTTAATCCAAATTTCTTGTAATATCCTGACCCCACGTTTTCCTCCTAAAATTATAACTTATCTCAATCTTGATACCCTATCCTCCAAAAATATTTTATGACCTCGAAACCTTGGATTAGATTACTATCTACTCCTGGTCTACAATTGACTCCAAGGTGGACTTTCTTACTGCCATCCTCCTTAATATGCTTAATGTCCACGCACCACTAAAAGACTCTACCGTTCGTCACCTGCGTATCCCGTGGGTATCTAGGAGATCAGGGACTTGCCCGAAGACGCTTTAGACGCACAAAGCTTGAAGGTGACTATTACGCGCTTAAGGTACTCCGCAATTTGCACCGACGCTACTGGTCCAGACTGATTCCCCGTGAAGTTAGTAAAACTATGCCATCCAGTCAACCTGTCTGCTCTTTACCTTATTCATATTTGTTTCCTTTTAAATCTCAGTCTTTCAAAATTCTTAGAAAAAAGGTGTAGTCCAACCCTTACACAAAAACCCTAACCTTACATTAACAAATATCTATCGCCCACTCTCCATGCTTTGTTTCCTCTCTAAACCTCTTGAAAGACTAGTTCAATCCCAAATCTCCGATTTCTGTGAACGGTCCCAACTGCTCGATCCTATCCAATCATTCTCTACTACATCAATAGTGAAGTTCATGCTGCTATTTATAAAAAAAAAGCCTAACTGTCCTCATTATCCTTGATTTTTCTAAAAACATTGATCCATAGGTCACTCAATTCTTCTTTCCAGGTTAAAATCATTAACATTCCCCGACAGCTAATTTAATGGTTTCGATCATTTCTTCACAAGTAGTAACTACTTCTAACCAACCCCTTTTTGCTTCCCTTGGGTGTAGCCCAGGGATCGAGCAGTTCTCCCCTTCATTTTAGCTATTACACAAATGATCTCCCTAACTCTATTCACGAATCGCTTCGTTATATTTGTCTTTTGGACCCCATGGCGCTCTCTCACCTCTATGCCGTGTTAGGGTGGCTCTTCCCCTCCTTCCGTGCACAATATTTCCTCGGTTCATTCCTTTTTCAAACCATCAATTCGCGTCACCGCTCTTATATAAACAATATTTTACAGTTCAAACCTCAGTCCACTCCCAGAACATAACATCCCGTCTGTCTGACTTTTATACTCCTGCCCACAAAACTGCTGCATACGATTGGTCCTTCCTTGCTCGGTCTACGACCCTCTGGAATTCTCTACCTCCTAATATCCACCATTTACCTTCAAAGCTCTCCTATTCTACCACAGCATTCAAAGAAACTCTCGTTAATTTTGGAACGATTTGCCCATTAATTATTTTATATTTCCTCTCTTTTATTTTTTTATTCATTATTTTTATTTTATTTGTTTACTATGTATAGATAAATGTAGGCTGCCAGCTAGTATGCCACTTTCTTGTTTTCTTTTGTATTAATTTTATTGTATTTATTTAATGTTTTATTGTACAAAATTTTGCATATTTTACATTTTTTTTTGGTTTCTTATAGGTGAATCCAATGGGCTTTATTTACTAAAAGCAGTTATTTTTATTTCTTAATTATAATTATGATTCATGTTAATTTTTTTTCTATCACTCCTATCACTCCCCATGCTAGGAGAGGAGTGGGTGTTATTGAAAAGATCACGGTGCAAAGTCGATATCCTTGTAGAGGTTCAGATCGATCTTATCTCATGTATATTTTGTGGAGAGGATTTGTCGGTACATTTTTCCCGTGTCTATAGCGAATATGATAGGGTACATTCTAAAGTTAATCAAACGTTTCACAATATCTCTTTGCAATTTAGGGCCACTATGCAGTTGGTCGTTGAGTGATCGGGTTGGAGTTGAGGATGACGCATCACGACATCGTGAAATATTGGCCACTCATAAATTTTCCTATCATATTTAGGTAAATTATTTTTGGGGAGACAAACTTGGATTGAGACAGATTCATTATGGAGGACTGCCTGAGACAGATGGGCTGATGTTAAGGGTTGCTGTATATATGAAATCGGAGTTAGATTCATATGTTTTTCATAAATATTATTTGCCTCATGACGTAACGTTCAATAGTTTTCATAGTTTAGAGGTTTTTTCATTGTCTGTGTATTCTGATTTTGCAGCTAGAACGATATCTAGTTAAGCGTACATGGTTGTGTTAAACACGTCATAGTGTCTTTGCAAGTTCTTGTACTTTCGCTTGTATTTGACGACCTTGTTCTACTACCACCTTTATTTTCTTCCTCAATTGAAGAAAGGAGAAATTCTTCTTAACTACGTTTTAGTTGCCAAGGTAAGAATAATAGTGGATGATGAAATAGCTGACAATAAAATAGCAAGCTATACTTAAAAAATATCAGAAACTAAAATTAAAAACAAAATTAATATATGTAAAATTATGTGTGCGCACTAATATTGGCAAATGACCGCTTGAATATAAAAATTCTGTAATAAAGAAAATTTGCAGTAATAAATACATTAATTAATGGAAAATGTAAGCATGCATAGTCAATTATATTAATAATAACAAATTTACTGTATTCATATGTATTTGGTCGATTGTGAACAGAATGAATTTATTCTTGATAACAAATAATTACTGAACCTTCCTTCATAGTAAATTTAATTTACTCATTTTATTATTTTCGTTATTGATGTGTATTTAGAATACTTAACTTCTAAATCAAACATTCAGTAAAGATTAAGATGGAAAAGTATGTTTTATCCTGTTATGTTTACTTCTAGTCCAGAATACGAGAGGAATTGAGTATGCAAAAATTTCACACCACGGTTCTTCTGATTTCTTTTGAGGGGTCCTAGAGGGTAGGAAAATCCACGGCATGTTACCTACGCCGACAAGGGCAGGATAAGTCAGGAGGGGGGGGGGGGTGCTAAATCGCCTTCGCGTCGTGCTCAGTCCATTTCTCATATGAGATATTGTGATATTGCTGAGGCAACCATTAATCTTAGATAAATACGATTGATCTCAAATTGTTTAGTTTTGAATTTTCACGACTACACGACAGCAGTTTCAGGATGGAGGAGGCCATGCCGCTGCTTTATGAGAGTAATATACTCTCTACTTCTTTCCTAACCTCAATTGGATTCAGGAGTTGATGAGGAAACCGATAGCCTACGATAGGAGCGGAGTAGCTCTGGAATATCACAAGACAAAGAAAACATCAATAAGACAGGCCAATTCTTTTGGCGCCTAGTATTGTAGAACTTATTTTAGCTATTATAGGGGTGCTGAATCTAAATTATGAAATTTGCTTTTCTCTATCTGCTCTACATTTTTAACTCCATTTTGTGCAGTTATAAATCAAATATAAAAGTATTGGTTCCTGTATATTTGCCCTATTGTCAGTCTTCTGTCTAGTCAGTTCCAGGAAAATCCACCAGGTGGAGTAACTTATTTGATCTTCAACGCTTCAACTATAGTTGAGATTAATTTTTGTGTTCTCGCCGTGCAGGGTAGGTCGAAGTTGGCTTCACGTGATATTTGTGTTTGTGAAAGAGAGAAGCTGTGTTAATCATACTGACGTGTTTTGATACTTATGGGAAAATAAAACAGAAAGGCAGTCACTTTGTAATGAGAGCTTATGTTGGATACTTATTTAGTAGAATTAATGTTGGGCTTGGTGGTCAAGATAAAACCTGGGCACATATGCTTTGCAGGAATAGGGGAAAAATGGTTCAGTTGAGTACGGAAAAAATTAATGCAGGACGACCCACAAAGAATCCTGGTTTCGTAAATTCGATGAATGAGGCTGAGCGAAAAGCATGGACTTCATTTGTTACAGTTGTCGGACGGTAAACGAGATGCTTGACAGTTTCAAATCCGTTAGGGTTAACATGAGTATTAAGGTGCCACACCTATTATTTTATTACACAGCCACTTATATAATAACAAAAATGTTGAGTTTAGTTTTTTTATTTGATACATGGATTTAACTTAAATTAGTAATTAAAATGTTTTATATGAGCTCCTAGGCAAAACCTAATGGCACGTTTGAATACAGGGCATCAGATTCATATGAAATCTGCTGGAAATATTCCAGCACCAAAAACCCTGTTGACCTGTATAATGTAATCGCGACAATTAGTTTATATAGACAACGGAAGTGAAAGTCTCCGGGACATCTCTACTCGTGCAGTAGCTGACGCCAATAACATGTTTCCCAAGTTCCAAGAAGTTCCATTTGTACCTCGAAACTGTTCAAGCCCGGCATCTCCTTCCTCAACAAATTCACAAGTAACTACTCCACTTCTTGTTTCATTTTATATCCTTTCTCAATTTGACTACTGCAGTGGCTTACGGTGTTTTCTCTCAGGATTTCGATGAAAAACGTAAATGTGGTATAAACGTTTTCCTTCCATTTGTCTTCAGGATAACAATTGGTTATGTGGGAATTGCCATTTTTCTCGGTCAGGCATAAGGACTTGCTCGAGACCTTCCCCTACCAAACCTTACCCACCAATTAACCCACTAAATGTAACCTTCATAAGCTCAAATCTTTTGCCTTCTCCATCAAATTGTCAAGAACTCACTTATTCGACCTCTAGTACCAACCCGCCCCCCCCACTCACAGATCCGCTTTTTTTCGATTATTCCTTTCTGTCTGTGCATTTTACGATCAACCGGAACTCTGTACCGCCATCCATCCATCAATTTTCTTTAATATCAGTTCTCAAATCCTTCCTATTTCTGAAGACATTTGTCTTCTTTCTTGCCAAGCCCTGACTATCGAACTATTTTGAGAGTTATTCCAACAGTGATTCTACTTACAAAATAACGTTAGATGTTATTCTTAGGAGAGTAATCGCCCTGAATAAAGTTTTTTTTCATTTTATTTCATTGCTTCTTTGGAACTTTTATTACATATTGATTGTAAAACAAATAATGTTAATGAATAATTTATAAATTTTAGGAGCATATTCACTGAATAATAAAGGTTTTATTGTTATTAAATTGAACAACGGGATTGCATACCACAAGTAACAAGTATTATTAATGTAACTAATTACACAAAATCCATCATTGTTCCTGCCGTCACTTGTAAACATCATTTTCCGGGTACTTATGTTATTCATATCATTACATGATTTCCCAATGGCATAATTTTCAGTCTTATCTTTCCATTCTTCCTGGCTACCAGCAAACCCAATCCCATCCTCAATCTCAAATTTCTCATATTCCTCCAACCTCTAACTCATTAAATCTTACTAGCCCATTAAAATCATTCCTAATTACTCCTCTCATTTGTATTACCTTCTTAAAAATCTTGTATCCTACCTTATCCCCGACAAAGTCCATAAGTGCATCCTTCCGACTCCTTATCCAATATCCTCTCTACACAAACGAACTGACACCACTAGTCCACGACAAGAACATTGACGTGTAAGACTTATAAGAGTAAACGACCATATATAGCTCGGCAGTACCAGACTTATCGAACTGATCATCTAGACGGAAGAGCTCATGCAGGTACCGCTGGCATTGTCCATAACTCCATTTCCCATCACATAGTTCCTTTGGTAGCACATGATTTCCTTCAGTCTACTGCAGTGTCAATGATAACCTTCACGTCCCCCCTCACCCTCATCGGTGTATTACCCTCCTAATAAATCTACTTCCGATTCCCAATTCATCTCCTCCAACTCCATCGGACATCGTTTCCTTGTGGGTGGGGACCTTAACGCGAAGCACCAAGATTGGGGCTCAAGATCCACAAATACACAAGGACGTGCTTTACTGTCTACACTCATACGGAAAAATTGCTCCACTTATCTCCTGAAGCAGCCACATATTGGCCATCTGATCCCAATCGAAATCCTGATCATGACTTCTTCATTTACAATTTTAGGAACAATAAACTATTCATTTACGCTCCTCGATGACCTCTCCTCCGATCATAGCCTTTTGATTGAATTATTTCCCTATGGCCAATCCACAATATGTCTTCTCCTTCATTTATTAGGGTCAGTTGATTGGGACCACTTCCACCAGCCTCTCTATAACCTATATACTTCTGATGTCCCCTCTACCTACAATACCTTTTTGGCAACATTTGCAGATGAAACTGCAGTCCTGTCATCCCACCCAGACCCCGATGCAGCATCCGATAATCTTCAAAGACACCTTGATGAGATCGATAATTGGTGCAACCAATGGTGGATCAAAGTAATGAAGCAAAATTTGTCCACATTCCTTTTACCCCCTGCTGCAAGTCCTGTCCACTAGTTTTTTTAATTCTATCCCTCTTCCTGTATCTAAGACAGTACTGTATTTAGGCGTCCATCTCGACAAAAGGTTGACATAGAACCCACACACGAGGCTAAAAAGATAAAAACTAAACAGACGCTTTGGACAACTGCACATACTAATTCGAAGGGCATACCATGTCTCAATTAAAAAAATTACTAATCTACAAAGTTATACTTAAGTCAATCTGGACATACGGAATACAGCTACGGGAATAGCGAAAAAATCGTACATCAAGCGTATTGAATCCTGTCAATCAAAAGTCCTGAGAACAATCGTCAAGGCCCCCTATTACGTCAGCAACAAAACCCTTCATAACGATCTTAATATACATTCATCATACAACTCATCCCTTCCTAGTTTATGAAATTCTTCTCTAACCACCCCAACCCCCTAGCACATTCATTACACTCTGTCACACATTCCTATAACCACCTCGGAGACTAAAACAGCAGTGACCTCGTGACCTATAAATACGTAACAGTGGAAGTCCTGGCAATGGCCGGTTTCTCCCATCACATGGTGAGCGTTTGCAGGTCTCGCGCTCTTGGACAGCCTGCAATGGCTCGTATCCGGTGACGCAGGCTGATGGAGGAGCGTGGGGGACTTCCCAAGACTCCTCTTTCTCTTTCACATGCGAGGGAGGTGACAGCCATCTGGATTTGGGAGGTCTCTGGGCTCTTTGTGAATACTGTACGAATGAGGGAGTGAATGAAGAATTGTAAATATGGTATGAATGAGAACATTGATCGCAATCACTTTTTCCCTGGAAGTTGTTGTGGAAAGGCAGATGTTAATTTTATCACAATAAAGATTTTTTATTGTGATATTATGTGATTTATTATTAGTATACGATTCTATTTTGCTAATTATTGAAACTATAAAGCTACTGTGGTCCATATTAAAAAAAAACAAATCTAATTGAATGAAATTGCTGTTGTTTAATTTGTTAATTTTTGATTCTTTATATCTGAAGATATTTCAACTGAAAATCACTAATATAATAAATGTATTTTATTTTCCCAAATTTCATCTATTATACTACTTTTGAAAGTATTCATTTTCTTCTTTAGGGTAATTATAAAAATGTCATTTGGGTATGTTAAATTATTAATTTGTTAGGTGCCAATAATATGTGTTTGGAATATAATTACGTACGCATATACATAAATTATTGGTAGTATATACTAATCAGAAAAATAAACGTGTAACCGGATTGTGTTTGTCCATTGAATGCCAATTTTTCTGTTTGTCAAGTTATATGCGTTTTGTTTTTTTAAATGTTGAAAAAGCATGGGAGATTTATGTGTAACAGGCTGAATAAAAGTTCACAGCTTCTTAAGACAACAGCCATTTAAAAAAGTCATTAAGAGGTGTTTTAAACATGGAAGAAGAGATGCGCAGCTACAGGATGTTGAAAAGCCTTTAGGAACCCTTTCAGGTTGTGCTTGTTCCTTCTATAAAAGGGACATTTCATTGAGGGCTCCTGGTTAATTGGGAAACTATTTCATCCTTCCACTGCATGCTGTTCTCACTATGTACTCAACAGGAACGCAATATCCATCACTTTCGCCTCAAGCAAAATAATCTGCCATAGTGGTTAGGATTATTTTTTGTCATTCCCCGTTGAGCACGTGAAACAAAATACCTCGGAATCTACTTAGTTAGAAAGGTTTTAAAAAAGAAGGGAAACAATTTACTTATTTAGTAGTTACGAATAGATGAAAATTCTTTGATAAAACAAGCAGGATATTGTAGGAATTAATAAGAAATCGTTTTATTGTCTTCATTGTTATGTAATTCTTATTATTTTTACATGATATTTTTTGAATAAAGCATTTTATTTTATCTATTTATTGATCTCAATTCTTCATACAATTAACTGAAAACATGGGTTGAGTGAAAATGAGGTTGTATAAAACAATAATTAATATTACAGCATTTATAACGTACTTTATTTGCTCATTAATACTATAGTACCTTTATGTTAAACAGTTTATATTGAGGGAGCTTATGACGATAAATTTCTTTATAACGAACTACAATTATATACACATGTGCTAATGCCATATACTTGCCAATATTGTTAATTTATTATAGATCAAGGCTGTAGTCAACGTCCAAAGGGACTGGTTTGTATACCATTTTCTAATATACATCTATTATCATCAAAAGAACATAAACACTTTTTATTTATTATTAAAGTTTTTAGTTTAAATATTTTCCAGTGTATCTATATCATCAAATCTAAACTCTTCTATGCTAGATTTAAATATCCACTTAGATTTTAAATGTTATTTCCTTATTCGTCATGTAAAAATACTTCTTAGGTCTTAAACTCTACAATTGGGTCGCCAAAGGATTTAAGGCCAATAGGTCTAAATGACAGTTATTTGGGCTTAGGCCCTTGTATGACCCTTAAATGTATAACCGATTTCAGAATTTCCAACGCCTTAAATTCTCATCGGTCAGAATAATTATGATAATAATTAAATTCTCATTATGTCAGAATAAGTTAGTGGAAGGTTTATAGCATAATCATATAAATTATTAACTCCAACATAAAGTAAATAATATATGTATCCTCCCCGCAAACCTTTATCATAAAATTAAACCATATCAATATCTCTCAATAAATCTAATTTCATATTAGTCTATTTCAGCATTGCATTCTAAGATCATTCATGTTGGATGAAAAACCATCCACGATCTAACTGATACATTTTTTGACAAAGGGAACGAAAAGATTGAAACACTTCGCATAATAAAATAAGATAATTTAGATGTAGGGATGTTCATATACGTGCACATAACAATATTTACATACATATTTACTTACTCTGAAAATCAAAAATTGACGTAAAAATCATGTAAAATTAAATGACAGCATTAATCATTTTAATAATTTATTTATACAGGGTAACCTAGTTACATATCAAGCATTTAAGGTATTAATTAATTAATTTACATTTGAACAAGCATACAAATTTAATATAATACAAACTTAATAAATAGGTATTATAAAAATAAAAAAAAAACGAAAAAATATTTATATATATATATATATATATATATATATAAGTTAAGGTTCGGACATCGTAGGTAGATAATCCTCAAGTCATCGGGATGTAAATATCCCGAATGTATTTAGAGAGGCTTTAAAAGGCTCTATAAAAAAAGTCATGTGACAACCCTCGATCTGTGATTACATTCAACCTCTTTCCTTTTTCTTCACGTTTCTCGTTGACGATCATTAACTGGTACCGAAACCCGGGAGCGGAGTGGGTTCGAGTCATTAACGTGCGTGTTGCCCTTTGTTTTTTTTTCCTTCTCATTCGCTTTCATGTGATTTAATCAAATTAGGTAATGGTGGACTTGCGGCCTGCAGCGTTTGAAGTTCCACAGTTACCTAAAGAAACCATGGCTGAAGCCCATGCGAACTCACTGGCATGGATGAAGGTGCGGGCAGTGACGTCACAGGACATGAGGAAAATGATCTCAGACCTCGAAAAATTTTCTGGGGAAATAGGTGAGTTGAATCATTTTCTCAAAGGTGGAGATAGGATTATGGAGAGGATACAAGCCAAGATGGACGAAGGGCTACTCGACCCAGGTGACGCTAAGTCAATAAAGGCAGACCTGGTGTGCAGGGTAAAGAGGAAGGTGCAGAACCTGATACAGGCGAACGAGGAAACCCCATGGGAGATAGTAAAGACGAGATTAAAGAAAGCATATGGGGGGGGGGGCGATGGACCCCAGAGGAAGATATCTTCCAAATGTTTCGAGAAACGAAATCTCCGAGACAGAATAGTGGACAGTATGCTGCAGTCCTGGTCGTCCGCTACAATAAAATAAATAAGAAAAAGAGGGAGGCAACTAGCGCCGAGAAAGTGGAGGGCAGGATGAGGTTCCTGTCAACAATCTTAAAGGTACAATTAGCGAAGGAGACGGGAAGGAAGGAAGGGTTCCCTAATAAGCGATCGTTCCTCGAATGCACCCAGGCGATGATAGATGCTAGCGCAAGAGAGGAAGAAGTGAAAATGAACGAAGACGATAACGATTGGAGCCGGATCCCATATAGGAGAAACAGGACCCCGAAAGCGGTGTGGAAGAAACAGGAAACGCCGTTTGCCGGTAGAGACAGGGGTGCGACGGGAGAGAGAAGATTGGGAGTGACGAGGCCTAGTCATAGAAATGTTATGGCTGTGGAAAGACGGGCCATCTGGTAGCTCAGTGCCCTCGCACTAAGTGCTTTGAGTGTGGAATAAGGATCATGGGAAGAAGGACACATAGCAAGACAATGTCCATACTTGTTTCATAGAAAGGAATTTCACAAAGCAGAACCAATGGAGGCGAATAACCAGGAAATCCGGGAGAAGCGGAGCGCGACACTAAGAAAAAATGGATCATCGGGCGACGAGTCATCAGGGACGTCGGAGACAGACGGAGAGGAGTCGAAGAATCCCTCGCGCAGATGGGAGTGGCGTACGGAGGCCTGAGGAGAGTGGCAGCAGAGAGGCGACCACATCCTAAGGTGCAATACATTGCGGGAAAGGATGTGTGGGTTGCCAATTATTGAATTCGGGAATGGGGAGAGGTGTCTCATTGATACTGGCAGCACCAATACAATAATATCTCGTGGTGCGTTAGAGAGGTTGCGTGGAGGAGAGAGGGCACACCAGATCAAGGTATGTAAGTGTAAATTACTTACTCTGGGGAGACCCTTCGAAGTAATGAGAGAAGAGCTCTGGGGGCTGGACGAATGGGCGAAAGTAATGGGTGACATAAAAGTACACGTCGTGGAAGACATGCCGCGGGAATACCAGATAATAGTGGGGTGTGATTTACAGGGAAAAGTAGGCGCGCGCATTGAAAACGAGGGTGAGAACTGGAGGATCAAACTAGGGAAAAAAACCTATCGAAGCCGGAGCGGGGGGGGGGGTAAGGGGCGAAACGGAGTAAATAGGAGCGGTTAAGAGAGTGGAGGATTGAAGTGAGAGTCTGCGGAGCGAGTTAAGGGATATTTTTTTCACTGAAGGGGACATGCTAGGAGCAACAGGGAAAACGCTACATGAGATCCCGTTAAAAGTAGAGAGGGTGACGTATGTGAAGAAGAGGCGGTATCCACAAGCACTCAGACAACATATTAGAATGGAGATCGGGGATCTCAAACGCCAAGGTATCATCAGAGATAGCACGTCTCCGTATAATAGCCCTTTTTGGGCAGTGAAAAATAAAAGTCGACCGGGAGATAGTGAGGAAAAATACCGAATCGTGATGGATGTTCGGAAACTTAACGACAATACCCTGGACGAAAAATATCCGATCGCGCGTTTCGAAGAAATCCTAGACTGACTCAACGGTGCGAAAATTTTTAACTAAAAGCAGGGTACCATCAGATCAAGCTAGTTGCGCATGACCAACATAAAATGGCGTTCTCGTTTGAATGAGGGCATTTTGAGTTCACGAGAATGCCGTTTGGTCTCAAAAATGCTCCAATAACCCTTCAGCGTCTCATGGACGAACTTCTGAGAGGAAAGGACGAAAATATGGGCCAAATTTACATGGATGACCTGCTGACCTTCAGCCGAACGGAATTGGAACATATTCCACACATCCGGAACGTATTTAGAAGATTAAGAGATTTTAGGTTGAAACTGTCAATTGACAAATCGTCACTGGGGCAGGAGCAGATTAGTTTTTTAGGGCACACAATCTCGCAGGAAGGGGTTCAACCAGACTCGACGAAAGTAGAAGCGATCCAGAAACTGGAGGTGCCAAAAGTCGTAAAAGGGATTCGGAGATTACTGGGCACGCTCAATAACTACCACCGTTTTGTGCCGGACATAGCAGAATATATGGTATCCATTAATAACTTACTACGAAAAGAAGCACGGCTAATGATCACGCCGCTGATAGAGCAAATATCCGCAAATGCTTGGCACGTTTGCAGGAGGCGCCATTTTGGCCTTCCCTAACTTCGAGAAGGATTTCATGATCACCACCGACGCAAGGGACTATGCCTTGGGGGCAGTATTGTCACAAGAAGGCGGGGACGGGGAAAGACCGGTCGCTTACGCGAGCAGACACCTGACGGAAACGGAGGCGCGGTACAGGGCTCTGAAACGAGAACTCCTCGGGATAGTTTGGGCCATTGGGCACTTCCGTTTGTATTTGGCAGAAGGTTTCGAATACATACAGACCACCGACCACCGACTCTTCAATGGGTCGGAAAACTCAAAGAATCCTCCTCAAGGGTAACGAGGTGGAAGGAATTCTTAGCGCAATACAATCTGGATATCGTGTATAAGTCAGGGAATGACAACGTCGTGGCAGATTGTCTGTCGCGCGCTATTATGCCGTATATATATATATATATATATATGTAATGAAAGTGATCTCTCTTTCATTTGAATTTGCCGTGCTGCTTCCACTGGCCCCCACCAGATGGAGCATCAGTTATCAGATAGAGAAGGTTATGTGAGATAACAGAGCATATAATAGTGTGTAAAATAAAATAGTGTAAATAGAGAATTGATAGTTAGAAACTGTAATTGTCGTTTCTTTGTTTACAGGTAAGATTGTGTAAATCAATATTAATAATTGTTATAATATAATATATAGTGAATAAAATTGCTAACTTTGTTTACAGAGAAACTGATTTCAGTTTATTCACCCCACCTTCAATAATTGTCTTACAAAACGACAATAGGAGTTACAATGGCGAAAAGACTGCAATTCACCATTAACTTTGTGGGATCACCGAAGGATAAGAAGACAAATGTTCTCTCAATTACCACAATTAAGACAGAGGAAAATGAAGAATATGTGTTGCCCCTAGAGAAAAGCTTTATGAGTGATCATGAAGAATTGACTAAGACACTTATTTATAAAAGATTGAGGAACAGTTTTACTCAAAGAGGTCAACAGAAGAGTGTGTGGATTACATTAACCGAGAAAATGAAAACAATATATTTTGATGAAGAAGGTAATGTAATGTTTGATAATTTATATTTAGAACAAGTAGTGAATAAAGATAAGATGGTTGAATCCACACAAAATAAAGAGAATGAGCTAAATTTAAAACATATAGCAGAGAAGTTCATGGTTGAGAAGTTTACATGTAAACACTCAAATGCTAAACAGTGGCTAGAGATGTTTGAGAAAGAATGTAGAAGATGTGGAATCAATGCAGACAGTAATATGATTGAGATATTAAGGTTGTTTTTGGAAAAGTCATGCTTAGACTGGTACTCAGCAACCCTAACAATATTAACAATGGACTCTGTGTGGTCTGAGTGGAAAGAAAAATTTTTGGAAACTTTTGAAGACCAAGGATGGAGTACAGGAATGCATGCTATATCATATAGGTTTAAAGAAGGTCTACTGATGGAATACGCCATGAAAAAAGAGAAATTATTGTTAGATATGGATGAGAATATTAGTTCACAGACTTTAGTGATGCTTATAGCTGCAGGCTTACCTGAGTTCATTAGAAATAAGTTAGATAAGGAAAAATGTGAGAATTCGACCAAATTACTTCATGAAATTAGAAAATGTGAGGGTCTAGCGAACAAAAATAATTTTATGAAAAAGAAAGATGAAAAACTTTTTAGTAAAAATAAATTTCAAGAAAAAAGGCCATGCAATAATTGTGAACAATTAAACAAAGGCATCAGATATCATCCAGAAGCTTCATGCTGGTTTAAAAAGAGAGACAAATATGAAACTAGAATACTGGGAAGCAACTCAGTATTAGAAGTAGATCTAAATACAGAACAAAAAAACGAATAATCACACCATTGATTAAAGTAAAAATATTATTAGAAGAGAAGTTACAGGTAAATGGGACATATGATCCAGGATCCCAAGTCTCTCTAATAAATACAAAATTAATTAAGATAAAGAAAAAAACAGAAGATGTTAATAAGATATATTTAAAAACAGTCAATGGTGTGACACAAACAAAAGGTTTAGTAACCATAAAAGTGAAAATTTTTGAGATAGAAAAATATGTTGATGTGTTCATTGTAGAGAGAGATGATTTTGAAGATTTTCTTATAGGATTAGATATTATCAAAAAATTTAGATTAATTCAAAATGAGAATCTACAAATATTACAGAAGAAAGAAGATGAAACAGGAAATACTGAGAAAAAGAAAGAAAAAAATGAAGAAGTTAAAGTGAATTTTAATGAACATATCGAAGAAGACGGGTTCAAAATAAAATTAGATCACTTAGATAATATGAGAAAGATTACGATAGAAAGACTGATAGAAAAGTACAGTACAGTATTTGCCAGGAACAAATATGATGTGGGCACGGTTAAGGATTACGAAGCTAGAATTGACTTACTGGTGGACAGATTCTGCAGCAAAAGGCCTTATAGATGCACTATAGCAGATAAGAAGGAAATAGAAGATCAGGTGGCAAAATTATTACAAAATGATCTAATTGAAGAGTCCTATAGTCCATTCGCAGCCCCCGTAACCTTAGCATTCAAAAGAGATGAAAACAAGCGATCAAGATTATGTATAGATTTTCGTGAATTGAACAAACTAGTTATACCACAAGCTCAACCATTCCCATTAATAGATGATTTAATAATACAAACAAGAAACTGCAAATACTTCACCACACTAGATATAAATTCCGCTTTTTGGTCAATTCCATTACGCATTGAAGATAGACAGAAAACAGGATTTGTCACACAAGAAGGGCACTTCCAATGGACATGCCTACCCTATGGTTTAAAGACATCACCAGCTATTTTCCAAAGAATTTTATCCAACATCTTAAGAAAGCACAATTTAAAAGACTTTTCAGAAAATTATATAGATGACATCTTAATTTTTTCGAAATCATTCACAGAACATATAGAACATATAGAAAAAGTAATAAAAGCAATAGTCAATGAAGGTTTCCGATTAAAATTTAAAAAATGTACATTTGCAGCAGAATCAGCAAAATACCTTGGACACATAATACAACACAATACAGTAAGACCAATAAAGGACAACTTAATTTCAATAAAAAACTTTCCAACTCCAAAAACCCAAAAGAACATCAGACAATTTTTAGGAAAAATTAATTTTTATCACGAGTATATACCAAAAAGCTCGATATTGCTAGATCCACTGCATAAATTATTAAGGAAAAATGAAAAATTCTTATGGACGGAAGAGTGTGAAAAATCCTTTGCAGAAGTAAAGAAATTGCTATGTTCCCAACCAGTGTTAGAAATATTTGATAATGATTTACCAATAAGAATTTATACAGATGCATCTCTAGAAGGTATTGGTGCAGTTTTGAAACAAGTACAAAACAATGGAAAAGAAAAGCCAGTAGCATACTTTTCAAAAAAATTAAGCGAACCGCAAAAAAGGAAAAAAGCAATTTATTTAGAGTGTTTGGCAATCAAAGAGGCATTAAAATATTGGCAATACTGGTTAATTGGAAGAAAATTCACTGTATTTTCAGATCACAAACCATTAGAAAATTTAAACATAAGAGCAAGAACGGATGAAGAACTTGGTGAATTAACTTACTATTTGTCACAATACAATTTTGAAATTAAATACATTCCGGGAAAGGATAATACCGAAGCAGATAGTTTGAGCAGAAACCCGGTATTAGAACCAATTGAAAATAAAGAAGAAATCCTAAAAATAGTTAATTTGATAAAAATACAAGAAATTAAAAAAGATCAAGAGGAAAATAGAATATTACAAAACACCAAAACAAAATTAATAGAAAAAGATGGAGTGTTCTATAAAAAAGTAAGAAATAAAGAAAAGATAATTTTATCTGAAAACTTAAGTTTAGAATTCATTAAAGAAATACATTCTGAATGGTGCCATATAGGAATTAAACAAATGATGAATAGGGTATGCCCTTATTACACAGCAAAAAATATAACTGCAAATATAAAAAAAGTATGTAAAACCTGTGAAATATGTATTAAAAACAAATCCAGAGGGCAAGAAAAATATGGGCTAATGTCACAACTAGGGCCAGCAACAAAACCATTCGAAATAATGTCAATCGACACTATTGGAGGTTTTGGAGGACAACGATTAACAAAAAGATACCTCCACCTGCTTATTGACCACTTCACAAGATATGCATTCATTTCAACATCAAAAACTCAGAGTGCCACTGACTTCATCAAGTTAGTAAATAATGTGCTGGAAACAGAGAAAATAGGTATAATACTTACAGATCAATACCCAGGAATCAACTCAAGAGAATTCAAAGATTTCCTAAGGGAAAAGGAGGTTCGATTGATATTTACAGCAGTTAATGCACCCTTTTCCAATGGTTTAAATGAGAGACTAAATCAAACTCTAGTCAATAAAATCAGATGTAAAATGAACGAAAAAGGGAAGAAAAGAGCCTGGACAACAGTCGCTAAAGAATGTGTGGATAAATATAATGAAACAGAACATACAGTAACCGGTTTTCCACCCAAGTATTTATTGGATGGCACAGATACTAGCATTTTACCTGAAGAATTAAAAAAAAGAAACAATAAAGAAAACTGGATGAATGACAGTAAATTAGCCTTAGAAAGAACAAAAAAGTCTCATGAATACAACAAGAAAATATTTGATAAATCAAGAAAACATTGGGAATTTAACACAGGAGATACAGTATATATAGAAAATGGCAACAAATTGAACAGGAATAAACTAGATGAATTAAAAATTGGTCCCTTTGAAATAACAGAAAAGATATCAAATTCAATATATAAAATAAATACCGGAAGAGGAAAGCAAGAAACTGGATTCTTTCACATAACAAAATTACTTCCGATATTACCAGACTGAAAATTTTCAAAGAATTTTCACCTCAGAGAGGGGAGATGTAATGAAAGTGATCTCTCTTTCATTTGAATTTGCCGTGCTGCTTCCACTGGCCCCCACCAGATGGAGCATCAGTTATCAGATAGAGAAGGTTATGTGAGATAACAGAGCATATAATAGTGTGTAAAATAAAATAGTGTAAATAGAGAATTGATAGTTAGAAACTGTAATTGTCGTTTCTTTGTTTACAGGTAAGATTGTGTAAATCAATATTAATAATTGTTATAATATAATATATAGTGAATAAAATTGCTAACTTTGTTTACAGAGAAACTGATTTCAGTTTATTCACCCCACCTTCAATAATTGTCTTACATATATATAAGTTAAAGCCAGATGCAAGTTATGTTGTAAACTAATACGATCATGGGAGGTAAACAACCCATGATCCTATGTAGGTCGGATTACTAAGGAGAATAAAGTAGTCTTTTACTGGAGTCACAGTGTGTCGGTGTTTTTTCCTCTGTCATTATTATATTTTTATCACACTTAACCGCCGACGATTAACTGGTGCCGAAACCCGGGAGATTACGGGAACCTCGTACAGCGGCGTAGAAAGTAATTGTTTTTTTTTCTTTCTCTCTAATTTTTTTTTCTTAATCGTCTCCTTACGTTTAAGTTTTTAATAACATGCCAGAGGGAGTGTTACGACCCGCGGTGCTAAGTGGAGCTGCAGATATACCTCAGTTGCCTCAAACGACGATGGCAGCGGCTCACGCGACTACATTAGCGTGGATGAAGATACAGGCGATCACGGCTCAGGATATGAGGAAGTCCATTTCCGATCTGGAGAGATTCGCTGGTGAGACCGGGGAACTGAATCATTTCCTTAAGGGGGGTGACCGGCTGATGATGCGGATAGAAGGAAAACGGACGGAGGATTTAATAACTGAAGGAGATGCCGATTCACTGAGAGCAGCTCTGGTGTGCAGAGTTAAGCGGAGCATTCTGAATATGATCCAGGCTGACGAGAAGACCTCATGGACCATAGTGAAGGAGCGGCTGAAGAAAGCATTCGGCGGGGGAAGATGGACCCCGGAAGAGGATATTTTTAAAATGTTCCGGGAGACGAAGAGGCACCGACAAACAAACTGGCAGTTCGCCGGAACACTGCTGGCTCAATACAATGGCATCACGGAGAAGATGTGGGAGACATTGAACGCGGCAGAAGTAGAGGGCAGGATGGCGTTTTTGTCTACAATACTGAAGGTGCAGCTAGCGAAGGAAACAGGGAGAAAGGAGCCGAGGAAACGCGGGACGCCCCAGGAGAAGGGAAGACAGGAAGTGTTATGAGTGTGGGAAGACAGGACACCTGGTAGCTAAGTGCCCACGCACTAGGTGCTTTGAGTGTGGCACGGAGGGTCACGTAGCAAGACAGTGCCCATATATGAGCCCACGCAGAAACGTGAACCGTCCCGAGCCAATGGAAATCAATGCTCAGAGAGTGTTGAGGAGGGAGAGACATCAGTCAGAGGCTTCAGAAACTTCGGAAATCTCCGAAACGGACAACGAAAGGGAAGAGCCAGGAAGTGGAGTGGGCTGTGGAAGCGGCAGTGCCCGGAGGAGCGGCCGACGACAGGCGACGGAGGAGAGGGGAGAACGCGAGATCTGAGAAGAGTGGCAGCGGAGAGGCGACCGCACGTTAATAAATAATATTGTTAAAGGCACACATGGCGGTCTGCCTATCATTAGAGTCGCGAGTGGAGTGCAGTGCTTAGTGGATACGGGGAGTACCAACACAATAATGTGTCGGGAGACACTAGAGAGCATGTGTGGAGGAGGGAGGATGCCTCAAATGCAGGTATGTTCTTGTAGCTTGGTCACCCTGGGGGGCCCCTGCAGGGTCGAAGGGGAAGCGATAATAGGGTTGGAAAGATGGGATCGTAGCGAGGAGAAATTACGGGTCCATGTGGTGGAAAAGATGACCCGGGAATACGGAGGGATCATAGGGTGTGATCTGTTGGGGAAAGTTGGAGCAAGGGTTAGGAACAGGGAAGGGAAATGGGACATTCGCTTAGGTAAGAAAACATATAGGTGCCTGAGACAAGGGAGGGACGTAGGGAGAGACGGTAGGGCGCGAGTAGGGGTGATTAGGCGAGCGGAGGATTGGAGAGTGGAGCTCAAGAGAGAATATACGGACATTTTCTTTAAGGAAGGGGAGAGATTGGGGGCCACAGGAAAAACAGTACATGAGATTCCGCTCAAGCAGGACCGAGTAAGCTACGTGAAGGAGCGCAGATACCCACAGGCTCTGAGACACCATATTAGGGAGGAGCTGGACAACTTGAAAAAACAGGGGATCATCGAAGATAGCACGTCACTATATAATAGCCCCTTATGGGCTGTTAAGAAAAAGAGCGTGGAAGGCGGGGTCCCAGATAAGTATAGAGTGGTAGTAGACTACCGGAAGCTCAATGAGAATACAGTGGACGAGAAGTACCCAATTCCACGGTTCGATGACATTCTGGACAGGCTGAGCGGGGCCAGGATCTTCAGCACCCTGGATCTCAAAGCGGGGTATCACCAGATACAGATGCATCCTAGGGACCGACATAAGACAGCCTTCACTTTTGAGAGAGGTCACTACGAGTTCACCAGGATGCCATTTGGATTGAAAAATGCACCCATCACATTCCAAAGGCTCATGGATGAGTTGCTACGTGGAGTAGATGAGTCCGTTTGCCAGATATACATGGACGACCTCTTAGTATTCAGCGCGACCGAGGCCCAACATGTAGATCACCTGAGGACAGTTTTTGACCGAGTGCGATAATTCGGCCTGAAATTGTCAGAGGAAAAGTCCCATCTGGGTCAGGAGGTCATCAGTTTTTTGGGGCACACGATATCCAAAGAAGGAGTCCGACCAGATGCCGGGAAGGTAGCAGCAATCCAGAAGATGGCGGTTCCGTCGGACGTAAAAGGGATACGGCGGTTGATGGGAACACTGAACTACTACAGGCGATTCGTCCCAGAAATGGCAGCATACCTAGTACCTCTTAACAACCTCCTCAAAAAGGGGAAAAAAGTAGCCATCACCCCCGACATAGAGGCGAACATGCGCAAGTGCATGGCACGACTACAAGAACATCCTGTACTGGCTTTTCCGGATTTCACAAAGCAATTCACAATAACGACGGATGCCAGTGAATATGCCTTGGGAGCAGTTCTGTCAC
Organism: Acanthosoma haemorrhoidale; assembly: GCA_930367205.1. Classification (NCBI taxonomy): domain Eukaryota; kingdom Metazoa; phylum Arthropoda; class Insecta; order Hemiptera; family Acanthosomatidae; genus Acanthosoma; species Acanthosoma haemorrhoidale. The sequence continues at coordinate 110,107,713 of OV884009.1, read as the reverse complement.
AGGCGGGGGGAAAAGGGGACCGTCCCGTAGCGTACGCCAGTAGGCGCCTCACAGAGGCGGAAAGTCGGTATAGCGCGCTAGAGCGGGAATTATTAGGGATAGTCTGGGCAATAGACCATTTCCGGCCCTACGTGTTCGGGAGAAGGTTCCGGGTGCACACCAACCACAAACCGTTACAGTGGGTTGGTAAATTAAAAGAGTCGTCGGCGAGGGTCATGCGTTGGAAGGAGTTCCTCAGCCAATACAACTTGGAGGGGATATACAATCCCGGTAAGGAAAACGTCGTGGCGGACTGGCTGTCCCGGGCGATGGTGGTCAACGCACTCGAACAAGAGCAGGGGGAATCCTCCCGAGACGGAAGGCAGTTCTTGCGAGAATGGACGCCGGAGAGAGAAGAAGACCAACAGGAACCAGGGTCTACGGATTTGGTACCGTCGGCAGGAGGAGGGAGCTCAACGGACGACAGGCCTGCGGACATGGAAGAGCGGGAAGAAATTATAAATGATAAGCGCCGCCAGATAGTCTGGAAGACGAAGACCTTCGGCCCCATGAAAATAGCACATGATAGTTCTCCACGATCGACCACCACGACCATATGGTCGGCTCCAGGGGTGAACAATGACCAAATTAGTCGTGCCCTTAATGATGCTTCCTCACCAGGGAAGACCCATTTTCTTTGTGTCGGGAACGCAACCATATGGGAGAAAATTAAGCGCCTTTGGAGGGCGGAGCAGGTTGGGGTTGACCGAACATTTGTACGGTGTACCATGATGGTAGAGACCATCCCGGATGAGCCAACGCAGAAGGAGATCACGCTAGCGTACCATCAGGGCAAAACCAACCACAGGGGAGAACAAGAGACGGCTCAGGCGTTGAGGCGGAAGTATTTCTGGTGGGGGATGCGAAAGACAATCCAGGAAACACTAGCTGCGTACGAAGTTTGTCATCGTACCAAATATGACAGGCACCCACCTACCGGGCAACAAGTCGAGACTCCCACGGCGCAAACACCGCTCACTGACCTTCAAGTTGATACGTTCACTTGGCGGGGACACAAGTGGGTCACCGTGGTTGACCTCTTTAGCAAAATGGCTATGGCATATCCTATTCGGGAAAAGTCATCGGAAGCAGTGCTAGGCGCGCTGAGGCGTTGGTTCCAATTCTACGGCGTCCCAGATCGGATAGCGTCGGACGGTGGAAAGGAGTTCGATAACGTCGACGTGCGGAAAGAGATGAAGGCTCTGGACGTGATGTGGCACGTCAATACCCCAGGGCATCCAAAGAGCCGAGGAGGAATTGAGCGTCTCCACAGTACCTTGGGCGATCATCTCCGCGTCTACAATGCCGACAAAGGGTTGGAGCCGGCAGAGGCAATGCCTAGGGCGGTCATTGCGTATAACCATTCTGTCCACACGACCACCGGGTTTTCACCCTTTGAAATCCTTTTCGGACTTCGTGGGCGTCGCCGAGACACAAGTAGAACGGTGGTGGGAGACTAGACGTCCGAACAACTCACCACCAACCGCGTGGAACTGGGGAAAGTATGGGGGAAGGTGTACGCGAGAATTACCGGGGAAAAATCCAGGAGGGTGTTGAGGGAGAACGCGGGCGTCAAACCACTAGAAGGGTGCGTTGCGATAGGCACTACGGTATATCGTAAGATCGGTTCCAATAGGAGTAAGGAGGTGTCCCGTTATGAGGGTCCCTTCCGGGTGATCACGATTCGTGAACACAATTTGGTGACCATCCAGAGTGTTCATGAACCCGCGAAGAGGAGAACTGTCCATCTCGAGCAGTTAAAGCTTCCAGTGGGGAAGCCATCCAAATAGAAAATTGACTCTAATTTTCTCACTCCTTCACACATCTCTTTTGGTTTTTGGTGGCATTTGCCAGATACATGTTTTTTTATTTTACTGTTTTAACCTTGTACCACATTGGATAAAGTTATGTTCTGTTTCTATGATTATAAGACAGCGTTGTGCTGCTCTAGGCGAGCAGGAAATTATTATGTCAGAACTGTATATAATTAGCATAAGTGTTAAGTTTCAGTTCCCGACGGATGGTCAGGAACTGGCAGGGGGGAGTTAAAGCCAGAGGCAAGTTATGTTGTAAACTAATACGATCATGGGAGGTAAACAACCCATGATCCTATGTAGGTCGGATTACTAAGGAGAATAAAGTAGTCTTTTACTGGAGTCACAGTGTGTCGGTGTTTTTTCCTCTGTCATTATTATATTTTTATCACACTTAACCGCCGACGATTAACTTATATATATATATATATATATATATATATATATATATATATATATATATATATATATATATATATAAGTTAATGATCGTCAACGAAAAACGTGAAGAAAAAGGAAAGAGGTTTGTAAAAAATAATATTGATGTGGCATTGGCCTCTACTTTCTATTTACATCAAGATCATTATATACATATGTAACATATGACCTCATTGTAACTAAAACAACTATGGTGGAATACACGAGTTAACCTAGCGTCTGGGTTTTATCTATGTAATCCTAATGTATTTCTAGAGGTTATGGGCCCAGTCATGTTCAAAAAGTACTTTGTGTGAGTAAAGGGAATTTTACCGGTTGTTTGTTTTTGGATAGTGACGTGTTTTGTGTTGGAAAAGAAAAATTAACGTGAGAGACAGTCATGGCTACGGGACACACGTTAACATACCCTCAGTTGACGGACAATAATTTTTACAACTGGAAATTCAGAGTGTTAATGTTATTAGATGAAAAAGGTGTAAAATCAGTACTGGATAAAGATGTGGAAATCACTAGCAGCAACAAGGAATTGGACAAGAAAGCCAAAAACATTATTATCAACTGTATTACCGATCGCCATATTGATTACGTGAGAAGTTGTGGAACGGCAAACGACATGATGTCTGCTTTAAGCAACATTTTTGAAAGAAAAAGTGCTATATCAAAACTACTGGTACGTAAAAAACTTTTAATTTTAAAGTGTACGACTTCTCTACAAGAACATTTTAATAAATTTGACAATCTCGTGAGGGACCTCGAGTCAATGGGCTCTAAACTCGAACAAGACGATCTCGTTTGTCACCTACTATTGACAATCCCAAACGAATACGAAAAAGTAGTTACTGTTTTGGAAGCAATGGATACCGAATTAACTCTCGATTTTGTTAAATCTCGATTACTAGATGCTGAACTAAAAATTAATCACATACAAAATGGTAGTGATGAAACTGATACATCATTCAAAGCATTTAGTCAAATTAAGAAATGCTATGAGTGTGGTGATAGTAGACATTTGTCATATAATTGTCCTAAAAAGTCAAATAATAATTTCAGGAAGAATGATAAGAATTTTCCACCGCAGAGACATTTTTCAAAACAATCGAGAAATTTCAATGAAAATCGTTGGAATGAAAACAGAAGAAGTCAGATGACCAGCAATGTTTGTCAACAAGATGAGTATATATCCGTTATTGCCTCAAGTGATCTAGAAACATCTGGGAGTCTTCGAGACGTATCGTTTGTGGCATTTTCGGCAGATGTTGGACCACCAAGAGATGGCTACATGAATTTTGTCCTCGACTCTGGAGCTACGAGTCATATGGTTACCACGGAAACAGCTGATTTTGTCACGAATATTGTGAGTATTCCGCCTTTAAACATTAAAGATGCTAACGGTGAAACATTATTGGCAAATAAACGTGGCATTTTAAGGGTTCGACCCGATAACTGTGATGACATTGTTTTCAGTATTCATGTAATTATAGTAAAATATTTAACATGTAATCTACTTTCAGTCAAAAAATTGCTTAATTCGAATTTCAAAATTATTTTTAAAGACAAAAAGGCTTTTGTCGTAAGAAATGATTCTATCCTATTTATGTGTGAGTTAATAAGAAACCTATTTATAGTAAAATTTTGATATGTCAATAATGAAATAAATACATTTAATGTAAGTAGTGAAACTTCCAATATTTGGCACTAAAGATTAGGCCACTTGAACAGAGGAGGTTTACGCTTAATGGGTTTGCCTTATAGTCAAGATCCGTGTGATTCGTGTCAAAAAGGAAAGGCTACTAGAGCACCTTTTAAAGATGTTATGTCGCGTAGGTAATTTGTTACATTGTGATGTATGGGGTCCTACAAATCACACTAGCATTAACGGGGAACGATACTACCTTGCAGTAGTAGATGATTTTTCACATTTTACGATGTTGTATTTGCTTAAACAAAAATCCGAAGCTACTCAACGGGTTATAGATCTTATTAAACAGTTAAGAGCGTCTGATATTTATGTTTCACGGCTGCGTGTCGATAATGGTACCGAATTTACTTGTAATAATTTGAGAAATTTTTGTAGTAATAACGGTATAAGGATGGAGTTTAATACTACATATTCACCCCAAAGTTGTGGAGTGTCTGAGAGACTCAATAGGACTTTATTAAATAAAGCACGAGCTATGTTTGCTGATAGTAATCTGCTTAAATATCTATGGGGGGAGGCAGTGAGATGCGCTGCATATCAACTTAATCGTTCCCCAACTAGAGCGCTTGATGGTAAAATTCCAGCAGATATATATCTTGGTAAGACAAATTTAGGGAAACTAAGAGTTTTTGGTTGTAAGGCTTGGTATTATAAGTTACCTAAAGGGAATAAATTAGATCAACGAGCAAATGAAGCTAGAATGGTAGGCTATGCTTCAAATGGGTGTCGTTTATGGGACCCTCAATTAAATAAAATCATTATTTCACGTGACGTTAAATTTGACGAAAATAATTATTACTTTGACAGTAAAAATTTTACTCAAGAAACAAATGACAATGTATCTTTTAAACATGGTTTCCCAATTGATGACGATATAAATGTTGGACCAACTGTACCTGAACTAAATTCTAATAACGAAAGGAGATCAACTCGGGAGACAAAGCTTCCTTCTCACTTAAAGGAATATGAACTCTATTCAGCTTATTGTCTTATGTCTTACGATGGTAATCCTAAAACTTTTCAAGAAGCCGTTAAAGCTGGACCGGAGTGGAGGAAAGCTATCGATGATGAATTGACAGCACATAAATAATTCGAAACATGGTCTCCGACAACAATACCTGAAGGTGAAAAGGACATAGACACAAAATGGGTATTTACCACAAAGCAAAATGGTGCAAAGAAAGCGAGACTAGTGGCTAGATGCTTTCAGGAAAAGTGCACGTATGATGTATACTCACCTGTCGCTAAGATGAGTAGTATCAGGACTTTATTTTCATTTGCGCTTAATCATGACAACGAGATTAAACAATTAGATGTACCGACAGCATTTTTAAATGGGTTTTTAGAAAATGATATTTATATAAGGACACCTGAAGGTGTCAATAGTGATTCTAATATTCAAAAGTTAAATCGCTCACTGTACGGTTTAAAAGTGGCTTCCAAAAGGTGGAATGAACGTTTCAATGATTTTTTAATTGAATTGGGGTTTAAAAGATCCGAAAGAGATGTGTGTTTGTACTATAAAAATATTATTTGGCTTTTAATTTTTGTGGACGACATTCTTTTAGTTGGATTACAGGAGGAAATAAATGAAATAGTAAATCTATTAAAAAAGGAATTTGATATTAAAGATCTAGGAGTTGCGAATCATTTTCTCGGAATGGATATTAAAAGGGATTCTCAAACAATAAAGATATCGCAGCAGGGTTTCATAGACATAATTTTGAAAAAGTTTGACATGGAGAATTGTAAAAAGGCAATAACTCCAATGGCTCATGATGCTGATCCTAATACCTCTGAATTTACAATCGATGTCCCATACAGACAACTTATAGGTAGTCTGATGTATTTATGCCTGGTGAGCAGACCTGACATTACGTATGCTGTTGCATATCTTAGTCGCTACTTGGATAAACCCACTAAAAGTTTATGGAATGCCGGCAAGCGGATTCTAAAATATTTGAACGGGACTAAAAATTTTGGGTTGGTCTATAGAAAGGGTAAAAACGATTTGGTGGCTTATACGGATGCTGACTGGGCAGGCGATAAAAAGGACAGAAAAAGTACAAGTGGATCTGCCATATTTTATGGAGATAATTTAATTTCATGGGCATCAGTTAAGCAGCAGTCAGTAGCATTATCAACAGCCGAAGCAGAGTACTATGCTGCATCTCAGACTTCGTCTGAACTTATTGGTTTATACGATTTAGTTAAAGATCTATATGTAAATGACTCCATCCCTATATTATATTGCGATAATCAGAGCACCATTCATATGATTAACAATTATGAGAACTCAAAGCGTTGTAGGCATATAGACATAAAGGCGAATTTTAGAAAAGATTTAGTTTCTAAAAATTTGATAAAGCTAGAATATATCGAATCGGATCTGAATAAGGCAGACATCTTTACTAAACCTTTGTCCACTCAAAAATTTCAAATTGGTTGTGAAATGTTAGCTGTTTTATCTATTGATGAGAATTAATGAAGTTTCACTGCATTGACTCAATATTTTTGTTTTATTTACTTAATTAATCTATGTTGTTTGATTTACTGGAATATGATCAAAATAATTTTAATATTCTGTTTGATTTACTTAATTAATCTATTTTCTTTATTTACTGGGAAATGATTGTAAGCAATTTAAAGTACTTTTGTAAAGATACTTTAAATTGAGGGGGGGGTGTAAAAAATAATATTGATGTGGCATTGGCCTCTACTTTGTACTTACATCAAGATCATTATATACATATGTAACATATGGCCTCATTGTAACTAAAACAACTATGGTGGAATACACGAGTTAACATTTTGGCCTTCCCTAACTTCGGGAAGGATTTCATGATCACCACCGACGCAAGCGACTATGCCTTGGGGGCAGTATTGTCACAAGAAGGCGGGGACGGGGAAAGACCGGTCGCTTACGCGAGCAGACACCTGACGGACACGGAGACGCGGTACAGCGCTCTGGAACGAGAACTCCATGTGTGGGCCATTGGGCACTTCCGTTCCTATGTATTTGGCAGAAGGTTTCGAATACATACGGACCACTGACCTCTTCAATGGGTCGGAAAACTCAAAGAATCCTCCTCAAGGGTAACGAGGTGGAAGGAATTCTTAGCGCAATACAATCTGGATATCGTGTATAAGCCAGGAAATGACAACGTCGTGGCAGATTGTCTGTCGCGCGCTATTATGCCGTATATATATATATATATATATATATATATATATATATATAAGTTAATGTTTATTGAATTACAAGCTAAGAAAGGTTGGTAATAAGAACACGTAGAACGTTATAACAAGACTGCTTTATTTAGACCAAGATACCTCTATCTATAGGTATTACCTGTAAACATATACAGATAACATATGTTTGGGGATCAAGGCTGGGCACTAGCGGCGCCAGACTTAACTCCCCCCCACCAGTTTACGAACACCCATTCGCAAACTTTGAAGTCCAACACTCGCACGTCTTAGTCCATTCAAATAATGCTCCGCTAATGTTACAAAGGAGCAAAGGCCAGCCCCGCCCGTACACAGCCTGTAATCCCTCACATTAAGCTCTAATCCTATAAAACGTAAAAACCAACTGTCACTTGTAAACAAAAAACATAAAAGAAAACTTTGACTTTTAAAAAAAAACAATACTTCTGTGGGAAAAATCACATAACTATAACTATTTACAATGTTCCTTGCGTGTATGCTGCGAGGACACTCCAGCTCATTCCTGATCTACAACCTCCCCCCCTGGTGGAAGCTTTAACTGTTCTATGTGGACATTTCACCGCTTCTTAGGGGGTCGTATACTCTCAATTGTCACGACGTTGTGTTCCCTAATCACGACCACTTTAAATGGGCCCTCATATCGCACCAGCTCTTTGCTCCTATTTGACCCTAGTTTTTTATAGACGATAGTCCCGATTTTAAGTTCCCCCATTCGATCCCGGACTTTGAGGTTTTCACGTTCCACTCGTCTCGCTTTGTCCCTCGTTATCCTTTCTCGGACTTTGTCGCATATTTTCCTCAAACCGACAGTATTACTCGCCATTTTCTCCGCCATTCCCTTGTCTGCTACCGTCTCTGCCCCATTTCTCCGTCTTTCGCGCAGCCCAAAGAGGATCTCGAACGGGGAGAACCCCGTCGCGGTGTGGATCGAATGATTGTAAGCGGCCACCGCCTTCGGCATTGCCTCATTTGCCGGCAGACCCTTTTCTGCGTGATATACCCGCAGGTGGTCACTCAGGGTGCTGTGCAATCTTTCTATCCCTCCTCTACTCTTAGGGTGCCCTGGGGTATTAAGATGCCAAGAGACATCGAGAGTCTTCATTTCTTTTCGGATGTTGGCATTGTCAAATTCTCTGCCCCCATCCGACGAGATCCGGTCTGGTACTCCGTAAAACTGGAACCAGGTATTTAATGCCAGCATTACCGCGTCTGATGACCGATCTTGCACCGGGTGCGCCATGGCCACTTTGCTAAAGCTGTCGATTGTGGTAACCCACTTATACCCCCTCCAAGTGAAGGTATCCACTTGTAAGTCACTCAACGGTGTCTCGGCGGTGGGCGATTCTTCTTGTCGCCCCCGTGGCGGATGTCTGTCATACTTCGTAGTGAGACAAACTGCACATGCCCCTATCATTTCTTGTATGCTCTTTTTCATTCCCCACCAAAAGTACCTCCGCCGCAACGCTTGCAACGTTTCCTGAACTCCACGGTGGTTCGTTTTTCCTTGGTGATAGGCCAGCGTCACTTCCAGCTGCTGTTCTCTGTCTTTGAGTGTCTCCACCATCGACGTGCACCGAATAAATATCCTATCCACTCCAAGTTGTTCCGGTCGCCAGAGTCTACGAATTTTCTCCCAAATAGTGGCATTCCCTACAAATATATGATGGGTCTTTCCGGGTTCCGAGGCATCTTTCAATGCACGGCAAATTTGGTCGTTCCTAACCCCTGGTGGCGACCAATCGTCGCGATTTTACTTCTCCCATAACTGTCATATGCGATCTGCAGCCACCCTGAGGTCTTGGATTTCCAAATGATCTGCCGTCTTTTGTCGTTCACGATCCCTTCTGTTACTTCCATTTCAACAGGTCTTTCGGCGGCGGAACCTTCCTCTTCAAGGGTTTCCTCACCTTCGCTATCTCCTCGCGTACCGAGGCTTCCATCCTCCCCGGGTGTCCATTCCCGGAGAAACTGTTGGTTTTCCCCGGATGGTTCCCCTTCTTCCAATGCATTCACAGTAATGGCTCTGGACAGCCAGTCTGCCACTACGTTCTCTTTCCCGGGTTTATATATGATCTCCATATTGTACTGGGACAAAAACTCTTTCCACCTCGGGACCCGCGCCGAGGACTCCTTTAACTTTCCTACCCATTGTAGGGGACAGTGGTCGGTGTGAACACGGAATTTTCTGCCGAAGACATATGGGCGGAAATGGTCTATAGCCCAGACGATACCTAGGAGCTCTCTCTCTAGAGCACTATACCGCGCTTCCGTTTCTGTGAGCCGTCGACTAGCGTACGCCACCGGGCGCTCCCCACCGTCTCTCTCCTGCGACAACACTGCCCCCAGTGCGTATTCACTGGCATCAGTGGTGATTGTGAAGGGATGTTGGAAATCGGGAAATGCTAATATTGGTTCCTCTTGTAAGCTAGACATACATTTCCGGATGTTCTGCTCCATGATTGGGGTAATTACCACCCTCGCTCCCTTTCGCAGTAAATTATTAATAGGCACCAGGTATGCCGCCATGTCCGGCACAAATCTTCTGTAATAATTAAGCGTCCCCAGAAGTCGACGGATCCCCTTTACATCTGTGGGCACCACCTTCTAATCGCCTCGACCTTCGTAGAGTCTGGCTTAACCCCCTCCTGTGAGATGGTGTGGCCCAAAAAATTGATTTTTTTCTTCCCCAACAGAGACTTCTCCATGGACAATTTTAATCCGAATTCGCGGACTCTTTGAAATACACTTCTTAGGTGCTCAACGTGCTCTGCCTCCGTTCTGCTGAAAACTAACAGATCGTCCATGTAGACCTGGCATACCGCTTCGTCTATTCCCCTCAAAAATTCATCCATTAGGCGTTGAAAGGTAATCGGGGCGTTTTTTACTCCAAATGGCATCCTGGTAAATTGATAATGCCCCCTCTCAAATGTAAAGGCCGTTTTGTCTTGGTCGTTCGCGCTCATCTTGATCTGGTGATAGCCTGCCTTTAGATCTAGGGTACTAAATATTGTCGCCCCGTTCAATCTGTCTAATATGTCCTCAAATCGGGGAATAGGATACTTCTCGTCCGTCGTGTTCTCGTTTAACTTCCGATAATCGATAACTACCCTGTATTTCTCCGTCTCGTCCCCAGGTCTATTTTTCTTCCTCACTGCCCATAGAGGACTGTTATATGGCGAAGTGCTATCAATTATAATCCCTTGCCGTTTGAGACTCTCTAGCTCCTCTCTAATATGCCTACGTAGTGCCTGCGGATATCGTCTCCCTTTCACGTATGTGACGCGTTCTTTCTTTAACTGGATCTCATGGACCGTCTTCCCAGTCGCTCCTAGCGTGTCTCCCTCTACGTAAAAAATATCCTCAAACTCCCTCTGTAGGCCTTCCCTCCAGCCCTCTATTTTATTAACCGCCCCTATCCGCGCTCTTCCGTCCCATATAGTCCCTTGACATTTATATTCCACTTTCCCCAACTTAATGTTCCATTTTTCCCCGATATTCTCCACACGCGCGCCTACCTTCCCCAACATGTCGCACCGAACTATCACCTGGTACTCCCGCGGCATGTTTCCTACGATATGTATCTTTAGATCTCCCCCTTTCTTCGCCCACCTATTTAGCCCTATGACTAATTCTCCCACTACCTCGCAAGGGCCTCCAAGGGTGATTAAACTACAATTACATACCTGAATCTGTAGTGCCCTCTCTCCGCCATACAGCCTCTCCAGCGCTCCGCGGGACATGATGGTGTTGGTGCTTCCCGTGTCCACCAGACACATCTCTCCTCCTTGGACCCTAATTATTGGCAACGCACACATCCTCTCCCGAATTGCATTACATCTCAGGATGCGGTCGCCTCTCTGCCAACACGCTCCTCAGGCTTCATCACGTTGCTCCCATCTACGTGACTCGACCTTCTGCCCTGTCTGTCTCCTGTTTCTGCTGCGCCTCGCTTCTTCTCCTTCAGTTCCCGAAGTCCCTGATGACTCATCTTCTGATGATCCACTCTCCCCATGTGTCATGCTCCGTCTCTCTCTTACTTCTTGAGTGTTTACCTCCATTGGTTCTGGTCGTTGGTATTCTCTCCTCCGGAAGATATACGGGCAATGCCTCGCGATGTGTCCTTCCTCGCCACACTCAAAACATTTTGTTCGAGGACACTGTGCCACTAAATGTCCTGCCTTCCTACATCCGTGGCATTTTCTTTCTTCCCTGGGCGGGGCATACCTCGGTCTCGTTCCTCTAAATCTTCTTTCTTCTGTCGTTCCCTTGTCTCTGCCAATAACGGACGTTTCTGGTCTCCTCCAGGTTGGTTTCAGGGTCCGGGTTCTTTTGTATGCAACTCAGCTCCACTCATTGTCAACGTCTTGCACCCTCACTTCTTCCTCCTTGGCACTAGTGTCGATCATTGATTGTGCACACTCCGAGAACGAGCGCTCATCAGAGAATCCTTCCTTTCTTCCTGTCTCCTTGGCCAGTTGCACTTTTAGAATTGTGGATAAGAATCCCATTCTACCCTCCACCTCTTCTACGCTAATCGACTCTCTCATCTTCTCCGTTATCTTATTGAAACGGACTACTAACCCCGCAGCATATTGCCCGTTACTTTGTCTTGGGGACTTTGTCTCCCTAAACATTTGGAATATGTCCTCCTCGGGAGTCCATCGTCCTCCTCCGTACGCCTTCTTCAATCTCATCTTAATTAATTCCCACGGGGTTTCTTCATCTGCCTGAATTTGATTCAGTATACTTCTCTTGACCCGACATATCAGGGCCGCCTTCAACGATTCCGCGTCTCTGGGATCTATTAAATTTTCTTCTGCTTTAGCTCCAATTAAAGCTGTGAGACGGTCTCCTCCTTTTAGGAAATTGTTCAGCTCACCCAGTTCCCCAGTGAATCTCTCCAGCTCCGCGACAGCCTTCCTCAGATCCTGGGTATTCATCGCTTTTACCCTCATCAGCGCGAGCGCCGTGGCATGAACTTCTGGCATAGTTCCCACTCTTCTAATATCTGCTCCCTCTACGAGATTCAAGACGGGCTGTCTCAAAACTCCTCCTTCAGTCATCTTCTCTCTTTCGCGTATAGAAGAAAAAAAAACAAAAAAAAAATTACGCTCGCACTCGATAACTCTCTTTCTCCACGGTTCCCGGGTTTCGGCACCAGTTAATGTTTATTGAATTACAAGCTAAGAAAGGTTGGTAATAAGAACACGTAGAACGTTATAACAAGACTGCTTTATTTAGACCAAGATACCTCTATCTATAGGTATTACCTGTAAACATATACAGATAACATATGTTTGGGGATTAAGGCTGGGCACTAGCGGCGCCTGGACTTAACTTATATATATATGTAAAGAAAGTAAGCTTGCTTCAATTAAATTAGCAGCGCTTCGTTATCACGCGCGTGCTTCAGTTGGCTGCCACTAGGTGGAGCTGGAGACATATGACCAGGAGGTTCTTATAAGGTGTTCAGTGTAAAGAATTAAGTAAAGTGAAACAGTGGTAACAATAAACTGTAATTGTTGTTTCTATCAGTTTCTCTAGTATTTCCTTTAGACTATGATCTGTATTATGATCTGTATGATCTGAATAAACTGTAATTGTTGTTTCTTTTGTTTTACAGGTATGAATTTAGATTTTATTTGTAATAGTTGTAACCTAATTATCAATTAAATAAACCTTTTGTTTTACAGAGAAACAGATTACTTATTGTTATAATAAGAAGACCTAGCAACCCTTATATATATATATATATATATATATATATATATAAGTTAGTGATCGTCAACGAAAAACGTGAAGAAAAAAGAAAGAGGTTGAATGTAATCACAGATCGAGAGTTGTCACATGACTTTTTTTATTGAGCCTTTGAAAGCCTCTCTAAATACATTCGGGATGTTTACATCCCGATGACTTGAGGATTATCTACCTACGATGTCCAAACCTTAACTTATATAACTTATAGAGGTTGAATGTAATCATATATATATATATATATATATAAGTTACGTCTAGCGGTACGGCAATGTTAAGCCTAATACCTTGTAGCCTAGGGTAAACAAACCCGTAACGTGTGTATAGAGGATAATGATGAGGAAAATAAAGCCAGTTATAAAACAAACCTTCTTATTATATCATCTACGTCCTTATTCATTCCTTTTTCTCGATCGTCTACAGCTGGGAGACGATTACTGGTGCCGAAACCCGGGAACTACGAGTATTCTGGTAAACAACTGTGAGTAAAATTTTAATTTTTTTTTCCTGTTGTTTTATTGGGAAAAAGTGACCTAGTTACATGGTAGAATTACGGCCTGCGGCTTTCGAAGTGCCCGAATTACCTAGGGAAACGATGGCCGAAGCTCATGCAAACTCCCTGGCTTGGATGAAGGTGCGAGCGGCGACGTCACAGGACCTGAGGAGAACAATATCGGACCTAGAGAAATTCTCAGGAGAGTTAGGCGAATTGAACCATTTCATCAAAGGTGGGGATAGGATTATGGAAAGAGTAGAGGCGAAGGCAAGTGAGGGTTTACTCGACTCTGGTGACGCAAAATCAATCAAAGCGGACCTAGTGTGTAGAATAAAACGGAGCGTACTAAACCTAATACAGGCCGACGAAGACACCCCATGGACCGTGGTAAAAGAAAGACTAAAGAAGGCATACGGGGGAGGCAGATGGACACCAGAAGAGGACATCTTCCAGATGTTCAGGGAGACCAGACGGCCCAATCAAACGAAAGGGCAGTACGCCGGAGAACTCCTGGCAAAGTTTAACAAAATAACGGAAAAAATGAGAGAAACGGTGAACCTAGCGGAAGTGGAAGGCCGGATGGCATTCCTATCGACCATTCTGAAGGTACAGTTGGCCAGGGATACCGGCAAGAAAGATAGTCTACCGGGAGCCCGTACGTTCATTGAGTGCTCCCAAGATTTAATAGACACGGGGAGTTCCTGTACTATTCTCAGCAGGAAAGCGGCGGACAGATTGTGTGTGGGCGAGGGGTCGTCGCGGATTCAGGCATGCGAGTGCAAGCTTATCACCCTGGGAGGGCCGTGTAAAATCGAAGGCGAATTGACGATGGGATTGGATAGGTGGACGAAAAAGGGGGAATATTTGAAAATACACGTGGTTAGGAAGATGCCGCGCGAGTACGATGGTATCATAGGGTGCGATCTCTTGGGAAGGGTAGGAGCAAGAGTGAAGTGCCGTAACGGAATATGGGATATTAGACTGGGAAGAATGTTATACCGGTGTACAGGAACCGTGGGGGACGGGAAGGAGCGAATCGGAGCGATCGATCGGGAGGACAACTGGGAACGCGCTATTCGGCGAGAGTATGCCGATATATTTTTCAACGAAGGGGACAAACTGGGAGTGACGGGGGAAACGGTCCATGAGATCCCACTGAAGCAGGAGAGAGTGATATATATCAAAGAGAGACGATACCCGCAGGCGCTGCGACAGCATATAAGGGACGAAATCGTGGAATTGAAACGACAGGGCATCATAGTAGATAGTACGTCTCCATACAACAGCCCCCTGTGGGCAGTGAAAAAGAAAGGGTCGTCCGGTGACGAAAAATACCGCGTAGTAATAGACTACAGGCAATTAAACGACAATACTATAGACGAAAAATACCCCATTCCTCGCTTTGAAGACATCCTGGACCACCTAAGTGGAGCAAAGGTATTCAGTACACTGGACCTGAAGGCGGGTTACCATCAAATTCGGATGCGTCGTGGAGACCAACACAAAACGGCATTCACGTTCGAGCGGGGACATTACGAATTCACCAGAATGCCGTTTGGGCTGAAAAACGCGCCAATAACGTTCCAGAGGCTGATGGACGAATTTTTAAGAGGGATTGGGGAGTCGTTTTGCCAGATATATATGGAAGACCTCCTGGTTTTCAGAGATGAGGTAGAACACCAGGACCATCTGCGACAGGTTTTTGACAGAATTAAGCAATTCGGGCTGAAATTGTCTGGGGAGAAGTCGCTTTTGGGACAAAAGCAGGTGAAATTTTTAGGCCACATAATTTCCAGAGAGGGAGTGCAACCCGATCGTGGAAAGGTGGAGGCCATCCAGCGGATGACTATCCCCAAAGACGTCAAAGGAATTCGGCGCTTACTCGGATCCCTGAACTACTACCGCAGATTCGTTCCAGAAATGGCGGAGTACCTCGTCCCTCTTAACAATCTCCTTAAAAAAGGACAAAAAGTCGTCCTTACCCCGGTAATGGAGAACAATATAAGACGTTGCATGGAGCGGCTACAGGAAGAGCCTATACTAGCGTTTCCAGATTTTGCACTCCCCTTCATGATTACCACAGATGCGAGTGAATACGCGTTGGGGGCGGTACTCTCGCAGGATCGCGACGGGGGGGAGCGACCGATAGCATACGCTAGCAGACGCCTTACTGAATCCGAGAGTAGATATAGCGCGCTAGAACGTGAATTACTAGGTATCGTATGGGCGATAGAACACTTCCGGCCCTACGTATTCGGGAGGAAGTTTCGGGTTAAAACAGATCATCGACCCCTCCAATGGGTGGGAAAACTAAAAGAGTCATCAGCGCGGATTACCAGATGGAAGGAGTTCCTCAGTCAATACAACATCGACATTATTTACAAACCGGGGAAGGAGAACGTCGTGGCCGATTGGTTATCCCGCGCGTTGGTCGTGAATGCGATCGAAGAGGAGATTCCGGGACCATCACGTGACACCCACCAATTCGTCCAGGAAAGGTCACCCGGCGAGGAAGGGGAGCGGGAGGGGGCTCCAGCCAATGATGTTCCGAGTGACGGGAGTTCAGTGGGGGATAGGCCCTCGGACATTGAGGACCTCGACGCCATAATAAATGACAAGAGGCGCCAGATCATTTGGCTCACCAAAGCTTCTGGGCTCTTCAAGATGGAATCTGAGAAGTACGGCCACTGCAACATCGTCAAGATCTGGTCGACACCGGGGATAAACGACGATACGATTTGCCGCGCCCTGAAGGACGCATCTACTCCAGGGAAAACGCACCACATGTACGTGGGAAATGCGACCATCTGGGGACGCATCAAACGCCTATGGAGGACGGAGAGGATCGGAGTCGATCGTACGTTCGTCCGATGTACCCTGAAGGTGGAGAAAGTAAAAGAAGAAACGCGGCAGAGAGAAGTGACCCTTGCATTCCACCAAGGGAAGACAAACCACCGGGGAATCGACGCTACCCTGCAAGCATTGAAGAGGAGATATTTCTGGTTGGGCATGAAAGACACGATTGCGAGAGTTATTGGTACCTGCGACACATGCCTCACCACGAAATATGATCGCCACCCCCCCCAGAGCAATACAGGAGGAGACGCCGACGGCAGACCAACCGTTGGAGGATTTGCAGGTGGAAACGTTCACATGGAGGGGATACAAATGGGTCACCATTGTCGATAGGTTCAGCAAAACAGCGATGGCCCATCTGATAGCAGAACGATCAGCGGAAGCAGTCCTAAGGGCACTACGCACATGGTGCCAATTTTATGGCGTACCAGACACGATAGCTTCCGACGCTGGTAGGGAGTTTGATAACGCCGAAATAAGGGCTGAGGCGGCGGCCTTAGAGATCCATTGGCATCTCAACACCCCAGGACACCCGAAGAGTCGAGGAGACGTAGAGCGGCTGCACAGCACGCTTAGCGACCACCTACGAATTTACCATGGAGAGAAGGGCTTAGAACCAAACGTGGCGATGGAAAAGGCAGTCATGGCGTATAACCACTCAATCCATTCTGCCACCGGTTTTTCTCCGGTCGAGACGCTGTTTGGACTTCGAAGATGCCGGCGCGATAGCAGGAGTACGGCGATCGATGAAGAACTGGCCGCACGGGTAGTCAGTAATCAGATAGCGCTAAAGAAACAGTGGGTGGCCGTTCGGGGAAGGCTCCAGGATAAGAAACGGCGACGGGTGGTGCGCGACAACCTCAAAGGCCGCGATATTCTGGGAAATCTTAAACTCGGCGCGCTCGTGTACCGGAGAAAAGGGTCGAACAGGGGTAAGGAACTAGTGCGGTACGAGGGTTCTTTCCGAGTGATCGCTCTCCGCGAACACAACGTGGTCACGGTCGAAAGCATTACACCCCCGATCAAACGGCGGACGGTACATGTGGAACAGCTCAAGTTTCCCGCGGTGGAGCCTGGGAGCTTCGTCGTCGAAACATAACTCCGGTGTGGGTCACAGGTGACCAGTCCCGAGAGGCCTATATATATTTTTTTTTATTGGTTTATTATGTTTTTTTTTGTGTTATATGGGTCTGTGCTGTGATTTCAGATGGACCTGGAAGACATTTTTCTTTTCAAATTTTTTTATTAACAGTGTATGCTTTTGTTTTGTGTTGCTATAGATACATAGCTGATGTCGCATGTTAGGAGTTTACGGGGAATGTCCGTAAACTGGTAGGGGGGAGTTACGTCTAGCGGTACGGCAATGTTAAGCCTAATACCTTGTAGCCTAGGGTAAACAAACCCGTAACGTGTGTATAGAGGATAATGATGAGGAAAATAAAGCCAGTTATAAAACAAACCTTCTTATTATATCATCTACGTCCTTATTCATTCCTTTTTCTCGATCGTCTACAGCTGGGAGACGATATATATATATATATAAGTTAACGATCGTCAACGAAAAATGAGAAGAAAAAGGAAAGAGGTTGAATGTAGTTACTGAACGAGGGTTGTCACAAGACTATATTTATTTGAGCCTTTTAAAGCCTCTCTAAATACATTCGGGATGTTTACATCCCGATGACTTAAGGATTAGGCTGGCTGCCTACGACGTCCGAACCTTAACTCCCCCCTGCCAGTTTACGCATATCTCTTCGTAAACTCCAAGGTCCGCCGCACGCAGCACGCAGCACACAGCCTGTAATCCCTTACATCACGTTTACGGTCTAATATATTCATAGTCCACACAAAAAAACAGGGCACAAAGAAAAGAGATAATACAGAAATAAAACAAAAATAATAATAACAAAAAATAATACATTCGCCCTGGACCCGGTGGCTGCCAGGTAAAAAAAAAATGGAACATCCACAATATAAACAATGAAAACAAAAACTCTCTCTGAGCAGAACATGTGAAGTATATGATTTCGGATCAGTTGCTCCGTATCGGATCGAGGGCACACCATCTTACGCACATTCAACACCCTCCCCCCTGTGTTGGGAGTTTCAACTGTTCAATGCGAACGGTTCGCCTCTTCTTTGGGGTGGTCATACTCTCGATGGTCACGAGATTATGTTCCCGAATTATGGTGACCTTAAAAGGCCCCTCATACCAAACAAGTTCCTTACTACGATTTGACACGACTTTTCTGTACACAACGGTCCCAATCGATATTGCTCCTATGCAATCCTGCACCTTCAAATTTGCCCGTGCCACGCGCTTGGATTTTTCGCGCATAATCTTATCGCGTACTTTGTACCACATCTTTCCGAGCTGTATGTGGGTGATATGGAGCTGTGCCACTATTCCCTCATCCGCCACCGTCTCTGGCCAGTTCCTCGGTCTCACTCGTAATCCGAACAAAATTTCGAAGGGTGCTAACCCCGCCGTGGCATGTATCGAGTGGATGTATGCCGCCACCGCCATGGACATCGCTACTTTCGCCGACAGGCCTTTATCCACCTGGTACACGCGTAAGTGGTCGCTGAGGGTGCTGTGTAACCTTTCGATGGTTCCCCTGCTCTTGGGATGCCCGGGGGTATTAAAATGCCATGCCACATCCCGTTTTTGCATTTCGGCTCTCACGGTTGCATTGTCAAACTCCCGTCCCCTGTCCGACGAGATCCTCTCTGGTATGCCATAGAATTGAAACCATTGACACGTCCTTGAGAGCCTGACAAATTTGATCTCCTCGAACTCCCGGTGGTGACCAAATCGTCGCGATCTGACTCCTGCCGTACGTACTATGGAGTATTTTCAGAGCACCCGATGTTTGAGTTTTCCAAATGATCTGCCTCCGCTTATCATTGATAATTTCGTCCGTCGTCTCCATATCACGCGGTCTCTCTCCTATAGACTCGTCTGATGGTGTGTCCGCACTCCTGTCACTATCTTTCCGCGTGCTGCTCCTGCCCGCTTCTCCAGGCGTCCATTCCTCAATGAACTGCCTCATACCGCTCGATGTGTCCCCTTCTTCTATGGTGTTCACCATAATAGCACGCGACAGCCAATCTGCCACGACGTTGTCTTTGCCTGGCTTATATACAATATCAAGATTGTATTGGGCTAAGAATTCCTTCCACCTTGTTACCCTTGAGGAGGATTCTTTGAGTTTTCCGACCCATTGAAGAGGTCGGTGATCCGTATGTATTCGAAACCTTCTGCCAAATACATACGGACGGAAGTGCCCAATGGCCCACACTATCCCGAAGAGTTCTCGTTCCAGAGCGCTGTACCGCGCCTCCGTGTCCATCAGGCGTCTGCTCGCGTAAGCAACCGGTCTTTCCCCGTTTTCGCCTTCCTGTGACAATACTGCCCCCAAGGCATAGTCGCTTGCGTCGGTGGTGATCGTGAAATCCTTCTCAAAGTTAGGGAAAGCCAAAATCGGCGCCTCCTTCAAACGTGCCAAGCATTTGCGGATATTCTGCTCTATCAGCGGCGTGATCATTATCCGTGCTCCTTTCCGTAGTAAATTGTTAATGGGTACCATAAATTCTGCCAGGTCCGGCACGAAACGGCGGTAGTAATTGAGCGTGCCCAGCAATCTCCGAATCCCTTTTACGTCTTTTGGCACCTCCATTCTCTGGATCGCTTCTACTTTCGTCGAGTCTGGTTGAACCCCTTCCTGTGAGATTGTGTGCCCTAAAAAACTAATCTGCTCCTGTCCCAGTGACGATTTGTCTATTGACAGTTTCAACCCGAAATCCCTTAATCTCTCAAATACGTTCCGGAGGTGTTGAATATGTTCCGATCCCGTTCGGCTGAAGATCAGCAGGTCATCCATATAAATTTGGCACATATTTTCGTCCATTCCTCTCAGAAGTTCGTCCATGAGACGCTGAAAGGTTATTGGAGGATTTTTGAGACCGAACGGCATTCTCGTGAACTCAAAATGCCCTCTTTCAAACAAAAACGCCGTTTTATGTTGGTCATGCGCAGCTAGTTTGATCTGATGGTACACTGCTTTTGGGTCCAATGTGCTAAAAATTTTTGCACCGTTTAGTCTGTCTAGGATGTCTTCGAACCGCGGGATCGGATATTTTTCGTCCAGGGTATTATCGTTAAGTTTCCGAAAATCCACCACGACTCGGTATTTTTCCTCACATTCTCCCGGTCGACTTTTCTTTTTCACTGCCCACAAAGGGCTATTATACAGAGACGTGCTATCTCTGATTATACCTTGGCGCTTGAGATCCTCGATCTCCTTTCTAATGTGTTGTCTGAGCGCTTGCGGATACCGCCTCTCCTTCACATACGTCACCCGCTCTACTTTTAACGGGATCTCATGTAGCGTTTCCCCGTTGCTCCTAGCTTGTCCCCTTCAGCGAAAAAAATATCCCTAAACTCGCTCCGCAGACTCTCCCTCCAATCCTCCACTCTCTTAACCGCTCCTATTTGCTCCGTTTCGCCCCTTACGCCCCCCCCCCGGCTTGGATAGGTTCGCTTCCCTATTTTGATCCTCCAGTTCTCACCCTCGTTTTCGATGCGCGCGCCTACTTTTCCCTATAAATCACACCCCACTATTATCTGGTATTCCCGTGGCATGTCTTCCCCGACGTGTACTTTTATGTCACCCATAACTTTCGCCCATTATTCCAGCCCCACGACCGCTTCTCCCATTACTTCGCAGGGTCCCCCAAGAGTAAGTAATTTACACTTACATACCTTGATCTGGTGTGCCCTCTCTCCTCCACGCAAATTCTCTAACGCACCACGAGATATTATTGTATTGGTGCTGCCAGTATCAATGAGGCACCTCTCCCCCTTCCCGAACTCGATAATTGGCAAACCACACATCCTTTCCCACACTGTATTGCACCTTAGGATGCGGTCGCCTCTCTGCTGCCACTCTCCTCAGGCCTCCGTACGCCGCTCCCATCTGCGCGAGGGATTATTCTGCCACTCTCGTCGTCTGCTCCCGCTGCGCTTCGACTCCTCTCCGTCCTGACTCTCGTCTCCGACGTCCCTGATGGCTCGTCGCCCGATGATCCAATTTCTCTTGGTGTCGCGCTCCGCCTCTCCCGGATTTCCTGGTAATTCACCTACATTGGTTCCGCTTTGTGAAATTCCCTTCTACGAAACAAGTATGGACATTGTCTTGCTATGTGTCCTTCTTCCCCACACTCAAAGCACTTAGTGCGAGGGCACTGAGCTACCAGATGGCCCGTCTTTCCACAACCATGACTTTTCCTTTCTTCTTTCCGAGGTGCGTGCCTAGGCCTCGTCACTTCTAATCTTCTCTCTCTTGTCGCTCCCCTGTCTCTACCGGCAAACGGCGTTTCCTATCTCTTCCACACTGCTTTTGGGGTCCTGTTTCTCCTATATGGGATCCGGGTCCAATCGTTGTCATCTTCGTTCATTTTCACTTCTTCCTCTCTTGCGCTAGCATCTATCATGGCCTGGGCGCTTTCGAGGAATGATCGCTCATTAGGGAACCCTTCTTTCCTTCCCGTCTCCTTCGCTAATTGCACCTTTGCGATTGTAGACAGGAATCCCATCCTGCCCTCCACTTCATCGGCGCTAGTTGTCTCCCTCATTTTCTCATTTATTTTATTGTAGCGGACAACCAGGACTGCAGCATACTGTCCACTATTCTGTCTCGGAGATTTGATTTCTCGAAACATTTGGAATATATCCTCCTCTGGGGTCCATCGTCCCCCCCCCCATATGCCTTTTTCAGTCTCGTCTTTACTATCTCCCCAATGTTTCCTCGTCCACCTGTATCAGGTTCAGCACCTTCCTTTTCACCCTGCACACCAGGTCTGCCTTTATTGACTTAGCGTCACCTGGGTCGAGAACCCTTCGTCCATCTTGGCTTGTATCCTCTCCATAATCCTATCTCCACCTTTGAGAAAATGATTTAACTCACCTATTTCCCCAGAAAATTTTTCGAGGTCTGAGATCATTTTCCTCATGTCCTGTGACGTCACTGCCCGCACCTTCATCCACGCCAGTGAGTTCGCATGGGCTTCAGCCATGGTTTCTTTAGGTAACTGTGGAACTTCAAACGCTGCCGGTCGCAATTCCACCATTACCTACTTTAATTAAATCACACGAAAGTGAATAAGAAGGAAAAAAAAACAAAAATCAACTCGCACGTTAATGACTCGAACCCACTCCGCTCCCGGGTTTCGGCACCAGTTAACGATCGTCAACGAAAAACGAGAAGAAAAAGGAAAGAGGTTGAATGTAGTTACTGAACGAGAGTTGTCACAAGACTGTTTTTATTTGAGCCTTTTAAAGCCTCTCTAAATACATTCGGGATGTTTACATCCCGATGACTTAAGGATTAGGCTGGCTGCCTACGACGTCCGAACCTTAACTTATATATATATATATATATATATATATATATTAATTAGTTACGGGTAGTTAAATAATATAAAATATAAAAGTTAATTAATATATTAATAAGTTACGGCAATGTTAAGCCTAATACCACGTAGCCTAGGGTAAACAAACCCGTAACGTGTGTATAGAGGATCAGGAGGAAAATAAAGCCAGTTATAAAACAAACCATCACATTATATCAACTACCTCCTTATTCATTCTCGATTCATTCTTTTTCTCGATCGTCTACAGCTGGGAGACGATTACTGGTGCCGAAACCCGGGAACTATTTTTTTTCCCTGTTGTTTTATTGGGAAAAAGTGACCTAGTTACATGATAGAATTACGGCCTGCGGCTTTTGAAGTGCCCGAATTACCTAGGGAAACGATGGCCGAAGCTAATGCAAACTCCCTGGCTTGGATGAAGGTGCGAGCGGCGACGTCACAGGACCTGAGGAGAACAATATCGGACCTTGAGAAATTCTCAGGAGATTAGGCGAATTGAATCACTTCATCAAAGGTGGTGATAGGATTATGGAAAGAGTAGATGCGAAGGCAAGTGAGGGTTTACTCGACTCAGGTGACGCAAAATCAATCAAAGCGGACCTAGTGTGTAGAATAAAATGGAACTTACTAAACCTAATACAGACCGAAAGACACCCCATGGACCGTGGTAAAAGAAAGACTAAAGAAGGCATACGGAGGAGGCAGATGGACACCAGAAGAGGACATTTTCCAGATGGTCAGGGAGACCAGCCGGCCCAATCAAACGAAAGGGCAGTACGCCGGAGAACTCTTGGCAAAGTTTAACAAAATAACGGAAAAAATGAGAGAAACGGTGAGCCTAGCGGAAGTGGAAGGCCGGATGGCATTCCTATCGACCATTCTGAAGGTACAGTTGGCCAGGGGTACCGGCAAGAAAGATAGTCTACCGGGAGACCGATCATTCATTGAGTGCGCCCAAGATTTAATGGACACTAGTGCCCGTGAGGAAGAGGAAAAATTAGAGGCAGACGAGGCAGGGTGGTCCAAAGTGATGTACAGGAGGCCGAGAATGCCGCAACAGGCATGGAAGAGGAAGGATCAACGGTATGTGGAGAAAAAAGGGGCGGTGGTTGAAGGTAGGAGAATTAGCCAAGGGAGACCGAGACCCAGCGGAAGGAAGGAGGACAGAAGATGTCACGGATGTGGAAGAATTGGACACTTAGTGGCGCAGTACCCGCGAACAAAATGTTTTGAATGCGGAATTGAGGGACACATCGCGAGGCAGTGTCGATACATTTTCCAGCGAACAGAGAGGTATAGGCCGGAACCGATGGAGGCAAACGCTCAGAGGGTATGGAGAAGAACCAGAACCCCCTCCGAATCGTCAAAAACAACGGGAGCGTCGGAGACAGAAGAAGAAGAAGATGAACCTAGTAGCAGAAGAGGAGAGACTGGAGAGGACGACAGGGACTACGTAAGAAGCAGACGACTTGGCACGGAAGGAGGAAGGAAACGGCAAGTGGCCTTGGCAAGGCCGCAAGGAGCGGGCTGGCAGAGGGGTGTTAATAAAGTATAGCGTCAGAGGGAATTACGGCGGTATAACCATTATTGGAGTGGCGAGAGGAGTGAGATACTTGATAGACACGGGGAGTTCCTGTACAATTCTCAGAAGGAAAGCGGCGGACAGATTGTGTGTCGGCAAGGGGTCGTCGCGGATCCGGGCATGCGAGTGCAAGCTTATCACCCTGGGAGGGCCGTGTAAAATCGACTGCGAATTGACGATGGGATTGGATAGGTGGGCGAAAAAGGGGGAATGTTTGAAAATACACGTGGTTGGGAAGATGCCGCGCGAGTACGATGGTATCATGGGGTGC
This sequence comes from Acanthosoma haemorrhoidale, assembly GCA_930367205.1. NCBI lineage: Eukaryota > Metazoa > Arthropoda > Insecta > Hemiptera > Acanthosomatidae > Acanthosoma > Acanthosoma haemorrhoidale. The sequence continues at coordinate 110,083,098 of OV884009.1, read as the reverse complement.
GATCTCTTAGGAAGGGTAGGAGCAAGAGTGAAGTGCCGTAATGGAATATGGGATATTAGACTGGGAATAATGTTATACGGGTGTACGGGAACCGTGGGGGACGGGAAGGAGCGAATTGGAGCGATCAATCAGGAGGACAATTGGGAACGCGCTATTCAGCGAGAGTATGCCGATATATTTTTCAACGAAGGGGTCAAACTGGGAGTGACGGGGGATACGGTCCATGAGATCCCACTGAAGCAGGAGAGAGTGATATATATCAAAGAGAGACGATACCCGCAAGCGCTGCGACAGCATATAAGGGACGAAATCGAGGAATTGAAACGACAGGGCATCATAGTAGATAGTACGTCTCCATACAACCGATCGCGGGAAGGTGGAGGCCATCCAGCGGATGACTATCCTGAAAGACGTCAAAGGAATCCGGCGCTTACTCGGAACCCTGAACTACTACCACAGATTCGTTCCAGAAATGGTGAAGTACCTCGTCCCTATTAACAATCTCCTTAATAAAGGACAAAAAGTCGTGATTACCCCGGTAATAGAGAATAATATAAGACGTTGCATGGAGTGGCTACAGGGGGAGCCTATACTAGCGTTTCCAGATTTTGCAATCCCCTGCATGATTACCACAGATGCGAGCAAATACGCGTTGGGGGCGGTACTCTCGCAGGATTGCGACGGGGGGGGGGAGCGACCAATAGAATACGCTAGCAGACGCCTTACCGAATCCGAGAGTAGATATAGCGCGCTAGAACGCGAAAACTGGGTATCGTATGGGCGATAGAACACTTCCGGTCCTACGTATTCGGGAGGAAGTTTCGGGTTAAAACAGATCATCGACCCCTTCAATTGGTGGAAAACTAAAAGAGTCATCAGCGCGGATTACCAGATGGAAGGAGTTCCTCAGGCAATACAACATTGACATTATTTACAAACCGGGGAAGGAGAACGTCGTGGCCGATTGGTTATCCGGCGCGTTGGTCGTGAATGCGATCGAAGAGGAGATTCCGGGACCATCACGTGACACCCACCAACTCGTCCAGAAATGGTCACCCGGCGAGGAAGGGGAGTGGGAGGGGGCTCCAGCCAATGATGTTTCGAGTGACGGGAGTTCAGCGGGGGATAGGCCCTCGGACATTGAGGACGTCGACGCCATAATAAATGACAAGAGGCGCCAGATCATTTGGCTCACCAAAACTTCTGGGCTCTTCAAGATGGAATCCGAGAAGTACGGCCACTGCAACATCGTCAAGATCTGGTCGACACCGGGGATAAACGACGATATGATTTGCCGCGCCCTGAAGGACGCATCAACTCCAGGGAAAACGCACCACATGTACGTGGGAAATGCAACCATCTGGGACCTCATCAAACGCCTATAGAGGAAGGAGGGGATCGGAGTCGATCGTACGTTCGTCCGATGTACCCTGAAGGTGGAGACAGTAAAACAAGAAACGCGGCAGAGAGAAGTGACCCTTGCATTCCACCAAGGGAAGACAAACCACAGGGGAATCGACGCTACCCTGCAAGCATTGAAGAGGAGATATTTCTGGTGAGGCATGAAAGACACAATTGCGAGAGTTATTGGTACCTGCGACACATGCCTCACCACGAAATATGATCGCCACCCCCCCCCCCCCCCCGCCAGAGCAATACAGGAGGAGACGCCAACGGCAGACCGACCGTTGGAGGATTTGCAGGTGGACACGTTCACATGGAGGGGATACAAATGGGTCACCATTGTTGATAGGTTTAGCAAAACAGCGATGGCCCATCTGATAGCAGAACGATCAGCGGAAGCAGTCCTAAGGCCACTACGCACATGGTCCCAATTTTATGGCGTACCAGACACGATAGCTTCCGACGCTGGTAGGGAGTTTGATAACGCCGAAATAAGGGCTAAGGCGGCGGCCTTAGAGATCCGTTGGCATCTCAACACCCCAGGACACCCGAAGAGTCGAGGAGACGTAGAGCGGCTTCACAGCACGCTCAGCGACCACCTACGAATTTACCATGGAGAGCAGGGGCTAGAACCCAACGTGGCGATGGATAAGGCAGTCATCTCGTATAACCACTCAATCCATTCTGCCACCGGTTTTTCTCCGGTCGAGACGCTGTTCGGACTTTAACGATGCCGGCGCGATAGCAGGAGTACGGCGATCGATGAAGAACTGGCCGCATGGGTAGTCAGTAATCGGATAACGCTAGGGAAACAGTGGGTGGCCGTTCGAGGAAGGCTCGAGGATAAGAAACGGCGACGGGTGGCGCGCAACACCTCAAAGTCCGCGATATTCTGGGCAAACTTAAGGTATGGATGATTAAATTGACTAAAATTTAAATGTCATGGTTTTCTCCCATATGATTTAGGATAGTGAGAAGTTGCAAACCTAGGATACTTCTATTGGGAATAAAATAAAGGGATTAAAATGATTTCTCGTTTTTTAACACTTATTTACGAGGCAGCAGTGCTAAATTTGGGAGCAGAAATTAAGTTTAGTAAAGGAAATTAAGTTTCAATGAATAAAATAAAGATTAACCTAACTAAAAGAAAGATAAGTGACGAATTATAAAAAATAGAAGTAAAGTTAAAATTTAAGGAAATATCTGACTATAGTAAAATAGGAAGAAGATAATCACTCTTCTGATCTTCTAGAACACATGATGCGCTTGAATACGTATAAAGCAATTTTCACTAGATTAGTTATCCTCAACAGTTCAAGGAAGACGTAGAACGGGAAATAAAATTGTTGCAAAACGGTAATTAGAGAAATGAATATGGTTGTGAATTAAACACTAAAAAATACATGGATCTAACCGTGGGAGACGCTGCTAGGAAATATACCATATCGGGTTATGCGGTCTCTGCAATGCTTCTTTGCTCAAAAGTTTCTGCTCTACCTGTACTATATTCCTTTGCTTAAAAGAACATTTTTTACTAAACGATTTCATTTATTACTTTGGCTCTGTTTATTAATATTTTGTGATACTAAATTAATGAACGGGAACTATTTTAAACCCATGGTCATGTATGTAATAGTAGACCTGAGCAATGACAAAATCTCTATAGTATCAGAAGAATAAGCAATGAATGTACAGAAACATTAGTCATTCAAAGAGACTCAAATATGACTATATCTACCAAACCCTTCGGAAAACAAGACACTTAATAGAAACAACGTATCCATGGAAAAAAGATGTAGAAGAAAATCTACTAGAAATAATAAAACATAACTCAGTATGTGAAATTAATTTTATAAAACAATTAAAACAAATGATTCATGCGAGGGAAGGTACAAATAATCATGAGAAATTATAGTACAAAAATATCCAACCGTTAAAATAAAGAAACCGATATTCTCAAAAGCGATGAACAAAAGGAAATTTCAGAAAATTACCTTAATGGAAAATCTTTTCACAAAGGAATACTTGAGATTTATGGCAAACATAACGGAAATATTATTGACCAAACATTTCGGAATTAATTATTAATTAATTTGTAGGAAAGGTAAATACGTTAAAGAAAACCTATTAAGGGAAAATATTATGTAACTACCACGGCGGAAAGACATTTTGAGGATCTGATAACGGGTGTATTAAAATATGAAGTTAAATTCCTGGTGACAATTATTGACACCTTTTCGAAAAAAAAAACTATCTAGCAAAATTTGCAATAATATAATGCATGTTGTATATTTGAGTAATTAGCTACCAAATAATTAGCGTACTTTCCAAATCCTACATCAATCAAACTGGATAGTGGAAAAGAATTAAAATAAAACCTAATAAATAACGTTTTGGGATCCTTATGTATATATGCTTACTATATAACACAGAATAACCTTAACTCGATAGAACTTTTGAATAAAAATGAAGATTGTCCTTAATAACATTACCATCGAAATGGTATGAATAAAGAAAAACAACATAGTACTAATGAACACCAAACAGACATCCAAGTAGATAAACCATAGTATAAAGAAGAATTAGGGCAAGGAATAAATCTGTATTTCGATTTAAACATAAAAACTTTAAGAAGATAATTACAGTGTGTGCTGACATTATAGCAATAATAAATAAATCACCAGGAACTAAACTAACCACTGCGTCATTGGGCATTGATTTGATAGCGATGCTCACACTTTAAATTTATGACCTAGATCCTGAAACGATATGGCCAACTAGTAAAATTACATGTTCCTTCAAAGACAAAGTAATGCACTATATCATATATATTATCCAAAGAATAGTATGAAACATGACACTATTTATGTTTAACCGGCAATTATGATTGCAATTTATGGGTTCTTAAAGTCCCCCAGGTTCCCACACATACTGATAAAGCACATTTTTAGTACACACCTTTGGGCTACCTTGCCAAGGAAGATCTAGGAGTAGTTATAAAACGAATCCCTCAATGGTGTGTACAAGAAGCCAATAAGCCTCGGACGGAGTGAGGCCTGCACCTGCCGGACATCGGCAGGGTGTGTGAGTGGACCCTGATGTATGGATCCTTAAGACCGGCTTCCACAGGACCTTTACACGGAAACTCTGGATCAAGTTTGGAAGCTCCCACACGAAGAAGAGGACACGCCCACCAAGGACATAAGTAGGCCAGGATGAAGTGGAACCGCAATATGAATATTAAATCAATCCGGATTTCGGAATTGCCAATTCCCAGGTATAAAAATAATATCAAGACTTGAGTTGGTAATAGTTGGACAGAGATCTTCAAGGAGTAAGTAGTTTATGTGGTCTCGGAATGACCACGAATTCACACTCAGTATCTAAGGGCAGGCGAAAACCGTTCGGATTCCATAGGTGAGTGTGAACCGGAGAGAGGCAGACTGGATCGCTGTGGGAGACGCTACTAGGTAAAGTTAGTAGGGCCACGGCGACTGTCGTCCGAAGGCAGAGAATCCCACTAGGAAGGTGTGGGGTATGACAACGCCGGACTAAAACATAGCGAGGTTAGGAAAGAGAGATACAGAGGCAGTTAAATAAGAAAGCCACGGTTCGAGTAGAGCAGCAAGCGCCAGTGCAGAGAGTGAAAGAGTAGTGTACTTCAGGTGCCGAGTGCCAAGAGTCTGTCGAATGTTTTTTTGTTTTTTTTTCAAAACCTCTTTATTTATATAAGTATTACAACGAACAAATAATTTTTGATTTACATTTTTCTCCTCGTGCTGCATACGCAGATGCATTCGAAGGAGGGCATAAATATAATACAATGCAGATTGATGTTAAAAAGTCAAACACATACACAACACTAGGTGATGAGGCTCACCTCCAGCTAGGCGAGTGCCCCAAATCGGGCTGCTTATATAGGCAGGCCACTGGTGGGGGGGGGGTTACCCCGACACGCCACCTAGTGCCTTCGGCTGTTTCGTATACTAGTTTCCCCCTCTCCTAACTGACGCTTTTTTGAGGTTTTTATTAATAAATTATGGAAACATTGGTGGATATTTTCTGGGCCGAGAAGAGTGGAACTTCTAATTATTCGTGATAAAGAGGTTGACACAACAACGACCATTTACGTTGGTTGAAAAAACTCCAAAAACAATTGCTCCAGAACTTGTTGGTCATACTTTTATTTGGCTCCAACCACTGCTCACTGCCCCTTGGCAATCGGAAAATTGAAAAAATGTAAACATTTCGGGAGCTTGGATATGATACACTGTTTTATCCACACTACACTATCAAACACTACTTCTTTAGTCGTCTACAACATTTCTTACTAGGAAAAAAATTGATGACCAAAAAGCTCTGGAAAATGGCTTTTGAAAATTCATTAATTCTGAGGATATTAATTTCTATTTGATAAATGGCAGAGCTTTCAACATATTGGCAAAAGTGCTTTGATTGCAATAGAGCCTATTGATTGAATCTTGTATAAAATAGAAGATTCAATATTATTTTATATAGAATATTTTATAGAAGAATAGTTTAGGCCCCATAAACTTATTTCCAGACAAGCCAATAAAACGTCTTTGACAAGCAAGGCACTCTTTTATTAATCCATTTTACTGTGAAACAGGCATGCTCAGTTTGTGGTTTTTTTTTTTAATTTATTATATTTCATATACTGATAAATACGTGATGTTAATAAGTTGTTTTTACCAAGGAACCCATGAAAATTTAAATTTTTTGCTGATCACAACACGTATTTCCATTATGAAACAAAAAAAATATCAACAAATAAAATCCATTGTTAATAATACATATTAATTGTTTCCACGTTCTAAAAATAGCAGTTGACTGAAAAATACAACAAAATCACACGATTTACATGAAAAATAAGGATATCTGAGATGAAGATTGCTCCTTAAACATAGTGAACGTTCATTTTCACTGTTAAAAGCACATTACCAAATTGTTTTGCTAACAAAGTTGTTTCCCACCAGTTAATGACAAACAACTGTTTTACATAAAAAAAATTGTTTTTTATTATTTGCTAAATTCATTCACCATGTTCAATAACTTTGACCCCCCCCCCCCCCTCAGACACACGATTTATGATATATTTTCCTAACGAAAATTTGCAGATTCTTCTAAATTCATTTTCATATATGCTGAAAAATATAATTTCTTACTATTATGGTCAATCTAACTAATTCTCTATATTCGTGCTTGTTTGTGCTATTGACTACAATCTCGTACCATTAAAATACCTAATTACCTCGAAGATTGTAACCAAAAGGAGATATTTAACTACTAATATAAGTGCATACACCGCTATCCGGTATGTTTAATTATTAACAAAGTTATCTTCACAAATGATAAGATAAAGAAGATTAGAAATAAATATGAACGAATGACGATGTATTTTCATAATGACCAAATCTCCGAAATGTACATACATTGGAACCTGAGAGTGGAACGGATCTAAGTGCCAAGTCTCGATATTTTTAGATCTAGGGTCTAATATAACAATTACAGTTTGGCCTTCCATTACATCCCCAATCTTGTCCTATTCGCAATATATGACATATATTATATCACATTCAAATTATGCTAATATCCAATGATCAGTTGCCTCATCCTTTTTTTTTTTTTCAATTGATTTGCGTTGTTTGAACTTAACAGGGGGACCATTTTGTATACAAAAATGAAAAACAACAAAAAAGCAATTTTTTCTTTTTTTACAAAATTTTAATTTTGTACTCATAATGCTATTTAATAAGAAGTATTGCCTCCTCTGACTTTAATAACTACTTCCATCCTTCCAGGCATACTCATAAAAAGTTATTTAATAAGACCTTGGGGGATGGTGTGCCACTCGTCAAATACAGTCGTGATTAGCATTTCAAGCGTAATGAGAAGAGAATCCCAGGAAGGAACCTTCCTTTTAAATTAGTCTTACACGTGTTCCAATGGATTCTTGGCGGCCATTCTAGGTTACGGACCTGTTGTGTTCACCTGAACCTACCTACTCAGAAACACAAGTTGCCTTTTGTGGGCAAGCATTATCATTGCTAAGCAATGATTAAGCGCCAATGAAAGGCATTTAAGGCACTAAATGACCTTGTAACATCATCTCCAGATACCTTTAAGCTCCTTGCATAGGTACTAACTTGGCACGTGCCTCCTAAGAAATTCCACCCCAGAAAATTATAGAGCCAAATGCATGTAGAGTAATGAAAGCCAAGGCGATGTTACACAAAGATTTTCCTTCTTTGTGAAGAGTAATTGTTCTTACTCAATTATCGCGGCTTAAACGACTCATTATCAGACGAATACGACACAGAATAAACTGGTAAGAGCAAAATTGATGTACGGGGTAAAAAAAGCTGAAAGGGGAGTTGAAGTCAATAAAGAAAAACAGTTAATCCTTCGTTTGTTGACAAATAATGAGTAACAGTGATATAAATAATCCCTGTAGATATTAGTTACTCTCATCTAACTAATCCTATTACTATAAATAAAATAATACATGGCTTAGGCTCTAAAACTAAAAAATCTCGAGATTTATAGGTGTTGCTATTCGTTTGACGTCCGATGTCTTACTGATTTTCAGATCGAGTATACCAGTCTGCCCAGGAATCTTGTGTGGTCTACTTTTATATTCCGATACTTGAAATATACACCTCTTCCTACACCCTACCTGCTGAAGCAGTAGCAATTGACTAGCAAGCAATTTTTTCTTATTGACATTGACTGCAATAACCTTTCTCTGCAGTTCAGCCTATAATCAGGGGGGGGGGAGTCCGTTATTAGAGCAATGCTATTTGAATAAATGAAGAGCAAAGGGCTTGGGCAATCTCCTTGTTTGACCGCGGCATGCTCCTTTTTGTGCATTCCATATTTTATCCCTTAGAGCCTTGTCTAAAACAATTAAGGAACGCCAAAATCTTATTTTCTCTTTCCGAACTTTTGAAATGATAACAATTAGTGAAAATATGTGATCTTGCTTATGTTTACTGGTCGAAAATCGGCTTGCTCGTCTATGTCTATGTCGAAATCCAGAATTTTACTTTCTCTCTAAAATGGCTGTATTGGGGCGGACACAATATGATAGATTTTAACAGCTTTCCCAAATTTTATTTATTCCGCAGCCTCGGTGATTTCTTCTTCCCATATGAGCACATTACATTCCTCATCACCAACTCCATCATATACGCCGTCAAGCAAAAAAAGTAGCTATGGACTGCTCGACTGCAGGTCGGTGTTTACAACACCTTGGAATTTTCAAAAATCCAAAACATTTAATTTTATTTGTCCAACGATGTTTGTCACTAAATATTGCTATTTAAAAAAATATTTAATGCAAAGTGAATTCCTAAAATATCGAGAAAAATAGTCGAAAAATAAATAATAATATAATTGAAATCGGCTGGAAATACCTTAAATAATTGATTAGTTAGCTCACTATAAATTCTGCATATCTAGTGGCAATCATTGGATAAAAGGATATTATCTTTTTTTTAACATTATAATGATAAAAATTACAATTGGGCAATAAGTAATTGTGGTAAATGCTTTCATTCATACCATATTTACAATTTTATTCACTCGCTCATTCAGGGATTACGTACCTATTGATTGGTGCACCAGGGTAATCGAACTAACTCAATAAACTTACTAGGGTTCGGACACAAAATCCCACTGTCGGGTTAGAATGGGGGGCGCCCGCCGCGGGCTAGGGTCTCTTCGACCTGGCCTCTGTCCGGCAGGCGTCAAGAAAGAGATAAAATGGGTAAACCAATGGCCATTGACCTTTGCTGGTGGCCTAGTTGGTGGGAAGCTTTATTCGTATTGATCTGACTCCATAGGATCTTAAAACGTGTGCCTGGAAAGTGCACTATGTTCTGGAGAAGAGGTACAGGGTAGGTATTATAGGTAGTTTACGTGGTCTTGGAATTACCACGAATTCACACTCGGTATCTAAGGAATACTAACAGGAGAGAGGCGGACTGGATCGCTGGGGGAGACGTTTCTAGGTTTGTAGAAGTTTGTAGAGCCCCAGAGACCGTCGTCCGCAAGAAAGAGGTCTCTTCCAAGGAGGTGCTAGTTTTAGCGAGATGAAGGCAGAGAATTCCACTAGGAAGGTGTGGGGTCTGACAACGCTGGACTAAAACATAGCGAGGTTAGGAAAGAGAGATGTTGAAGTAGTTGAATAAGAAAGCCAGGGTTCGAGTAGTGAGACAGAGAGAGAGAGAGAGAGAGAGAGAGAGAGAGAGAGAGAGAGAGAGAGAGAGAGAGAGAGAGAGAGAGAGAGAGAGAGAGAGAGAGAGAGAGAGAGAGAGAGAGAGAGAGAGAGAGAGAGAGAGAGAGAAAGCGATAGAGAGAGAGAGAGAGAGAGAGAGAGAGAGAGAGAGAGAGAGAGAGAGAGAGAGAAAGAGAGTGAAAGAGAGAGAGAGTGAAAGAGAGAGAGAGAGATAGAGAGAGAGAGAGAGATATGTTTAATAAAGGTTATGGCGTCAGTGAGAGTGGGGGGAGAAGTAGTTGGGGAGACAGTCGTAGGTGGAGAGTTATCCTCACCCTCCTGGCTGGCCTCCTATATAAGCATCGGCTTTAGACCAAATTAACATAACTAATCGGACCTTCACTTGGAACACTACGCTCTTCTCTCTCTCTGCACTGGCGCCTGCTTTGCTCTACTCAAAACCATGGACTTCTCATTCAACTACCTCTTCATCTCTCTTTCCTAACCTCGCTATGTTGTAGTCCGGTGTTTGTCAGACCCCACACCATCCTAGTGGGAATCTCTGCCTTCGTCTCGCTACAACTAGCACCTCCTTGGGAGAGACCTCTCCCTCGCGGACGAAGGTTGCCGTGGCCCTGCAAATTTCACCAGCAGTGTCTCCCACGGCAATCCAGTCTGCCTCTCTCCGGTTCACACTCGCCTTTTGGATCGGGACGGTTTTCACCTACCTTTAGATACCGAGTGTGAATTCGTGGTCATTCCAATACCACATAAACTACCTATAAACCTACCCTGTACCTCTTCTCCTGAGCACAGTGCTTTGTCGGGGCACACACACCTTCTAAAGATCCTATGGAGTCAGATCAAAGCGCATTAGGCTGCCCTGCCGATTAGGCCGGCGGCCAGGGTGAAAGACCATAGGTCCGCCCGCTCTATCTCTTTATGGGCGCTCGCCGGACGGGGGCTAAGAGGTTTTAGTGAACCTAGCCCGCGGCGGGCGTCTCCTCACCACTTTGGGGATACTCAGGTATAGACTGAGCCCCCCTAGTGACGACCCGACACTCCTTAAATATAATATTATTAAGAAATTAGTCGGGAAAGCATATTTAAAATGAAATAAAATTACATAATAAAATCGTAACTGACTCATGGTTCCGAAACAATCTAAACATTTAATGACAAAAAAATAGGTACTAAATATATGTAGATAAAACTAATTTAATAATATAAACAAACACTAAATTCCAAAGTAGTATCTATTTCCGATCCGAAAATCTTCTTCCCTTGGCCGTGATTTCCTTCTTATCCGAGACACGAACCTTTGCAACTCTATTCCCATTACTATTCGGCACACGCTGATTCTCACGATCTTTGCCGGTTCCTTATCTAACGATACATAATTCATTGTTATTTTTATTTAATGGTATTCATTCCATAGCTACTAAGCCACTAAGGGTGTGATACTAATGCTAAGGGGGTGAGTCCTTTTGACAAACAGTCAGCGGGATTATCTTCTCCCACAACAAGATACCAATGTGAAAAGGAAAGTAATTCCTGAATATGTGTTACCCAGGTGGCCACGAATGGCTTCTATCTAGATGGAGAAGAATTTAGCCAATGCGAGGCGACAGTGGAGTCTGAAATGACTTGAATGATATTCAGATTAAATAGACTTACACATTTTTTAACAACCGAATCCATTAAAGCAGCTTAACAATGACTAGTCAAGGTATAGAGACTATTTTCATGGGCGCAACATAAAATTGTAGTCTTGAAATAATTACTCTTTAGGACGCGAGTATAGATTACTGTCCCATAACCTTTAAGAGAGGCATCACATAAGCCAATTATATAACAGACAAATGTTATAGTGATTCGAAGAAACCGTTTAATCTTAAAGGTCTCGATTCTGAAGCATATATTGATGTGATCAACCCCTCATCTCGCGATATTATATTAAATATTAAACAGTAAGAACAAACTCTATACATAAAAGAGGGCGGGCCTTATTTCAGCCAAAGATGGCCTTATTTATAGCCTTACCTTAATAAAAACTAATCAACAACCAACTACGTACACCTTACAGAAAAAAGGTTTTCCCTACAGGAAGTACGACAAAAGGGTAATAAACCAATTTGGCTAAAAGCAATGTACAGCTGTTGCTACCCAAAAACCAAGGTGGGGCATTAAAAAGGCAACCACGAAATAAAATATAGAAGGGATAGATGTATGGATAAAGACGTATCTTGTTAGTACCCTCAGTCTCTATTCGGTCAGCTCACATTTGGACTCACCAGTCGACGGGATGTCACTAGCACGAGGGTCGCAGTTCCCTAGGGAATAAACTTCACAAATTCCAGTCCATCTCCAGATAGAGTGGAGCCGTCTTTGGGTAATACATCAGTATCACCTTGAAGATTCATACAACGTTAGGGTGATGTAAGATTTATGTATTAATGTACACTGTAGTGAAAATATTGTATGTATTTCTTTATTAACATTTATTTTATCTGTTAATGAAACATTCCACCATGCAAATATGTATGGCTTAGATTATATTATTTAAACAGGCAAACCTCAAGGTATAATATAGGTAAACGTCTCAAAACCTTTTTATTTACTTTCAACTTGTCCTGTCATAATTCAAACTGATGAATAAATAATAAGCTAGACATTATGTTGAGAGTTAATCAGACCAATCTATTGAAAGCAGCATGATTATTAAATCTGCAAATTATTAAGGAGATTTTGAATCTGGAAATTCTCATAATTGCAAATCACTGAAATTACTATCCGCTTCAGCTAGGACCTTACAACTATGTACAAGCACTAGTTGCAGAGGAGTAGTTTTACAAAAAGAAATTAACAATATAACAATAAAAAAGTTAGACAATGTAAAATTAATTCGCTTACCTAAACATCTATTGTAATCTCCTACATGTTGTAATCAATGCATAGGATGTCTATGGAGCAGGGAGTGAATATTAAGGGTAACATCTTATGATGTCTGAAGCCACTCTGAATAAAAACTTAAGTTTAACTAAGAGGATATCGATAACTTTGGCAATTGCCTGTCGCTGGTCCAGAGGCATGCTGGCGTAGGGAATACATGTGTTGTCCCCAGAACCACCCATAGGCACCTCTTCACTGGCAATCAATCAGAACTTTTGAATGGATAGCTCTCTCCATAAAATCAACCTACTTCCAATAAATAAATTGAGCTTGATTTTAAAATCTCATTACAATATATATGGCTGTGGTCTCTACAACCCTCAATAATTCCTGTAGTTTCCATAATTTGGCAGTTACAATTTGTTGTGAATATTTATTTTTGTTTGTTTCAATATTAGTAGAAGTAAACACGAATTTACATAGCCCCTTATTAGTATTTGTGAACATCGATCAGTCTACATTACTTGGAGATCCAGGATGACAAAACAGTAACTCATATTGATCACATCCAAACAGGAACATATCCAGTCTGCTGGCGTTACATCTTTCAGGGAATCTCATTTAGCTTTAGTTAATCCTTAAGACTGCTTAACAGCATAAAAGGACGGATAGCCAAGAGATAAAATGTAATGGGTATGTAACTGACCTAGAACATGCATGGAAAAGACGTACTAAATGAATGTCACATTGAAGAGTAGTGAGCGATCATTGAGCATGATGTGAAAGGAATGCTTGGCTGGAGCAGAAAGAAACAAGACGGGGACCAAAGAAATGAATTAAGCCTATAGAGCCATGTTGCTGAGGGGTAGACGTAGAACTAGAGACAGAAACAACGGGCTGAACAGCGCTTCCATCGTAAAAAGAAAAAGCAACAGGAGAATCGAAAGTTAGCAGAACAAAATCTTAGACGCGAGCTTTGTTGATTTTGTTTTCAAAATCAGGAACCCTTGTTTTCATTTGATCGGGCCCCTTGTTCAAGCCACAAATGTCAACTTGTATATGAATGTCCTATTAATTATTAATATTGCATGACAAATATAGTCCTCACCATAATGTGTACGTAAGTCTTAATTATCAAATAATGAATTAAATTCTAAAAATATAACCTCATCATAAAAATATTATTCGCATTTTTTTTCAATTCAAGTTTCATATGGAGTGCTGATATGTTAAGGTCTGAATGGAAGTTTCAAATAATGTCCTATAGATTTTGAAAATAGAAGCAACTTTATGAAAAATAATAAAGTTTCAAATAATAATTAATTACTTATGTAGCGACCGCTAACTACATAAGATAAATCACCCTATACTCTATTGCATATATATATTGTAAGCAAAAGTAAAATAACATGAACTAAATGTATTATAAACAAATATAAATCATTGTAAATGTGTTAAGCAATAAAACGGCAGGTACCCGCCGGGCCTAAGAGTCAGATGCGCGAGGGTACCACAGGTCATAAACAGTCCCTAGTGACGACCCGACAACTTATAATTAAAAAAGTAAAATAATTCCTTATCACGTCCAATAGTGCATCAATTTAAATGCCTCGCCTTTCTGATTAATATTATTTAGAATTTGTATGGCGTAAGCGGGATATTTTTACAAAAAAAAATAATCAACAGTAGTGAAAATGTTAATTGTACGATAGATCCCAGTTTGATTTTTCCAAAGTGCCTTTATAATTGGAGCAAAGCAAACGTCTTGTCCTGAAAACTATACGAACATGCTTTACACCAGTAGCTCTTCTCCTCAAGTAGGTAAGGTAAAAATGTAGTTCATCACTAAGGAGTAATTTTATTTTTTAAATACACACTTTCATCCAATCGTTCCAATGCATTCTTGAATGATTAAACTGTTAAACCATCGAAATGGCTGTTATAATAGAGTTCTGTAATCTATTTTATACTATAATAAATGTTTACAATTAGCTAAAAGAAAAAGAATATCGTTTTCCAAAGGCTAATGATTATTGAATCTGGAACCACAGCTAAATATTAATAATCTTTACGATTTCCCTTGTACTAAAACTACGAATAAAATCACTTCAGTTGTTTGAAATTAAGTATTAAAAGATGGGGGACCAGGATTTGCACAGATGCAACGAACATTCGGATAAAAGCGAGTCAGATATTTCAATTTTTTTTTTTTTTTTTTTCACCAGATCAAATTGTCTAATGTAATCGATTAAATTAGATTTGTCTTGATTTTGTTTGAGTCAGTTGTTTATATGCCTTCTTTAATCAATAGGACGTCTCACCATTCGTAAACATATCCATAAACATTCTGCCATTTTCTTGATTCACTCTGACCTCTTCATTTTTAACACAATCTAAATTATTTTGAAGTGATATTTTTTTTTTTTTTATAGCAAAGCACATTATCATAAAAAAAAGCAATGAACTAATTATTTTTAAATGTTTGCCAGGCGTATCTTATGAGAAAATATGCTTTCAACTTATTGGTTAACTTTGTAATAAAGTATATATGACTAATTTACTTACAATCTCTGTTCCACCAGCTTACTGGGGAATTGTCTAGGAAGTCTAGGGATTGCCCCCTATATGAATGTTGTGTGAGTGAGAATTCTACAAAAATATGAATCAATTTTCTCATCCCAATTATTAATTATAATGTTTCAAATAAAGATAATTAAAAAATATCTTGGTTTGATTTCATTTTCGAAGTTAACTTGATATCACCATGAAATAAGTGAACTCATTATTTTCAAACAATTCCCTAAACCTTTAATAATATTTCGCTAACGAACATGGAGCGAGGGGAATGTATTGTATTGTGTTACCTTAGTGGGCGATTTTTTGCCAACCATTTTAATTGCATTTATCGAATAATTAAATTTGCACAGTTGTTTTTTAATAGCTTTATTATTGACTTGACAGCAGCAATTAATATTTTTCAATATTAATACGTATCTAACAGGAAAATGTTCATGTCAGATTTTAAATAAAGCATAGCCCAAAGAACCGTATTTGAAATATATAAAAAATATATACTGATATAATATATATGTATATGATCTATAAACAACGTATATAAATATAAGTAACGTTGGATAAACAGGTAACAGGGTAAAGCGGGGAATGGTTTCATAAAAAATTACCCCCCTAACTAGCTATTATTTTATACTAGATAATATTGTTTCAATCAACAAAATTGAGTGAAGTATAGTATGCTTAGAAGTGCAGTATATTTAGGTATTAAAAAAAAATCATGAAGTATAGAAAATAAATATTGACGATGATTTAGGTGAATAGAAATTTAAATAACAACTTAACTTAGAATTATAATTTTAATTTGGTTTGAAACAAGATAAACTTGCAATGTTGTTTTCTTGATCAGTATTGATAAATTATAAGAAATAAGTATTTGACAATCCTTGAAAAGTACAATTATTTTAGTTAATTTTAGTACATATTTTTCACCAGCATAAATTAATATTTTTCAATATTAATATGTGTCTAACCGAAAAATTTGTCAGATTATAAATAAAGCATAGCCCAAAGTACCGTATTTGAAATACATAAAAAATATATACCGATATAATATATATGTATATAATCTATAAATAATAAAGTTTGTTTCCAAATGTGTTGAAGACAGGGGCAACTATTTGCAGAGAGATTCGATATAACAATAAACTACTCTCGGTATCTAATCAACAAAATTTAATTAAATGATGACCAATAATTGGAGCGGATAGATTAATAAACTTTGAACGCTATATATTGAAAGAGTAAGCCTGTCCGAACGTCTTGCACCACAGTCGTGTGCAATGGTCCAACCAATTTGATATTTTCAAGTTAATTTCAATAACGGATTATGCCACCTGCCTTTTTCTTCAAGTGATAGCGAAAATAGCTGAAAACCATTCACTCTCTTTTCGTCGACCTTTAAGCACACTCAAATAAAAACTCCTATTTAAGCATTCAACTTCTAATCTAGCCAGTAAGTAGTTTAACTTAATACTTGAGCTGTTTACAATTTTGTTTTCATTTTCACTCACTGATATGATTTAATGAACTATTTTTGGTAGTAAATATGGAGTATTTTCTTCATAATCTTTCAATAAGTATTTGTTATTATTATTTCCCGATCGAGTGCTTCTAAATATTGGTTCGTCACTTTTTATGTTCTTTAATTCCTGTTTTTTATGTTCCTTTATTATTTATGTATATTTAAAAAAATACAATTTATTATTGAAATAGAAAAAAATGCAGCCTGTAAAATGTAATTTTTTTTTTAGTAGATAACTACAAAAATTAAAACTTTTAAACTCAAATTTTTTTTTTCAAAGTGAAGGGGTTAGGATATGAATGTTGGATATTAACTATTTAAAATTAAAATATTTAAAAAATATAAATAAGCAATAAAAACTTACGCGTTATGCGGGAGTGGGAGAGACTACAGACCCTGAGAGCGGTGTCGGCGGGGACTGAGCGAGAGGCTGTATCCCGCGCATGTCTCGCACTATCTCCCTCACTCTCTCCCATCGCCACTTCAACATATTAGCCCACCCATAAATCAGTAGTCAAAATTTATTTTTCATTTTCACCAACTAAAGTTTGTAGCATGGGAAAAACAACTAGTAATTTGCCCACATGGAAATCTTAACGCAATATGAGTAGTTTCAACAGGCCCATTTTCAAGTTTATGTTCACTACCCAACGCCTAAAAGAATTAGCTTGAAGATAAATAGGATAAATGTTAACATACAACCTAAGGAATATATCAATTTTTGAAATGCGTTGAGCATGTTTATCTCGAAAAACTAACACACGTTACTTCGGCATCTATCTTATCTATTTATCTCAATCTTATATTAGACAGAAAATGCTAAGAATTTTACTTATAGTGTGAAATCCAAGTAATTTCCTTAACAGGCAATAAGAGTATCATAATTATATATAAACATTACAAAGCAGTATCTAAAATTCAATATAAAATTAATTCGCTTCAATACCTGCTTATAACCAACACTTTTAGTTTGGCCTCCACGAACAAGAATAAATGAATTCTTGGACAAACCCACCCTTGAGCAAGCAACACAAGCTTGGCTGTAGAAGAAACGCGGGGATCATAAGTCCACTCAACTTCTAGGACTAGGGGTGCTATGTTCGGTCTCCGGGGAAAATATATTAATAATAATAAATATATATATGTGGTCGTGGCAGACTCAAGAAACCAGCAGATATGCAAGGGCCTTAAACCCACCCTCTAGAGGAAAGCACCCTTAAACTGTCTGACGGAAGGCCCAGCCGATTCATTCTGCACTGGTGACAGGTACAGGCCTAGTGTTGAAGGAGCCCGCTCCCTTGCTCGCGTACTCTACTACCTTACAATTTATTAATCACTTATTCCAGTTATCTAAATATTGCCTTTTCTATTATGGATTCGATCCGGCTGTCCTCGATACCGCACCTTCCCAGATATATGTATAATTTATTAATGTAATATATTATATATCTATTTACGTTATATTTGGCGAAAGAGGTGTGTCTATGCAATGGTTAAAAATTAAATAACATTGATCCTACTTGATTTCTGTGAGATTATTTTAAATGGCAAATTTCTTGTTTATCCAAATGTCAGATTTAGTTGGATATTAAAAATGAAGAAAAATATAATATACTAACGATATATCAAGATAAAATAAAATGATGAATATTTGTACGTTATGATTACAAAATAAATACCAACACAGCTTATCTTACTCAGTGGTACAGTGAAGTCTTGAAAAAGTCTCCTTGTCAGGTCTCTTTGTTCTCTAGCAATTGTGCCCAGACCGTCTCCCGTCCTAAGAACTGAATTCTGTAAGCCTCACTGTCTCGCGGTCATGAACCAATTTTCTCTTCACTGAAATCTGTCTTCCTTCATCTGTTCACCTCAAAAACTGATCTGACGACTCCCAGTGCCGAGAACCAATCTGTGTCCTCACCTACTGTAAAGCCTTCTCTTCCAACTCCAAAATGATACCTCCTAACTCTTTCTTAGCAATGAAGTGTTTTTTCCATGTATACCCCCGTAAAAAGTGGTGTATTTGTTCTCTATTTCAAAATGCCGATTTATCCGTTCTACCTCTTTTTCCCCGCCAACACTGAAAACTGAAATCGTAGACCTCATCTGACCAGGCAAATCTCTCTCATTCCTGTTCCTGTTCCCATGTGCATTTATTTTACTAGTTGTCCGTAGGTCCTTTTGTCGCTCACCGACTCAGTATCAAAAAATCAAATGAAATAAAAGTCTTGCACTAACAAATTTCTTATACCACCATGTTTATAGAGAACTACGAGTTAAAGTGAACTTATATCTAAATTATTTACAATCGATGTATATGTGGTTACGCTTCACATCTAACAGGGGTTTCAATGTCATCAGGATTATCACCAATAAGCTAAGTGATCCCGAAAAATATGCATTTAACTAATGTTGGTCAATGTGGATTTTATTTTTCACCCCTTCGACCACTTCGTATTGACTGGGGCTAAACGTGGACTTAATTTACCCCAAAGACTAAGGACTCAACACTACTATTGGTTGTTTTATTTTATTTTTAGATGTCCCAACCCTTAGAATAGGAGTATTAGGGATATCTTACCACCATAATATTTTATCCGGCTTATAAGGCAAATATGTACAAAATTTGGTGTGAATAGCTCCTGATATTCTATATTGAGAGAAAACACACACATATCCCATTACACACATTATACATGCCCATGCGTATGAATAACTTATGAGCGTATTAAAAGTATTAAAAGCGGTTTTTCCATTAGTCTCCAAACCTTTTGAAATACTTATACAGTAAATATTATGGTAACTGTCATATGTACACATAATGTTGGCTACATTGGCCACCCCATATATTGTGTTTGTTTATTCTAGAACTGCCACATCCAAAATTCAAAGGACGTGTAATTTAATTATTTTCTATAGGTAGAAGACCTGATTTATATACATTATTTATTCTATTTTAATTATGTTTATCTTTTCTACAGAATACAATAACGTTCTCAGAATGAATTTTATGTAATTAAAAATAAAACACTTAATAGTAATAGAATATAACGTAATTGTCATAAAAACTACTTCATTTGATTTGTTAAAAGTTTAAACCTTTAAAAAAAGTTTTAACTAATAAAAAGATTAAAATAACTAAACAAACTATACCAACATAATTATAAAGAATTAAATATACTACACATTGATCATTGAAATTTTTAAATAGATAGAGTGCACTAAATCTTAAACAAAACTAAGTAGAGCTTATTACGCCCATTAATCCAAGCTTCAAAAACTGTCCCGGTGGCCAATAATATTTTGCCGATTTATCCAAACTACAAGAACTGTTTTGAGTCAAACAGATAAATGACGATTTATCCAAACATAAAAAAACTTTCACGCATTAAAATAGAGTATGGCTGCTTTGATGACTGTCAGGGAACCAAAGAGAATTACACCAATTTATACAAGCATAAATAAGAGCCTCGATCTCTAATCGAACTGTGCACATTTATCCCAGCTTAAAAATCTGTTTTCATGCCAAATAGAGGGTATGCAGAAGTATTGCAGCTTTATTAACTGTCTGGGAACCAAAGAGAGTTACACCAATTTATACAAGCATACATAACAGTCTGGATCCCTAATAGAACTGTGCAGATTTATCCTAGATAGAAAGTCTATCTTCATGCTAAATAGAGGATATGCAGAAGTATGGACGCTTTAATACCTGTATAAGAACCAATGAGAGTTACACCAATTTATACAAGCATAAATAAGAGCCTCGATCTCTAATGGAACTGTGCACATTTATGCCAGCTTAAAAATCTGTTTTCATGCCAAATAGAGGGTATGCAGAAGTATGGCAGCTTTATTAACTGTATGGGAGCTAAGGAGAACTACACCAATTTATGAAAGCATACATAAGAGTCTGAATCTCAAATAGAACTGTGCAGATTTATCCCAGCTTGACAATCTGTCTAGATGCCAAACAGAGGATATGCAGAAGTATGGTAGCTTTAATAACTGTCTGGGAACCAAAGAGAATTACACCAATTTATAAAAGCATACATAAGAGTCTGAATCCCAAATAGAACTGTGCAGATTTATCCCAGTTTAAAAATCTGTGTAGATGCCAAACAGAGGATATAAAGAAGTATGGCAGCTTTAATAACTGTCTGGGAACCAAAGAGAATTACACCAATTTATACAAGCATACATAAGAGTTTGAATCCCAAATAGAACTGTGCAGATTTATCCCAGTTTAAAAATCTGTGTAGATGCCAAACAGAGGATATAAAGAAGTATGGCAGCTTTAATAACTGTCTGGGAACCAAAGAGAATTACACCAATTTATACAAGAATATATAAGAGTTTGAATCCCAAATAGAACTGTGCAGATTTATCCCAGCTTGAAAATCTGTGTAGATGCCAAACAGAGGATATGCAGAA
The DNA here is from genome assembly GCA_930367205.1 of Acanthosoma haemorrhoidale. Lineage (NCBI taxonomy): Eukaryota > Metazoa > Arthropoda > Insecta > Hemiptera > Acanthosomatidae > Acanthosoma > Acanthosoma haemorrhoidale. Next base: position 110,062,033 of record OV884009.1, on the reverse strand, counting down.
GTATGGCAGCTTTAATAACTGTCTGGGAACCAAAGAGAATTACACCAATTTATACAAGCATACATAAGATTCTGAATCCCAAAAAGAACTTTGCAGATTTATCCCAGCTTGAAAATCTGTCTAGATGCCAAATAGAGGATATGCAGAAGTATTGCAGCTTCATTAACTGTCTGGGAGCCAAGGAGAATTACACCAATTTATGAAAGCATACATAAGAGTCTGAATCCCAAATAGAACTGTGCAGATTTATCCCAGTTTGAAAATCTGTGTAGATGCCAAACAGAGGATATAAAGAAGTATGGCAGCTTTAATAACTGTCTGGGAACCAAAGAGAAATACACCAATTTATACAAGCATACATAAGAGTCTGAATCCCAAATAGAACTGTGCAGATTTATCCCAGCTTGAAAATCTGTCTAGATTCCAAATAGAGGATATGCAGAAGTATGACAGCTTTATTAACTGTATGGGAGCCAAGGAGAGTTACACCAATTTATACAAGCATACATAACAGTCTGGATCCCTAATAGAACTGTGCAGATTTATCCTAGATAGAAAGTCTATCTTCATGCTAAATAGAGGATATGCAAAAGTATGGACGCTTTAATACCTGTATAAGAACCAATGAGAGTTACATTAATTTATACAAGCATACAGAACAGTCTGGATCCCTAATAGAACTGTGCAGATTTATCCTGGATAGAAAGTCTATCTTCATGCTAAATAGAGGATATGGAGAAGTATGGACGCTTTAATACCTGTATAAGAACCAATGAGAGTTACACCAATTTATAAAAGCATACATAAGAGTCTGAATCTCAAATAGAACTGTGCAGATTTATCCCAGCTTTAAAATCTGTCTAGATGCCAAACAGAGGATATGCAGAAGTATGGTAGCTTTAATAACTGTCTGGGAACCAAAGAGAATTACACCAATTTATAAAAGCATAAATAAAAGCCTCGATCTCTAATGGAACTGTGCACATTTATCCCAGCTTAAAAATCTGTTTTCATGCCAAATAGAGGATATGCAGAAGTATTGCAGCTTTATTAACTGTCTGGGAGCCAAGAAGAATTACAAAAATTTATACAAGCATAAATAAGAGCTTCGATCTCCAATGGAACTGTGCACATTTATCCCAGCTTAAAAATCTGTCTTCATGCCAAATAGAGGGTATGCAGAAGTATGGCAGCTTTATTAACTGTATGGAAGCTAAGGAGAATTACACCAATTTATGAAAGCATACATAAGAGTCTGAATCTCAAATAGAACTGTGCAGATTTATCCCAGTTTGAAAATCTGTGTAGATGCCAAACAGAGGATATAAAGAAGTATGGCAGCTTTAATAACTGTCTGGGAACCAAAGAGAATTACACCAATTTATAAAAGCATACATAAGAGTCTGAATCCCAAATAGAACTGTGCAGATTTATCCCAGTTTAAAAATCTGTGTAGATGCCAAACAGAGGATATAAAGAAGTATGGCAGCTTTAATAACTGTCTGGGAACCAAAGAGAATTACACCAATTTATACAAGCATACATAAGAGTCTGAATCCCAAATAGAACTGTGCAGATTTATCCCAGCATGAAAATCTGTCTACATGCCAAATAGAGGGTATGCAGAAGTATTGCAGCTTTATTAACTGTCTGGGAGCCAAGAAGAATTACAAAAATTTATACAAGCATAAATAAGAGCTTCGATCTCCAATGGAACTGTGCACATTTATCCCAGCTTAAAAATCTGTCTTCATGCCAAATAGAGGGTATGCAGAAGTATGGCAGCTTTATTAACTGTATGGAAGCTAAGGAGAATTACACCAATTTATGAAAGCATACATAAGAGTCTGAATCTCAAATAGAACTGTGCAGATTTATCCCAGCTTTAAAATCTGTCTAGATGCCAAACAGAGGATATGCAGAAGTATGGTAGCTTTAATAACTGTCTGGGAACCAAAGAGAATTACACCAATTTATAAAAGCATAAATAAAAGCCTCGATCTCTAATGGAACTGTGCACATTTATCCCAGCTTAAAAATCTGTTTTCATGCCAAATAGAGGATATGCAGAAGTATTGCAGCTTTATTAACTGTCTGGGAGCCAAGAAGAATTACAAAAATTTATACAAGCATAAATAAGAGCTTCGATCTCCAATGGAACTGTGCACATTTATCCCAGCTTAAAAATCTGTCTTCATGCCAAATAGAGGGTATGCAGAAGTATGGCAGCTTTATTAACTGTATGGAAGCTAAGGAGAATTACACCAATTTATGAAAGCATACATAAGAGTCTGAATCTCAAATAGAACTGTGCAGATTTATCCCAGTTTGAAAATCTGTGTAGATGCCAAACAGAGGATATAAAGAAGTATGGCAGCTTTAATAACTGTCTGGGAACCAAAGAGAATTACACCAATTTATACAAGCATACATAAGAGTCTGAATCCCAAATAGAACTGTGCAGATTTATCCCAGCATGAAAATCTGTCTACATGCCAAATAGAGGGTATGCAGAAGTATTGCAGCTTTATTAACTGTCTGGGAGCCAAGAAGAATTACAAAAATTTATACAAGCATAAATAAGAGCTTCGATCTCCAATGGAACTGTGCACATTTATCCCAGCTTAAAAATCTGTCTTCATGCCAAATAGAGGGTATGCAGAAGTATGGCAGCTTTATTAACTGTATGGAAGCTAAGGAGAATTACACCAATTTATAAAAGCATACATAAGAGTCTGAATCCCAAATATAACTGTGCAGATTTATCCCAGCTTGAAAATCTGTGTAGATGCCAAACAGAGGATATGCAGAAGTATGGCAGCTTTAATAACTGTCTGGGAACCAAAGAGAATTACACCAATTTATACAAGCATAAATAAGAGTCTGAATCCCAAATAGAACTGTGCAGATTTATCCCAGCTTGAAAATCTGTCTAGATGCCAAATAAAGGATATGCAGAAGTATTGCTGCTTTATTAACTGTCTGGGAGCCAAAGAGAATTACACCAATTTATAAAAGCATACATAAGAGTCTGAATCCTTAATAGAACTGTGCAGAATTATCCCAGCTTGAAAATCTGTGTAGATGCCAAACAGAGGATATGCAGAAGTATGGCAGCTTTAATAACTGTCTGGGAACCAAAGAGAATTACTCCAATTTATACAAGCATACATAAGAGTCTGAATCCCAAATAGAACTGTGCAGATTTATCCCAGCTAGAAAATCTGTCTAGATGCCAAATATAGGATATGCAGAAGTATGGCAGCTTTCATAACTGTCTGGGAACCAAAGAGAATTACACCAATTTATACAAGCATAAATAAGAGCCTCGATCTCGAATGGAACTGGGCACATTTATCCCAGCTTAAAAATCTGTTTTCATGCCAAATAGAGGGTATGCAGAAGTATTGCAGCTTTATTAACTGTCTGGGAGCAAAGGAGAATTACACCAATTTATGAAAGCATACATAAGAGTCTGAATCCTAAATAGAACTGTGCAGATTTATTCCAGCTTGAAAATCTGTCTAGATGCCAAATAGAGGATATGCAGAAGTATTGCAGCTTTATTAACTGTCTGGGAGCCAAAGAGAATTACACCAATTTATGAAAGCATACATAAGAGTCTGAATCCTAAATAGAACTGTGCAGATTTATCCCAGCTTGAAAATCTGTCTTCATGCCAAATAGAGGGTATGCAGAAGTATTGCAGCTTTATTAACTGTCTGGGAGCCAAGGAGAATTACACCAATTTATGAAAGCATACATAAGAGTCTGAATCCCAAATAGAACTGTGCAGATTTATCCTAGCTTGAAAATCTGTCTACATGCCAAATAGAGGGTATGCAGAAGTATTGCAGCTTTATTAACTGTCTAGGAGCCAAAGAGAATTACACCAATTTATAAAAGCATACATAAGAGTCTGAATCCCAAATAGAACTGTGCAGATTTATCCCAGTTTGAAAATCTGTGTAGATGCCAAACAGAGGATATAAAGAAGTATGGCAGCTTTAATAACTGTCTGGGAACCAAAGAGAATTACACCAATTTATACAAGCATACATAAGAGTCTGAATCCCAAATAGAAGTGTGCAGATTTATCCCAGTTTGAAAATCTGTCTAGATGCCAAATAGAGGATATGCAGAAGTATGACAGCTTTATTAACTGTATGGGAACCAAGGAGAATTACACCAATTTATACAAGCATACATAAGAGTCTGAATCCCAAATAGAACTGTGCAGATTTATCCCAGCTTGAAAATCTGTCTAGATGCCAAATAAAGGATATGCGGAAGTATTGCTGCTTTATTAACTGTCTGGGAGCCAAAGAGAATTACACCAATTTATAAAAGCATACATAAGAGTCTGAATCTCAAATAGAACTGTGCAGATTTATCCCAGTTTGAAAATCTGTGTTGATGTCAAACAGAGGATATAAAGAAGTATGGCAGCTTCAATAACTGTCTGGGAACCAAAGAGAATTACACCAATTTATAAAAGCATACATAAGAGTCTGAATCCCAAATAGAACTGTGCAGATTTATCCCAGCTTGAAAATCTGTCTAGATGCCAAATAGAGGATATGCAGAAGTATGGCAGCTTAAATAACTGTCTGGGAACCAAAGAGAATTACACCAATTTATACAAGCATACATAAGAGTCTGAATCCCAAATAGAACTGTGCAGATTTATCCCAGCTTGAAAATCTGTGTAGATGCCAAACAGAGGATATGCAGAAGTATGGCAGCTTTAATAACTGTCTGGGAACCAAAGAGAATTACACCAATTTATACAAGCATACATAAGATTCTGAATCCCAAAAAGAACTTTGCAGATTTATCCCAGCTTGAAAATCTGTCTAGATGCCAAATAGAGGATATGCAGAAGTATTGCAGCTTCATTAACTGTCTGGGAGCCAAGGAGAATTACACCAATTTATGAAAGCATACATAAGAGTCTGAATCCCAAATAGAACTGTGCAGATTTATCCCAGTTTGAAAATCTGTGTAGATGCCAAACAGAGGATATAAAGAAGTATGGCAGCTTTAATAACTGTCTGGGAACCAAAGAGAATTACACCAATTTATACAAGCATACATAAGATTCTGAATCCCAAATAGAACTGTGCAGATTTATCCCAGCTTGAAAATCTTTCTAGATGCCAAATATAGGATATGCAGAAGTATTGCAGCTTCATTAACTGTATGGGAGCCAAGGAGAGTTACACCAATTTATACAAGCATACATAACAGTCTGGATCCCTAATAGAACTGTGCAGATTTATCCTAGATAGAAAGTCTATCTTCATGCTAAATAGAGGATATGCAAAAGTATGGACGCTTTAATACCTGTATAAGAACCAATGAGAGTTACATTAATTTATACAAGCATACAGAACAGTCTGGATCCCTAATAGAACTGTGCAGATTTATCCTGGATAGAAAGTCTATCTTCATGCTAAATAGAGGATATGGAGAAGTATGGACGCTTTAATACCTGTATAAGAACCAATGAGAGTTACACCAATTTATAAAAGCATACATAAGAGTCTGAATCCCAAATAGAACTGTGCAGAATTATCCCAGCTTGAAAATCTGTGTAGATGCCAAACAGAGGATATGGAGAAGTATGGAAGCTTTAATAACTGTCTGGGAACCAAAGAGAATTACACCAATTTATACAACCATACATAAGAGTCTGAATCCCAAATAGAACTGTGCAGATTTATCCCAGCTTGAAAATCTGTCTAGATGCCAAATAGAGGATATGCAGAAGTATGGCAGCTTTAATAACTGTCTGGGAACCAAAGAGAATTACACCAATTTATACAACCATACATAAGAGTCTGAATCCCAAATAGAACTGTGCAGATTTATCCCAGCTTGAAAATCTGTCTAGATGCCAAATAGAGGATATGCAGAAGTATGGCAGCTTTAATAACTGTCTGGGAACCAAAGAGAATTACACCAATTTATACAAGCATACATAAGAGTCTGAATCCCAAATAGAACTGTGCAGATTTATCCCAGCTTGAAAATCTGTGTAGATGCCAAACAGAGGATATGCAGAAGTATGGCAGCTTTAATAACTGTCTGGGAACGAAAGAGAATTACACCAATTTATACAAGCATACATAAGATTCTGAATCCCAAATAGAACTGTGCAGATTTATCCCAGCTTGAAAATCAGTCTAGATGCCAAATAGAGGATATGCAGAAGTATTGCAGCTTCATTAACTGTCTGGGAGCCAAGGAGAATTACACCAATTTATGAAAGCATACATAAGAGTCTGAATCCCAAATAGAACTGTGCAGATTTATCCCAGTTTGAAAATCTGTGTAGATGCCAAACAGAGGATATAAAGAAGTATGGCAGCTTTAATAACTGTCTGGGAACCAAAGAGAATTACACCAATTTATACAAGCATACATAAGAGTCTGAATCCCAAATAGAACTGTGCAGATTTATCCCAGCTTGAAAATCTGTCTAGATTCCAAATAGAGGATATGCAGAAGTATGACAGCTTTATTAACTGTATGGGAGCCAAGGGGAGTTACACCAATTTATACAAGCATACATAACAGTCTGGATCCCTAATAGAACTGTGCAGATTTATCCTAGATAGAAAGGCTATCTTCATGCTAAATAGAGGATATGCAGAAGTATGGACGCTTTAATACCTGTATAAGAACCAATGAGAGTTACACCAATTTATACAAGCATAAATAAGAGTCTGAATCCCAAATAGAACTGTGCAGATTTATCCCAGCTTGAAAATCTGTCTAGATGCCAAATAAAGGATATGCAGAAGTATTGCTGCTTTATTAACTGTCTGGGAGCCAAAGAGAATTACACCAATTTATAAAAGCATACATAAGAGTCTGAATCCTTAATAGAACTGTGCAGAATTATCCCAGCTTGAAAATCTGTGTAGATGCCAAACAGAGGATATGCAGAAGTATGGCAGCTTTAATAACTGTCTGGGAACCAAAGAGAATTACTCCAATTTATACAAGCATACATAAGAGTCTGAATCCCAAATAGAACTGTGCAGATTTATCCCAGCTAGAAAATCTGTCTAGATGCCAAATATAGGATATGCAGAAGTATGGCAGCTTTCATAACTGTCTGGGAACCAAAGAGAATTACACCAATTTATACAAGCATAAATAAGAGCCTCGATCTCGAATGGAACTGGGCACATTTATCCCAGCTTAAAAATCTGTTTTCATGCCAAATAGAGGGTATGCAGAAGTATTGCAGCTTTATTAACTGTCTGGGAGCAAAGGAGAATTACACCAATTTATGAAAGCATACATAAGAGTCTGAATCCTAAATAGAACTGTGCAGATTTATTCCAGCTTGAAAATCTGTCTAGATGCCAAATAGAGGATATGCAGAAGTATTGCAGCTTTATTAACTGTCTGGGAGCCAAAGAGAATTACACCAATTTATGAAAGCATACATAAGAGTCTGAATCCTAAATAGAACTGTGCAGATTTATCCCAGCTTGAAAATCTGTCTTCATGCCAAATAGAGGGTATGCAGAAGTATTGCAGCTTTATTAACTGTCTGGGAGCCAAGGAGAATTACACCAATTTATGAAAGCATACATAAGAGTCTGAATCCCAAATAGAACTGTGCAGATTTATCCTAGCTTGAAAATCTGTCTACATGCCAAATAGAGGGTATGCAGAAGTATTGCAGCTTTATTAACTGTCTAGGAGCCAAAGAGAATTACACCAATTTATAAAAGCATACATAAGAGTCTGAATCCCAAATAGAACTGTGCAGATTTATCCCAGTTTGAAAATCTGTGTAGATGCCAAACAGAGGATATAAAGAAGTATGGCAGCTTTAATAACTGTCTGGGAACCAAAGAGAATTACACCAATTTATACAAGCATACATAAGAGTCTGAATCCCAAATAGAAGTGTGCAGATTTATCCCAGTTTGAAAATCTGTCTAGATGCCAAATAGAGGATATGCAGAAGTATGACAGCTTTATTAACTGTATGGGAACCAAGGAGAATTACACCAATTTATACAAGCATACATAAGAGTCTGAATCCCAAATAGAACTGTGCAGATTTATCCCAGCTTGAAAATCTGTCTAGATGCCAAATAAAGGATATGCGGAAGTATTGCTGCTTTATTAACTGTCTGGGAGCCAAAGAGAATTACACCAATTTATAAAAGCATACATAAGAGTCTGAATCTCAAATAGAACTGTGCAGATTTATCCCAGTTTGAAAATCTGTGTTGATGTCAAACAGAGGATATAAAGAAGTATGGCAGCTTCAATAACTGTCTGGGAACCAAAGAGAATTACACCAATTTATAAAAGCATACATAAGAGTCTGAATCCCAAATAGAACTGTGCAGATTTATCCCAGCTTGAAAATCTGTCTAGATGCCAAATAGAGGATATGCAGAAGTATGGCAGCTTAAATAACTGTCTGGGAACCAAAGAGAATTACACCAATTTATACAAGCATACATAAGAGTCTGAATCCCAAATAGAACTGTGCAGATTTATCCCAGCTTGAAAATCTGTGTAGATGCCAAACAGAGGATATGCAGAAGTATGGCAGCTTTAATAACTGTCTGGGAACCAAAGAGAATTACACCAATTTATACAAGCATACATAAGATTCTGAATCCCAAAAAGAACTTTGCAGATTTATCCCAGCTTGAAAATCTGTCTAGATGCCAAATAGAGGATATGCAGAAGTATTGCAGCTTCATTAACTGTCTGGGAGCCAAGGAGAATTACACCAATTTATGAAAGCATACATAAGAGTCTGAATCCCAAATAGAACTGTGCAGATTTATCCCAGTTTGAAAATCTGTGTAGATGCCAAACAGAGGATATAAAGAAGTATGGCAGCTTTAATAACTGTCTGGGAACCAAAGAGAATTACACCAATTTATACAAGCATACATAAGATTCTGAATCCCAAATAGAACTGTGCAGATTTATCCCAGCTTGAAAATCTTTCTAGATGCCAAATATAGGATATGCAGAAGTATTGCAGCTTCATTAACTGTATGGGAGCCAAGGAGAGTTACACCAATTTATACAAGCATACATAACAGTCTGGATCCCTAATAGAACTGTGCAGATTTATCCTAGATAGAAAGTCTATCTTCATGCTAAATAGAGGATATGCAAAAGTATGGACGCTTTAATACCTGTATAAGAACCAATGAGAGTTACATTAATTTATACAAGCATACAGAACAGTCTGGATCCCTAATAGAACTGTGCAGATTTATCCTGGATAGAAAGTCTATCTTCATGCTAAATAGAGGATATGGAGAAGTATGGACGCTTTAATACCTGTATAAGAACCAATGAGAGTTACACCAATTTATAAAAGCATACATAAGAGTCTGAATCCCAAATAGAACTGTGCAGAATTATCCCAGCTTGAAAATCTGTGTAGATGCCAAACAGAGGATATGGAGAAGTATGGAAGCTTTAATAACTGTCTGGGAACCAAAGAGAATTACACCAATTTATACAACCATACATAAGAGTCTGAATCCCAAATAGAACTGTGCAGATTTATCCCAGCTTGAAAATCTGTCTAGATGCCAAATAGAGGATATGCAGAAGTATGGCAGCTTTAATAACTGTCTGGGAACCAAAGAGAATTACACCAATTTATACAACCATACATAAGAGTCTGAATCCCAAATAGAACTGTGCAGATTTATCCCAGCTTGAAAATCTGTCTAGATGCCAAATAGAGGATATGCAGAAGTATGGCAGCTTTAATAACTTTCTGGGAACCAAAGAGAATTACACCAATTTATACAAGCATACATAAGAGTCTGAATCCCAAATAGAACTGTGCAGATTTATCCCAGCTTGAAAATCTGTGTAGATGCCAAACAGAGGATATGCAGAAGTATGGCAGCTTTAATAACTGTCTGGGAACGAAAGAGAATTACACCAATTTATACAAGCATACATAAGATTCTGAATCCCAAATAGAACTGTGCAGATTTATCCCAGCTTGAAAATCACTCTAGATGCCAAATAGAGGATATGCAGAAGTATTGCAGCTTCATTAACTGTCTGGGAGCCAAGGAGAATTACACCAATTAATGAAAGCATACATAAGAGTCTGAATCCCAAATAGAACTGTGCAGATTTATCCTAGATAGAAAGGCTATCTTCATGCTAAATAGAGGATATGCAGAAGTATGGACGCTTTAATACCTGTATAAGAACCAATGAGAGTTACACCAATTTATACAAGCATAAATAAGAGCCTCGATCTCTAATGGAACTGTGCACATTTATGCCAGCTTAAAAATCTGTTTTCATGCCAAATAGAGGGTATGCAGAAGTATGGCAGCTTTATTAACTGTATGGAAGCTAAGGAGAATTACACCAATTTATGAAAGCATACATAAGAGTCTGAATCTCAAATAGAACTGTGCAGATTTATCCCAGTTTGAAAATCTGTGTAGATGCCAAACAGAGGATATAAAGAAGTATGGCAGCTTTAATAACTGTCTGGGAACCAAAGAGAATTACACCAATTTATAAAAGCATACATAAGAGTCTGAATCCCAAATAGAACTGTGCAGATTTATCCCAGTTTAAAAATCTGTGTAGATGCCAAACAGAGGATATAAAGAAGTATGGCAGCTTTAATAATTGTCTGGGAACCAAAGAGAATTACACCAATTTATACAAGCATACATAAGAGTCTGAATCCCAAATAGAACTGTGCAGATTTATCCCAGCATGAAAATCTGTCTACATGCCAAATAGAGGGTATGCAGAAGTATTGCAGCTTTATTAACTGTCTGGGAGCCAAGAAGAATTACAAAAATTTATACAAGCATAAATAAGAGCTTCGATCTCCAATGGAACTGTGCACATTTATCCCAGCTTAAAAATCTGTCTTCATGCCAAATAGAGGGTATGCAGAAGTATGGCAGCTTTATTAACTGTATGGAAGCTAAGGAGAATTACACCAATTTATGAAAGCATACATAAGAGTCTGAATCTCAAATAGAACTGTGCAGATTTATCCCAGCTTGAAAATCTGTCTAGATGCCAAATAGAGGATATGCAGAGGTATTGCAGCTTTATTAACTGTCTGGGAGCCAAAGAGAATTACATCTATTTATAAAAGCATACATAAGAGTCTGAATCCCAAATAGAACTGTGCAGATTTATCCCAGCTTGAAAATCTGTGTAGATGCCAAACAGAGGATACGCAGAAGTATGGCAGCTTTAATAACTGTCTGGGAACCAAAGAGAATTACACCAATTTATACAAGCATACATAAGATTCTGAATCCCAAATAGAACTGTGCAGATTTATCCCAGCTTGAAAATCTGTCTAGATGCCAAATAGAGGATATACAGAAGTATAGCAGCTTTAATAACTGTCTGGGAACCAAAGAGAATTACACCAATTTATACAAGCATACATAAGAGTTTGAATCCCAAATAGAACTGTGCAGATTTATCCCAGCTTGAAAATCTGTCTAGATGCCAAATAGAGGATATGCAGAAGTATAGCAGCTTTAATAACTGTCTGGGAACCAAAGAGAATCACACCAATTTATACAAGCATAAATAAGAGCCTCGATCTCAAATGGAACTGGGCACATTTATCCCAGCTTGAAAATCTGTTTTCATGCCAAATAGAGGGTATGCAGAAGTATTGCATCTTTATTAACTGTCTGGGAGCCAAGGAGAATTACACCAATTTATGAAAGCATACATAAGAGTCTGAATCCCAAATAGAACTGTGCAGATTTATCCCAGTTTGAAAATCTGTTTTCATGCCAAATAGAGGGTATGCAGAAGTATTGCAGCTTTATTAACTGTCTGGGAGCAAAGGAGAATTACACCAATTTATGAAAGCATACATAAGAGTCTGAATCCTAAATAGAACTGTACAGATTTATTCCAGCTTGAAAACTGTCTAGATGCCAAATAGAGGATATGCAGAAGTATTGCAGCTTTATTAACTGTCTGGGAGCCAAAGAGAATTACACCAATTTATGAAAGCATACATAAGAGTCTGAATCCTAAATAGAACTGTGCAGATTTATCCCAGCTTGAAAATCTGTCTTCATGCCAAATAGAGGGTATGCAGAAGTATTGCAGCTTTATTAACTGTCTGGGAGCCAAGGAGAATTACACCAATTTATGAAAGCATACATAAGAGTCTGAATCCCAAATAGAACTGTGCAGATTTATCCTAGCTTGAAAATCTGTCTACATGCCAAATAGAGGGTATGCAGAAGTATTGCAGCTTTATTAACTGTCTAGGAGCCAAAGAGAATTACACCAATTTATAAAAGCATACATAAGAGTCTGAATCCCAAATAGAACTGTGCAGATTTATCCCAGTTTGAAAATCTGTGTAGATGCCAAACAGAGGATATAAAGAAGTATGGCAGCTTTAATAACTGCCCGGGAACCAAAGAGAATTACACCAATTTATACAAGCATACATAAGAGTCTGAATCCCAAATAGAAGTGTGCAGATTTATCCCAGTTTGAAAATCTGTCTAGATGCCAAATAGAGGATATGCAGAAGTATGACAGCTTTATAACCTGTATGGGAACCAAGGAGAATTACACCAATTTATACAAGCATACATAAGAGTCTGAATCCCAAATAGAACTGTGCAGATTTATCCCAGCTTGAAAATCTGTCTAGATGCCAAATAAAGGATATGCAGAAGTATTGCTGCTTTATTAACTGTCTGGGAGCCAAAGAGAATTACACCAATTTATAAAAGCATACATAAGAGTCTGAATCCCAAATAGCACTGTGCAGAATTATCCCAGCTTGAAAATCTGTGTAGATGCCAAACAGAGGATATCGAGAAGTATGGAAGCTTTAATAACTGTCTGGGAACCAAAGAGAATTACACCAATTTATACAACCATACATAAGAGTCTGAATCCCAAATAGAACTGTGCAGATTTATCCCAGCTTGAAAATCTGTCTAGATGCCAAATAGAGGATATGCAGAAGTATGGCAGCTTAAATAACTGTCTGGGAACCAAAGAGAATGACACCAATTTATACAAGCATACATAAGAGTCTGAATCCCAAATAGAACTGTGCAGATTTATCCCAGCTTGAAAATCTGTGTAGATGCCAAACAGAGGATATGCAGAAGTATGGCAGCTTTAATAACTGTCTGGGAACCAAAGAGAATTACACCAATTTATACAAGCATACATAAGATTCTGAATCCCAAAAAGAACTTTGCAGATTTATCCCAGCTTGAAAATCTGTCTAGATGCCAAATAGAGGATATGCAGAAGTATTGCAGCTTCATTAACTGTCTGGGAGCCAAGGAGAATTACACCAATTTATGAAAGCATACATAAGAGTCTGAATCCCAAATAGAACTGTGCAGATTTATCCCAGTTTGAAAATCTGTCTAGATGCCAAACAGAGGATATAAAGAAGTATGGCAGCTTTAATAACTGTCTGGGAACCAAAGAGAATTACACCAATTTATACAAGCATACATAAGAGTCTGAATCCCAAATAGAACTTTGCAGATTTATCCCAGCTTGAAAATCTGTCTAGATTCCAAATAGAGGATATGCAGAAGTATGACAGCTTTATTAACTGTATGGGAGCCAAGGAGAGTTACACCAATTTATACAAGCATACATAACAGTCTGGATCCCTAATAGAACTGTGCAGATTTATCCTAGATAGAAAGTCTATCTTCATGCTAAATAGAGGATATGCAAAAGTATGGACGCTTTAATACCTGTATAAGAACCAATGAGAGTTACATTAATTTATACAAGCATACAGAACAGTCTGGATCCATAATAGAACTGTGCAGATTTATCCTAGATAGAAAGTCTATCTTCATGCTAAATAGAGGATATGGAGAAGTATGGACGCTTTAATACCTGTATAAGAACCAATGAGAGTTACACCAATTTATAAAAGCATACATAAGAGTCTGAATCCCAAATAGAACTGTGCAGATTTATCCCAGCTTGAAAATCTGTGTAGATGCCAAACAGAGGATATCAGAAGTATGGAAGCTTTAATAACTGTCTGGGAGCCAAAGAGAATTACACCAATTTATACAAGCATACATAAGAGTCTGAATCCCAAATAGAACTGTGCAGATTTATCCCAGCATGAAAATCTGTCTACATGCCAAATAGAGGGTATGCAGAAGTATTGCAGCTTTATTAACTGTCTGGGAGCCAAGAAGAATTACAAAAATTTATACAAGCATAAATAAGAGCTTCGATCTCCAATGGAACTGTGCACATTTATCCCAGCTTAAAAATCTGTCTTCATGCCAAATAGAGGGTATGCAGAAGTATGGCAGCTTTATTAACTGTATGGAAGCTAAGGAGAATTACACCAATTTATGAAAGCATACATAAGAGTCTGAATCTCAAATAGAACTGTGCAGATTTATCCCAGCTTGAAAATCTGTCTAGATGCCAAATAGAGGATATGCAGAGGTATTGCAGCTTTATTAACTGTCTGGGAGCCAAAGAGAATTACATCTATTTATAAAAGCATACATAAGAGTCTGAATCCCAAATAGAACTGTGCAGATTTATCCCAGCTTGAAAATCTGTGTAGATGCCAAACAGAGGATACGCAGAAGTATGGCAGCTTTAATAACTGTCTGGGAACCAAAGAGAATTACACCAATTTATACAAGCATACATAAGATTCTGAATCCCAAATAGAACTGTGCAGATTTATCCCAGCTTGAAAATCTGTCTAGATGCCAAATAGAGGATATGCAGAAGTATAGCAGCTTTAATAACTGTCTGGGAACCAAAGAGAATTACACCAATTTATACAAGCATACATAAGAGTTTGAATCCCAAATAGAACTGTGCAGATTTATCCCAGCTTGAAAATCTGTCTAGATGCCAAATAGAGGATATGCAGAAGTATAGCAGCTTTAATAACTGTCTGGGAACCAAAGAGAATCACACCAATTTATACAAGCATAAATAAGAGCCTCGATCTCAAATGGAACTGGGCACATTTATCCCAGCTTGAAAATCTGTCTAGATGCCAAATAGAGGATATGCAGAAGTATTGCAGCTTTATTAACTGTCTGGGAGCCAAGAAGAATTACAAAAATTTATACAAGCATAAATAAGAGCTTCGATCTCCAATGGAACTGTGCACATTTATCCCAGCTTAAAAATCTGTTTTCATGCCAAATAGAGGATATGCAGAAGTATTGCAGCTTTATTAACTGTCTGGGAGCCAAGAAGAATTACAAAAATTTATACAAGCATAAATAAGAGCTTCGATCTCCAATGGAACTGTGCACATTTATCCCAGCTTAAAAAATCTGTCTTCATGCCAAATAGAGGGTACGCAGAAGTATGGCAGCTTTATTAACTGTATGGAAGCTAAGGAGAATTACACCAATTTATGAAAGCATACATAAGAGTCTGAATCTCAAATAGAACTGTGCAGATTTATCCCAGTTTGAAAATCTGTGTAGATGCCAAACAGAGGATATAAAGAAGTATGGCAGCTTTAATAACTGTCTGGGAACCAAAGAGAATTACACCAATTTATAAAAGCATACATAAGAGTCTGAATCCCAAATAGAACTGTGCAGATTTATCCCAGTTTAAAAATCTGTGTAGATGCCAAACAGAGGATATAAAGAAGTATGGCAGCTTTAATAATTGTCTGGGAACCAAAGAGAATTACACCAATTTATACAAGCATAAATAAGAGCTTCGATCTCCAATGGAACTGTGCACATTTATCCCAGCTTAAAAATCTGTCTAGATGCCAAATAGAGGATATGCAGAAGTATTGCAGCTTTATTAACTATCTGGGAGCCAAAGAGAATTACACCAATTTATGAAAGCATACATAAGAGTCTGAATCCTAAATAGAACTGTGCAGATTTATCCCAGCTTGAAAATCATTCTTCATGCCAAATAGAGGGTATGCAGAAGTATTGCAGCTTTATTAACTGTCTGGGAGCCAAGGAGAATTACACCAATTTATGAAAGCATACATAAGAGTCTGAATCCCAAATAGAACTGTGCAGATTTATCCTAGCTTGAAAATCTGTCTACATGCCAAATAGAGGGTATGCAGAAGTATTGCAGCTTTATTAACTGTCTAGGAGCCAAAGAGAATTACACCAATTTATAAAAGCATACATAAGAGTCTGAATCCCAAATAGAACTGTGCAGATTTATCCCAGTTTGAAAATCTGTGTAGATGCCAAACAGAGGATATAAAGAAGTATGGCAGCTTTAATAACTGTCTGGGAACCAAAGAGAATTACACCAATTTATACAAGCATACATAAGAGTCTGAATCCCAAATAGAAGTGTGCAGATTTATCCCAGCTTGAAAATCTGTGTAGATGCCAAATAGAGGATATGCAGAAGTATAGCAGCTTTAATAACTGTCTGGGAACCAAAGAGAATTACACCAATTTATAAAAGCATACATAAGAGTTTGAATCCCAAATAGAACTGTGCAGATTTATCCCAGCTTGAAAATCTGTCTAGATGCCAAATAGAGGATATGCAGAAGTATAGCAGCTTTAATAACTGTCTGGGAACCAAAGAGAATTACACCAATTTATACAAGCATAAATAAGAGCCTCGATCTCTAATGGAACTGTGCACATTTATCCCAGCTTAAAAATCTGTTTTCATGCCAAATAGAGGATATGCAGAAGTATTGCAGCTTTATTAACTGTCTGGGAGCCAAGAAGAATTACAAAAATTTATACAAGCATAAATAAGAGCTTCGATCTCCAATGGAACAGTGCACATTTATCCCAGCTTAAAAAATCTGTCTTCATGCCAAATAGAGGGTACGCAGAAGTATGACAGCTTTATTAACTGTATGGAAGCTAAGGAGAATTACACCAATTTATGAAAGCATACATAAGAGTCTGAATCTAAAATAGAACTGTGCAGATTTATCCCAGTTTGAAAATCTGTGTAGATGCCAAACAGAGGATATAAAGAAGTATGGCAGCTTTAATAACTGTCTGGGAACCAAAGAGAATTACACCAATTTATAAAAGCATACATAAGAGTCTGAATCCCAAATAGAACTGTGCAGATTTATCCCAGTTTAAAAATCTGTGTAGATGCCAAACAGAGGATATAAAGAAGTATGGCAGCTTTAATAATTGTCTGGGAACCAAAGAGAATTACACCAATTTATACAAGCATACATAAGAGTCTGAATCCCAAATAGAACTGTGCAGATTTATCCCAGCATGAAAATCTGTCTACATGCCAAATAGAGGGTATGCAGAAGTTTTGCAGCTTTATTAACTGTCTGGGAGCCAAGAAGAATTACAAAAATTTATACAAGCATAAATAAGAGCTTCGATCTCCAATGGAACTGTGCACATTTATCCCAGCTTAAAAATCTGTCTTCATGCCAAATAGAGGGTATGCAGAAGTATGGCAGCTTTATTAACTGTATGGAAGCTAAGGAGAATTACACCAATTTATGAAAGCATACATAAGAGTTTGAATCTCAAATAGAACTGTGCAGATTTATCCCAGCTTGAAAATCTGTCTAGATGCCAAATAGAGGATATGCAGAGGTATTGCAGCTTTATTAACTGTCTGGGAGCCAAAGAGAATTACATCTATTTATAAAAGCATACATAAGAGTCTGAATCCCAAATAGAACTGTGCAGATTTATCCCAGCTTGAAAATCTGTGTAGATGCCAAACAGAGGATACGCAGAAGTATGGCAGCTTTAATAACTGTCTGGGAACCAAAGAGAATTACACCAATTTATACAAGCATACATAAGATTCTGAATCCCAAATAGAACTGTGCAGATTTATCCCAGCTTGAAAATCTGTCTAGATGCCAAATAGAGGATATGCAGAAGTACAGCAGCTTTAATAACTGTCTGGGAACCAAAGAGAATTACACCAATTTATACAAGCATACATAAGAGTTTGAATCCCAAATAGAACTGTGCAGATTTATCCCAGCTTGAAAATCTGTCTAGATGCCAAATAGAGGATATGCAGAAGTATAGCAGCTTTAATAACTGTCTGGGAACCAAAGAGAATTACACCAATTTATACAAGCATAAATAAGAGCCTCGATCTCAAATGGAACTGGGCACATTTATGCCAGCTTAAAAATCTGTTTTCATGCCAAATAGAGGGTATGAAGAAGTATTGCAGCTTTATTAACTGTCTAGGAGCCAAAGAGAATTACACCAATTTATAAAAGCATACATAAGAGTCTGAATCCCAAATAGAACTGTGCAGAATTATCCCAGCTTGAAAATCTGTGTAGATGCCAAACAGAGGATATCGAGAAGTATGGAAGCTTTAATAACTGTCTGGGAACCAAAGAGAATTACACCAATTTATACAACCATACATAAGAGTCTGAATCCCAAATAGAACTGTGCAGATTTATCCCAGCTTGAAAATCTGTCTAGATGCCAAATAGAGGATATGCAGAAGTATGGCAGCTTAAATAACTGTCTGGGAACCAAAGAGAATGACACCAATTTATACAAGCATACATAAGAGTCTGAATCCCAAATAGAACTGTGCAGATTTATCCCAGCTTGAAAATCTGTCTAGATGCCAAATAGAGGATATGCAGAAGTATAGCAGCTTTAATAACTGTCTGGGAACCAAAGAGAATTACACCAATTTATACAAGCATACATAAGATTCTGAATCCCAAAAAGAACTTTGCAGATTTATCCCAGCTTGAAAATCTGTCTAGATGCCAAATAGAGGATATGCAGAAGTATTGCAGCTTCATTAACTGTCTGGGAGCCAAGGAGAATTACACCAATTTATGAAAGCATACATAAGAGTCTGAATCCCAAATAGAACTGTGCAGATTTATCCCAGTTTGAAAATCTGTGTAGATGCCAAACAGAGGATATAAAGAAGTATGGCAGCTTTAATAACTGTCTGGGAACCAAAGAGAATTACACCAATTTATACAAGCATACATAAGAGTCTGAATCCCAAATAGAACTGTGCAGATTTATCCCAGCTTGAAAATCTGTCTAGATTCCAAATAGAGGATATGCAGAAGTATGACAGCTTTATTAACTGTATGGAAGCCAAGGAGAGTTACACCAATTTATACAAGCATACATAACAGTCTGGATCCCTAATAGAACTGTGCAGATTTATCCTAGATAGAAAGTCTATCTTCATGCTAAATAGAGGATATGCAAAAGTATGGACGCTTTAATACCTGTATAAGAACCAATGAGAGTTACATTAATTTATACAAGCATACAGAACAGTCTGGATCCCTAATAGAACTGTGCAGATTTATCCTAGATAGAAAGTCTATCTTCATGCTAAATAGAGGATATGGAGAAGTATGGACGCTTTAATACCTGTATAAGAACCAATGAGAGTTACACCAATTTATAAAAGCATACATAAGAGTCTGAATCCCAAATAGAACTGTGCAGATTTATCCCAGCTTGAAAATCTGTGTAGATGCCAAACAGAGGATATCAGAAGTATGGAAGCTTTAATAACTGTCTGGGAACCAAAGAGAATTACACCAATTTATACAAGCATACATAAGAGTCTGAATCCCAAATAGAAGTGTGCAGATTTATCCCAGCTTGAAAATCTGTGTAGATGCCAAACAGAGGATACGCAGAAGTATGGCAGCTTTAAAAACTGTCTGGGAACCAAAGAGAATTACACCAATTTATACAAGCATACATAAGATTCTGAATTTCAAATAGAACTTTGCAGATTTATCCCAGCTTGAAAATCTGTCTAGATGCCAAATAGAGGATATGCAGAAGTATAGCAGCTTTAATAACTGTCTGGGAACCAAAGAGAATTACACCAATTTATACAAGCATACATAAGAGTTTGAATCCCAAATAGAACTGTGCAGATTTATCCCAGCTTGAAAATCTGTCTAGATGCCAAATAGAGGATATGCAGAAGTATAGCAGCTTTAATAACTGTCTGGGAACCAAAGAGAATTACACCAATTTATACAAGCATAAATAAGAGCCTCGATCTCTAATGGAACTGTGCACATTTATCCCAGCTTAAAAATCTGTTTTCATGCCAAATAGAGGATATGCAGAAGTATTGCAGCTTTATTAACTGTCTGGGAGCCAAGAAGAATTACAAAAATTTATACAAGCATAAATAAGAGCTTCGATCTCCAATGGAACTGTGCACATTTATCCCAGCTTAAAAAATCTGTCTTCATGCCAAATAGAGGGTACGCAGAAGTATGGCAGCTTCATTAACTGTCTGGGAGCCAAGGAGAATTACACCAATTTATGAAAGCATACATAAGAGTCTGAATCCCAAATAGAACTGTGCAGATTTATCCCAGTTTGAAAATCTGTGTAGATGCCAAACAGAGTATATAAAGAAGTATGGCAGCTTTAATAACTGTCTGGGAACCAAAGAGAATTACACCAATTTATACAAGCATACATAAGAGTCTGAATCCCAAATAGAACTGTGCAGATTTATCCCAGCTTGAAAATCTGTCTAGATTCCAAATAGAGGATATGCAGAAGTATGACAGCTTTATTAACTGTATGGAAGTCAAGGAGAGTTACACCAATTTATACAAGCATACATAACAGTCTGGATCCCTAATAGAACTGTGCAGATTTATCCTAGATAGAAAGTCTATCTTCATGCTAAATAGAGGATATGCAAAAGTATGGACGCTTTAATACCTGTATAAGAACCAATGAGAGTTACATTAATTTATACAAGCATACAGAACAGTCTGGATCCCTAATAGAACTGTGCAGATTTATCCTAGATAGAAAGTCTATCTTCATGCTAAATAGAGGATATGGAGAAGTATGGACGCTTTAATACCTGTATAAGAACCAATGAGAGTTACACCAATTTATAAAAGCATACATAAGAGTCTGAATCCCAAATAGAACTGTGCAGATTTATCCCAGCTTGAAAATCTGTGTAGATGCCAAACAGAGGATATCAGAAGTATGGAAGCTTTAATAACTGTCTGGGAGCCAAAGAGAATTACACCAATTTATAAAAGCATACATAAGAGTCTGAATCCCAAATAGAACTGTGCAGAATTATCCCAGCTTGAAAATCTGTGTAGATGCCAAACAGAAGATATGGAGAAGTATGGAAGCTTTAATAACAGTCTGGGAACCAAAGAGAATTACACCAATTTATACAACCATACATAAGAGTCTGAATCCCAAATAGAACTGTGCAGATTTATCCCAGCTTGAAAATCTGTCTAGATGCCAAATAGAGGATATGCAGAAGTATGGCAGCTTTAATAACTGTCTGGGAACCAAAGAGAATTACACCAATTTATACAAGCATACATAAGAGTCTGAATCCCAAATAGAAGTGTGCAGATTTATCCCAGCTTGAAAATCTGTGTAGATGCCAAACAGAGGATACGCAGAAGTATGGCAGCTTTAAAAACTGTCTGGGAACCAAAGAGAATTACACCAATTTATACAAGCATACATAATATTCTGAATCCCAAATAGAACTTTGCAGATTTATCCCAGCTTGAAAATCTGTCTAGATGCCAAATAGAGGATATGCAGAAGTATAGCAGCTTTAATAACTGTCTGGGAACCAAAGAGAATTACACCAATTTATACAAGCATACATAAGAGTTTGAATCCCAAATAGAACTGTGCAGATTTATCCCAGCTTGAAAATCTGTCTAGATGCCAAATAGAGGATATGCAGAAGTATAGCAGCTTTAATAACTGTCTGGGAACCAAAGAGAATTACACCAATTTATACAAGCATAAATAAGAGCCTCGATCTCTAATGGAACTGTGCACATTTATCCCAGCTTAAAAATCTGTTTTCATGCCAAATAGAGGATATGCAGAAGTATTGCAGCTTTATTAACTGTCTGGGAGCCAAGAAGAATTACAAAAATTTATACAAGCATAAATAAGAGCTTCGATCTCCAATGGAACTGTGCACATTTATCCCAGCTTAAAAAATCTGTCTTCATGCCAAATAGAGGGTACGCAGAAGTATGGCAGCTTTATTAACTGTATGGAAGCTAAGGAGAATTACACCAATTTATGAAAGCATACATAAGAGTCTGAATCTCAAATAGAACTGTGCAGATTTATCCCAGTTTGAAAATCTGTGTAGATGCCAAACAGAGGATATAAAGAAGTATGGCAGCTTTAATAACTGTCTGGGAACCAAAGAGAATTACACCAATTTATAAAAGCATACATAAGAGTCTGAATCCCAAATAGAACTGTGCAGATTTATCCCAGTTTAAAAATCTGTGTAGATGCCAAACAGAGGATATAAAGAAGTATGGCAGCTTTAATAGTTGTCTGGGATCCAAAGAGAATTACACCAATTTATACAAGCATACATAAGAGTCTGAATCCCAAATAGAACTGTGCAGATTTATCCCAGCATGAAAATCTGTCTACATGCCAAATAGAGGGTATGCAGAAGTATTGCAGCTTTATTAACTGTCTGGGAGCCAAGAAGAATTACAAAAATTTATACAAGCATAAATAAGAGCTTCGATCTCCAATGGAACTGTGCACATTTATCCCAGCTTAAAAATCTGTCTTCATGCCAAATAGAGGGTATGCAGAAGTATGGCAGCTTTATTAACTGTATGGAAGCTAAGGAGAATTACACCAATTTATGAAAGCATACATAAGAGTCTGAATCTCAAATAGAACTGTGCAGATTTATCCCAGCTTGAAAATCTGTCTAGATGCCAAATAGAGGATATGCAGAGGTATTGCAGCTTTATTAACTGTCTGGGAGCCAAAGAGAATTACATCTATTTATAAAAGCATACATAAGAGTCTGAATCCCAAATAGAACTGTGCAGATTTATCCCAGCTTGAAAATCTGTGTAGATGCCAAACAGAGGATACGCAGAAGTATGGCAGCTTTAATAACTGTCTGGGAACCAAAGAGAATTACTAATTTATACAAGCATACATAAGATTCTGAATCCCAAATAGAACTGTGCAGATTTATCCCAGCTTGAAAATCTGTCTAGATGCCAAATAGAGGATATGCAGAAGTATAGCAGCTTTAATAACTGTCTGGGAACCAAAGAGAATTACACCAATTTATACAAGCATACATAAGAGTTTGAATCCCAAATAGAACTGTGCAGATTTATCCCAGCTTGAAAATCTGTCTAGATGCCAAATAGAGGATATGCAGAAGTATAGCAGCTTTAATAACTGTCTGGGAACCAAAGAGAATTACCCCAATTTATACAAGCATAAATAAGAGCCTCGATCTCAAATGGAACTGGGCACATTTATGCCAGCTTAAAAATCTGTTTTCATGCCAAATAGAGAATATGCAGAAGTATGACAGCTTTATTAACTATATGGGAGCCAAGGGGAGTTACACCAATTTATACAAGCATACATAACAGTCTGGATCCCAAATAGAACTGTGCAGATTTATCCCAGTTTAAAAATCTGTGTAGATGCCAAACAGAGGATATAAAGAAGTATAGCAGCTTTAATAATTGTCTGGGATCCAAAGAGAATTACACCAATTTATACAAGCATACATAAGAGTCTGAATCCCAAATAGAACTGTGCAGATTTATCCCAGCTTGAAAATCTGTCTAGATGCCAAATAGAGGATATGCAGAAGTATGGCAGCTTAAATAACTGTCTGGGAACCAAAGAGAATGACACCAATTTATACAAGCAT
Source organism: Acanthosoma haemorrhoidale (assembly GCA_930367205.1). Classification (NCBI taxonomy): domain Eukaryota; kingdom Metazoa; phylum Arthropoda; class Insecta; order Hemiptera; family Acanthosomatidae; genus Acanthosoma; species Acanthosoma haemorrhoidale. The sequence goes on along the minus strand of OV884009.1, from coordinate 110,038,294 downwards.
ACATAAGAGTCTGAATCCCAAATAGAACTGTGCAGATTTATCCCAGCTTGAAAATCTGTGTAGATGCCAAACAGAGGATATGCAGAAGTATGGCAGCTTTAATAACTGTCTGGGAACCAAAGAGAATTACACCAATTTATACAAGCATACATAAGATTCTGAATCCCAAAAAGAACTTTGCAGATTTATCCCAGCTTGAAAATCTGTCTAGATGCCAAATAGAGGATATGCAGAAGTATTGCAGCTTCATTAACTGTCTGGGAGCCAAGGAGAATTACACCAATTTATGAAAGCATACATAAGAGTCTGAATCCCAAATAGAACTGTGCAGATTTATCCCAGTTTGAAAATCTGTGTAGATGCCAAACAGAGGATATAAAGAAGTATGGCAGCTTTAATAACTGTCTGGGAACCAAAGAGAATTACACCAATTTATACAAGCATACATAAGAGTCTGAATCCCAAATAGAACTGTGCAGATTTATCCCAGCTTGAAAATCTGTCTAGATTCCAAATAGAGGATATGCAGAAGTATGACAGCTTTATTAACTGTATGGGAGCCAAGGAGAGTTACACCAATTTATACAAGCATACATAACAGTCTGGATCCCTAATAGAACTGTGCAGATTTATCCTAGATAGAAAGTCTATCTTCATGCTAAATAGAGGATATGCAAAAGTATGGACGCTTTAATACCTGTATAAGAACCAATGAGAGTTACATTAATTTATACAAGCATACAGAACAGTCTGGATCCCTAATAGAACTGTGCAGATTTATCCTAGATAGAAAGTCTATCTTCATGCTAAATAGAGGATATGGAGAAGTATGGACGCTTTAATACCTGTATAAGAACCAATGAGAGTTACACCAATTTATAAAAGCATACATAAGAGTCTGAATCCCAAATAGAACTGTGCAGATTTATCCCAGCTTGAAAATCTGTGTAGATGCCAAACAGAGGATATCAGAAGTATGGAAGCTTTAATAACTGTCTGGGAGCCAAAGAGAATTACACCAATTTATAAAAGCATACGTAAGAGTCTGAATCCCAAATAGAACTGTGCAGATTTATCCCAGTTTGAAAATCTGTGTAGATGCCAAACAGAGGATATAAAGAAGTATGGCAGCTTTAATAACTGTCTGGGAACCAAAGAGAATTACACCAATTTATACAAGCATACATAAGAGTCTGAATCCCAAATAGAAGTGTGCAGATTTATCCCAGCTTGAAAATCTGTGTAGATGCCAAACAGAGGATACGCAGAAGTATGGCAGCTTTAAAAACTGTCTGGGAACCAAAGAGAATTACACCAATTTATACAAGCATACATAAGATTCTGAATCCCAAATAGAACTTTGCAGATTTATCCCAGCTTGAAAATCTGTCTAGATGCCAAATAGAGGATATGCAGAAGTATAGCAGCTTTAATAACTGTCTGGGAACCAAAGAGAATTACACCAATTTATACAAGCATACATAAGAGTCTGAATCCCAAATAGAACTGTGCAGATTTATCCCAGCATGAAAATCTGTCTACATGCCAAATAGAGGGTATGCAGAAGTATTGCAGCTTTATAAACTGTCTGGGAGCCAAGAAGAATAACAAAAATTTATACAAGCATAAATAAGAGCTTCGATCTCCAATGGAACTGTGCACATTTATCCCAGCTTAAAAATCTGTCTTCATGCCAAAAAGAGGGTATGCAGAAGTATGGCAGCTTTATTAACTGTATGGAAGCTAAGGAGAATTACACCAATTTATGAAAGCATACATAAGAGTCTGAATCTCAAATAGAACTGTGCCGATTTATCCCAGCTTGAAAATCTGTCTAGATGCCAAATAGAGGATATGCAGAGGTATTGCAGCTTTATTAACTGTCTGGGAGCCAAAGAGAATTACATCTATTTATAAAAGCATACATAAGAGTCTGAATCCCAAATAGAACTGTGCAGATTTATCCCAGCTTGAAAATCTGTGTAGATGCCAAACAGAGGATACGCAGAAGTATGGCAGCTTTAATAACTGTCTGGGAACCAAAGAGAATTACACCAATTTATACAAGCATACATAAGATTCTGAATCCCAAATAGAACTGTGCAGATTTATCCCAGCTTGAAAATCTGTCTAGATGCCAAATAGAGGATATGCAGAAGTATAGCAGCTTTAATAACTGTCTGGGAACCAAAGAGAATTACACCAATTTATACAAGCATACATAAGAGTCTGAATCCCAAATAGAACTGTGCAGATTTATCCCAGTTTGAAAATCTGTCTAGATGCCAAACAGAGGATATAAAGAAGTATGGCAGCTTTAATAACTGTCTGGGAACCAAAGAGAATTACACCAATTTATACAAGCATACATAAGAGTCTGAATCCCAAATAGAACTGTGCAGATTTATCCCAGCTTGAAAATCTGTCTAGATTCCAAATAGAGGATATGCAGAAGTATGACAGCTTTATTAACTGTATGGGAGCCAAGGAGAGTTACACCAATTTATACAAGCATACATAACAGTCTGGATCCCTAATAGAACTGTGCAGATTTATCCTAGATAGAAAGTCTATCTTCATGCTAAATAGAGGATATGCAAAAGTATGGACGCTTTAATACCTGTATAAGAACCAATGAGAGTTACATTAATTTATACAAGCATACAGAACAGTCTGGATCCCTAATAGAACTGTGCAGATTTATCCTAGATAGAAAGTCTATCTTCATGCTAAATAGAGGATATGGAGAAGTATGGACGCTTTAATACCTGTATAAGAACCAATGAGAGTTACACCAATTTATAAAAGCATACATAAGAGTCTGAATCCCAAATAGAACTGTGCAGATTTATCCCAGCTTGAAAATCTGTGTAGATGCCAAACAGAGGATATCAGAAGTATGGAAGCTTTAATAACTGTCTGGGAGCCAAAGAGAATTACACCAATTTATAAAAGCATACGTAAGAGTCTGAATCCCAAATAGAACTGTGCAGATTTATCCCAGTTTGAAAATCTGTGTAGATGCCAAACAGAGGATATAAAGAAGTATGGCAGCTTTAATAACTGTCTGGGAACCAAAGAGAATTACACCAATTTATACAAGCATACATAAGAGTCTGAATCCCAAATAGAAGTGTGCAGATTTATCCCAGCTTGAAAATCTGTGTAGATGCCAAACAGAGGATACGCAGAAGTATGGCAGCTTTAAAAACTGTCTGGGAACCAAAGAGAATTACACCAATTTATACAAGCATACATAAGATTCTGAATCCCAAATAGAACTTTGCAGATTTATCCCAGCTTGAAAATCTGTCTAGATGCCAAATAGAGGATATGCAGAAGTATAGCAGCTTTAATAACTGTCTGGGAACCAAAGAGAATTACACCAATTTATACAAGCATACATAAGAGTCTGAATCCCAAATAGAACTGTGCAGATTTATCCCAGCATGAAAATCTGTCTACATGCCAAATAGAGGGTATGCAGAAGTATTGCAGCTTTATAAACTGTCTGGGAGCCAAGAAGAATAACAAAAATTTATACAAGCATAAATAAGAGCTTCGATCTCCAATGGAACTGTGCACATTTATCCCAGCTTAAAAATCTGTCTTCATGCCAAAAAGAGGGTATGCAGAAGTATGGCAGCTTTATTAACTATATGGAAGCTAAGGAGAATTACACCAATTTATGAAAGCATACATAAGAGTCTGAATCTCAAATAGAACTGTGCCGATTTATCCCAGCTTGAAAATCTGTCTAGATGCCAAATAGAGGATATGCAGAAGTATAGCAGCTTTAATAACTGTCTGGGAACCAAAGAGAATTACACCAATTTATACAAGCATACATAAGAGTCTGAATCCCAAATAGAACTGTGCAGATTTATCCCAGTTTGAAAATCTGTCTAGATGCCAAACAGAGGATATAAAGAAGTATGGCAGCTTTAATAACTGTCTGGGAACCAAAGAGAATTACACCAATTTATACAAGCATACATTAGAGTCTGAATCCCAAATAGAACTTTGCAGATTTATCCCAGCTTGAAAATCTGTCTAGATTCCAAATAGAGGATATGCAGAAGTATGACAGCTTTATTAACTGTATGGGAGCCAAGGAGAGTTACACCAATTTATACAAGCATACATAACAGTCTGGATCCCTAATAGAACTGTGCAGATTTATCCTAGATAGAAAGTCTATCTTCATGCTAAATAGAGGATATGCAAAAGTATGGACGCTTTAATACCTGTATAAGAACCAATGAGAGTTACATTAATTTATACAAGCATACAGAACAGTCTGGATCCATAATAGAACTGTGCAGATTTATCCTAGATAGAAAGTCTATCTTCATGCTAAATAGAGGATATGGAGAAGTATGGACGCTTTAATACCTGTATAAGAACCAATGAGAGTTACACCAATTTATAAAAGCATACATAAGAGTCTGAATCCCAAATAGAACTGTGCAGATTTATCCCAGCTTGAAAATCTGTGTAGATGCCAAACAGAGGATATCAGAAGTATGGAAGCTTTAATAACTGTCTGGGAGCCAAAGAGAATTACACCAATTTATACAAGCATACATAAGAGTCTGAATCCCAAATAGAACTGTGCAGATTTATCCCAGCATGAAAATCTGTCTACATGCCAAATAGAGGGTATGCAGAAGTATTGCAGCTTTATTAACTGTCTGGGAGCCAAGAAGAATTACAAAAATTTATACAAGCATAAATAAGAGCTTCGATCTCCAATGGAACTGTGCACATTTATCCCAGCTTAAAAATCTGTCTTCATGCCAAATAGAGGGTATGCAGAAGTATGGCAGCTTTATTAACTGTATGGAAGCTAAGGAGAATTACACCAATTTATGAAAGCATACATAAGAGTCTGAATCTCAAATAGAACTGTGCAGATTTATCCCAGCTTGAAAATCTGTCTAGATGCCAAATAGAGGATATGCAGAGGTATTGCAGCTTTATTAACTGTCTGGGAGCCAAAGAGAATTACATCTATTTATAAAAGCATACATAAGAGTCTGAATCCCAAATAGAACTGTGCAGATTTATCCCAGCTTGAAAATCTGTGTAGATGCCAAACAGAGGATACGCAGAAGTATGGCAGCTTTAATAACTGTCTGGGAACCAAAGAGAATTACACCAATTTATACAAGCATACATAATATTCTGAATCCCAAATAGAACTGTGCAGATTTATCCCAGCTTGAAAATCTGTCTAGATGCCAAATAGAGGATATGCAGAAGTATAGCAGCTTTAATAACTGTCTGGGAACCAAAGAGAATTACACCAATTTATACAAGCATACATAAGAGTTTGAATCCCAAATAGAACTGTGCAGATTTATCCCAGCTTGAAAATCTGTCTAGATGCCAAATAGAGGATATGCAGAAGTATAGCAGCTTTAATAACTGTCTGGGAACCAAAGAGAATCACACCAATTTATACAAGCATAAATAAGAGCCTCGATCTCAAATGGAACTGGGCACATTTATCCCAGCTTGAAAATCTGTCTAGATGCCAAATAGAGGATATGCAGAAGTATTGCAGCTTTATTAACTGTCTGGGAGCCAAGAAGAATTACAAAAATTTATACAAGCATAAATAAGAGCTTCGATCTCCAATGGAACTGTGCACATTTATCCCAGCTTAAAAATCTGTTTTCATGCCAAATAGAGGATATGCAGAAGTATTGCAGCTTTATTAACTGTCTGGGAGCCAAGAAGAATTACAAAAATTTATACAAGCATAAATAAGAGCTTCGATCTCCAATGGAACTGTGCACATTTATCCCAGCTTAAAAAATCTGTCTTCATGCCAAATAGAGGGTACGCAGAAGTATGGCAGCTTTATTAACTGTATGGAAGCTAAGGAGAATTACACCAATTTATGAAAGCATACATAAGAGTCTGAATCTCAAATAGAACTGTGCAGATTTATCCCAGTTTGAAAATCTGTGTAGATGCCAAACAGAGGATATAAAGAAGTATGGCAGCTTTAATGACTGTCTGGGAACCAAAGAGAATTACACCAATTTATAAAAGCATACATAAGAGTCTGAATCCCAAATAGAACTGTGCAGATTTATCCCAGTTTAAAAATCTGTGTAGATGCCAAACAGAGGATATAAAGAAGTATGGCAGCTTTAATAATTGTCTGGGAACCAAAGAGAATTACACCAATTTATACAAGCATAAATAAGAGCTTCGATCTCCAATGGAACTGTGCACATTTATCCCAGCTTAAAAATCTGTCTAGATGCCAAATAGAGGATATGCAGAAGTATTGCAGCTTTATTAACTGTCTGGGAGCCAAAGAGAATTACACCAATTTATGAAAGCATACATAAGAGTCTGAATCCTAAATAGAACTGTGCAGATTTATCCCAGCTTGAAAATCATTCTTCATGCCAAATAGAGGGTATGCAGAAGTATTGCAGCTTTATTAACTGTCTGGGAGCCAAGGAGAATTACACCAATTTATGAAAGCATACATAAGAGTCTGAATCCCAAATAGAACTGTGCAGATTTATCCTAGCTTGAAAATCTGTCTACATGCCAAATAGAGGGTATGCAGAAGTATTGCAGCTTTATTAACTGTCTAGGAGCCAAAGAGAATTACACCAATTTATAAAAGCATACATAAGAGTCTGAATCCCAAATAGAACTGTGCAGATTTATCCCAGTTTGAAAATCTGTGTAGATGCCAAACAGAGGATATAAAGAAGTATGGCAGCTTTAATAACTGTCTGGGAACCAAAGAGAATTACACCAATTTATACAAGCATACATAAGAGTCTGAATCCCAAATAGAAGTGTGCAGATTTATCCCAGCTTGAAAATCTGTGTAGATGCCAAACAGAGGATACGCAGAAGTATGGCAGCTTTAAAAACTGTCTGGGAACCAAAGAGAATTACACCAATTTATACAAGCATACATAAGATTCTGAATCCCAAATAGAACATTGCAGATTTATCCCAGCTTGAAAGTCTGTCTAGATGCCAAATAGAGGATATGCAGAAGTATAGCAGCTTTAATAACTGTCTGGGAACCAAAGAGAATTACACCAATTTATAAAAGCATACATAAGAGTTTGAATCCCAAATAGAACTGTGCAGATTTATCCCAGCTTGAAAATCTGTCTAGATGCCAAATAGAGGATATGCAGAAGTATAGCAGCTTTAATAACTGTCTGGGAACCAAAGAGAATTACACCAATTTATACAAGCATAAATAAGAGCCTCGATCTCTAATGGAACTGTGCACATTTATCCCAGCTTAAAAATCTGTTTTCATGCCAAATAGAGGATATGCAGAAGTATTGCAGCTTTATTAACTGTCTGGGAGCCAAGAAGAATTACAAAAATTTATACAAGCATAAATAAGAGCTTCGATCTCCAATGGAACAGTGCACATTTATCCCAGCTTAAAAAATCTGTCTTCATGCCAAATAGAGGGTACGCAGAAGTATGACAGCTTTATTAACTGTATGGAAGCTAAGGAGAATTACACCAATTTATGAAAGCATACATAAGAGTCTGAATCTCAAATAGAACTGTGCAGATTTATCCCAGTTTGAAAATCTGTGTAGATGCCAAACAGAGGATATAAAGAAGTATGGCAGCTTTAATAACTGTCTGAGAACCAAAGAGAATTACACCAATTTATAAAAGCATACATAAGAGTCTGAATCCCAAATAGAACTGTGCAGATTTATCCCAGTTTAAAAATCTGTGTAGATGCCAAACAGAGGATATAAAGAAGTATGGCAGCTTTAATAATTGTCTGGGAACCAAAGAGAATTACACCAATTTATACAAGCATACATAAGAGTCTGAATCCCAAATAGAACTGTGCAGATTTATCCCAGCATGAAAATCTGTCTACATGCCAAATAGAGGGTATGCAGAAGTTTTGCAGCTTTATTAACTGTCTGGGAGCCAAGAAGAATTACAAAAATTTATACAAGCATAAATAAGAGCTTCGATCTCCAATGGAACTGTGCACATTTATCCCAGCTTAAAAATCTGTCTTCATGCCAAATAGAGGGTATGCAGAAGTATGGCAGCTTTATTAACTGTATGGAAGCTAAGGAGAATTACACCAATTTATGAAAGCATACATAAGAGTTTGAATCTCAAATAGAACTGTGCAGATTTATCCCAGCTTGAAAATCTGTCTAGATGCCAAATAGAGGATATGCAGAGGTATTGCAGCTTTATTAACTGTCTGGGAGCCAAAGAGAATTACATCTATTTATAAAAGCATACATAAGAGTCTGAATCCCAAATAGAACTGTGCAGATTTATCCCAGCTTGAAAATCTGTGTAGATGCCAAACAGAGGATACGCAGAAGTATGGCAGCTTTAATAACTGTCTGGGAACCAAAGAGAATTACACCAATTTATACAAGCATACATAAGATTCTGAATCCCAAATAGAACTGTGCAGATTTATCCCAGCTTGAAAATCTGTCTAGATGCCAAATAGAGGATATGCAGAAGTATAGCAGCTTTAATAACTGTCTGGGAACCAAAGAGAATTACACCAATTTATACAAGCATACATAAGAGTTTGAATCCCAAATAGAACTGTGCAGATTTATCCCAGCTTGAAAATCTGTCTAGATGCCAAATAGAGGATATGCAGAAGTATAGCAGCTTTAATAACTGTCTGGGAACCAAAGAGAATTACACCAATTTATACAAGCATAAATAAGAGCCTCGATCTCAAATGGAACTGGGCACATTTATGCCAGCTTAAAAAGCTGTTTTCATGCCAAATAGAGGGTATGAAGAAGTATTGCAGCTTTATTAACTGTCTGGGAACCAAAGAGAATTACACCAATTTATACAACCATACATAAGAGTCTGAATCCCAAATAGAACTGTGCAGATTTATCCCAGCTTGAAAATCTGTCTAGATGCCAAATAGAGGATATGCAGAAGTATAGCAGCTTTAATAACTGTCTGGGAACCAAAGAGAATTACACCAATTTATACAAGCATACATAAGATTCTGAATCCCAAAAAGAACTTTGCAGATTTATCCCAGCTTGAAAATCTGTCTAGATGCCAAATAGAGGATATGCAGAAGTATTGCAGCTTCATTAACTGTCTGGGAGCCAAGGAGAATTACACCAATTTATGAAAGCATACATAAGAGTCTGAATCCCAAATAGAACTGTGCAGATTTATCCCAGTTTGAAAATCTGTGTAGATGCCAAACAGAGGATATAAAGAAGTATGGCAGCTTTAATAACTGTCTGGGAACCAAAGAGAATTACACCAATTTATACAAGCATACATAAGAGTCTGAATCCCAAATAGAACTGTGCAGATTTATCCCAGCTTGAAAATCTGTCTAGATTCCAAATAGAGGATATGCAGAAGTATGACAGCTTTATTAACTGTATGGAAGCCAAGGAGAGTTACACCAATTTATACAAGCATACATAACAGTCTGGATCCCTAATAGAACTGTGCAGATTTATCCTAGATAGAAAGTCTATCTTCATGCTAAATAGAGGATATGCAAAAGTATGGACGCTTTAATACCTGTATAAGAACCAATGAGAGTTACATTAATTTATACAAGCATACAGAACAGTCTGGATCCCTAATAGAACTGTGCAGATTTATCCTAGATAGAAAGTCTATCTTCATGCTAAATAGAGGATATGGAGAAGTATGGACGCTTTAATACCTGTATAAGAACCAATGAGAGTTACACCAATTTATAAAAGCATACATAAGAGTCTGAATCCCAAATAGAACTGTGCAGATTTATCCCAGCTTGAAAATCTGTGTAGATGCCAAACAGAGGATATCAGAAGTATGGAAGCTTTAATAACTGTCTGGGAACCAAAGAGAATTACACCAATTTATACAAGCATACATAAGAGTCTGAATCCCAAATAGAAGTGTGCAGATTTATCCCAGCTTGAAAATCTGTGTAGATGCCAAACAGAGGATACGCAGAAGTATGGCAGCTTTAAAAACTGTCTGGGAACCAAAGAGAATTACACCAATTTATACAAGCATACATAAGATTCTGAATTTCAAATAGAACTTTGCAGATTTATCCCAGCTTGAAAATCTGTCTAGATGCCAAATAGAGGATATGCAGAAGTATAGCAGCTTTAATAACTGTCTGGGAACCAAAGAGAATTACACCAATTTATACAAGCATACATAAGAGTTTGAATCCCAAATAGAACTGTGCAGATTTATCCCAGCTTGAAAATCTGTCTAGATGCCAAATAGAGGATATGCAGAAGTATAGCAGCTTTAATAACTGTCTGGGAACCAAAGAGAATTACACCAATTTATACAAGCATAAATAAGAGCCTCGATCTCTAATGGAACTGTGCACATTTATCCCAGCTTAAAAATCTGTTTTCATGCCAAATAGAGGATATGCAGAAGTATTGCAGCTTTATTAACTGTCTGGGAGCCAAGAAGAATTACAAAAATTTATACAAGCATAAATAAGAGCTTCGATCTCCAATGGAACTGTGCACATTTATCCCAGCTTAAAAAATCTGTCTTCATGCCAAATAGAGGGTACGCAGAAGTATGGCAGCTTCATTAACTGTCTGGGAGCCAAGGAGAATTACACCAATTTATGAAAGCATACATAAGAGTCTGAATCCCAAATAGAACTGTGCAGATTTATCCCAGTTTGAAAATCTGTGTAGATGCCAAACAGAGTATATAAAGAAGTATGGCAGCTTTAATAACTGTCTGGGAACCAAAGAGAATTACACCAATTTATACAAGCATACATAAGAGTCTGAATCCCAAATAGAACTGTGCAGATTTATCCCAGCTTGAAAATCTGTCTAGATTCCAAATAGAGGATATGCAGAAGTATGACAGCTTTATTAACTGTATGGAAGCCAAGGAGAGTTACACCAATTTATACAAGCATACATAACAGTCTGGATCCCTAATAGAACTGTGCAGATTTATCCTAGATAGAAAGTCTATCTTCATGCTAAATAGAGGATATGCAAAAGTATGGACGCTTTAATACCTGTATAAGAACCAATGAGAGTTACATTAATTTATACAAGCATACAGAACAGTCTGGATCCCTAATAGAACTGTGCAGATTTATCCTAGATAGAAAGTCTATCTTCATGCTAAATAGAGGATATGGAGAAGTATGGACGCTTTAATACCTGTATAAGAACCAATGAGAGTTACACCAATTTATAAAAGCATACATAAGAGTCTGAATCCCAAATAGAACTGTGCAGATTTATCCCAGCTTGAAAATCTGTGTAGATGCCAAACAGAGGATATCAGAAGTATGGAAGCTTTAATAACTGTCTGGGAGCCAAAGAGAATTACACCAATTTATAAAAGCATACATAAGAGTCTGAATCCCAAATAGAACTGTGCAGAATTATCCCAGCTTGAAAATCTGTGTAGATGCCAAACAGAGGATATGGAGAAGTATGGAAGCTTTAATAACTGTCTGGGAACCAAAGAGAATTACACCAATTTATACAACCATACATAAGAGTCTGAATCCCAAATAGAACTGTGCAGATTTATCCCAGCTTGAAAATCTGTCTAGATGCCAAATAGAGGATATGCAGAAGTATGGCAGCTTTAATAACTGTCTGGGAACCAAAGAGAATTACACCAATTTATACAAGCATACATAAGAGTCTGAATCCCAAATAGAAGTGTGCAGATTTATCCCAGCTTGAAAATCTGTGTAGATGCCAAACAGAGGATACGCAGAAGTATGGCAGCTTTAAAAACAGTCTGGGAACCAAAGAGAATTACACCAATTTATACAAGCATACATAAGATTCTGAATCCCAAATAGAACTTTGCAGATTTATCCCAGCTTGAAAATCTGTCTAGATGCCAAATAGAGGATATGCAGAAGTATAGCAGCTTTAATAACTGTCTGGGAACCAAAGAGAATTACACCAATTTATACAAGCATACATAAGAGTTTGAATCCCAAATAGAACTGTGCAGATTTATCCCAGCTTGAAAATCTGTCTAGATGCCAAATAGAGGATATGCAGAAGTATAGCAGCTTTAATAACTGTCTGGGAACCAAAGAGAATTACACCAATTTATACAAGCATAAATAAGAGCCTCGATCTCTAATGGAACTGTGCACATTTATCCCAGCTTAAAAATCTGTTTTCATGCCAAATAGAGGATATGCAGAAGTATTGCAGCTTTATTAACTGTCTGGGAGCCAAGAAGAATTACAAAAATTTATACAAGCATAAATAAGAGCTTCGATCTCCAATGGAACTGTGCACATTTATCCCAGCTTAAAAAATCTGTCTTCATGCCAAATAGAGGGTACGCAGAAGTATGGCAGCTTTATTAACTGTATGGAAGCTAAGGAGAATTACACCAATTTATGAAAGCATACATAAGAGTCTGAATCTCAAATAGAACTGTGCAGATTTATCCCAGTTTGAAAATCTGTGTAGATGCCAAACAGAGGATATAAAGAAGTATGGCAGCTTTAATAACTGTCTGGGAACCAAAGAGAATTACACCAATTTATAAAAGCATACATAAGAGTCTGAATCCCAAATAGAACTGTGCAGATTTATCCCAGTTTAAAAATCTGTGTAGATGCCAAACAGAGGATATAAAGAAGTATGGCAGCTTTAATAATTGTCTGGGATCCAAAGAGAATTACACCAATTTATACAAGCATACATAAGAGTCTGAATCCCAAATAGAACTGTGCAGATTTATCCCAGCATGAAAATCTGTCTACATGCCAAATAGAGGGTATGCAGAAGTATTGCAGCTTTATTAACTGTCTGGGAGCCAAGAAGAATTACAAAAATTTATACAAGCATAAATAAGAGCTTCGATCTCAAATGGAACTGTGCACATTTATCCCAGCTTAAAAATCTGTCTTCATGCCAAATAGAGGGTATGCAGAAGTATGGCAGCTTTATTAACTGTATGGAAGCTAAGGAGAATTACACCAATTTATGAAAGCATACATAAGAGTCTGAATCTCAAATAGAACTGTGCAGATTTATCCCAGCTTGAAAATCTGTCTAGATGCCAAATAGAGGATATGCAGAGGTATTGCAGCTTTATTAACTGTCTGGGAGCCAAAGAGAATTACATCTATTTATAAAAGCATACATAAGAGTCTGAATCCCAAATAGAACTGTGCAGATTTATCCCAGCTTGAAAATCTGTGTAGATGCCAAACAGAGGATACGCAGAAGTATGGCAGCTTTAATAACTGTCTGGGAACCAAAGAGAATTACTAATTTATACAAGCATACATAAGATTCTGAATCCCAAATAGAACTGTGCAGATTTATCCCAGCTTGAAAATCTGTCTAGATGCCAAATACAGGATATGCAGAAGTATAGCAGCTTTAATAACTGTCTGGGAACCAAAGAGAATTACACCAATTTATACAAGCATACATAAGAGTTTGAATCCCAAATAGAACTGTGCAGATTTATCCCAGCTTGAAAATCTGTCTAGATGCCAAATAGAGGATATGCAGAAGTATAGCAGCTTTAATAACTGTCTGGGAACCAAAGAGAATTACCCCAATTTATACAAGCATAAATAAGAGCCTCGATCTCAAATGGAACTGGGCACATTTATGCCAGCTTAAAAATCTGTTTTCATGCCAAATAGAGAATATGCAGAAGTATGACAGCTTTATTAACTATATGGGAGCCAAGGGGAGTTACACCAATTTATACAAGCATACATAACAGTCTGGATCCCAAATAGAACTGTGCAGATTTATCCCAGTTTAAAAATCTGTGTAGATGCCAAACAGAGGATATAAAGAAGTATGGCAGCTTTAATAATTGTCTGGGATCCAAAGAGAATTACACCAATTTATACAAGCATACATAAGAGTCTGAATCCCAAATAGAACTGTGCAGATTTATCCCAGCTTGAAAATCTGTCTAGATGCCAAATAGAGGATATGCAGAAGTATGGCAGCTTAAATAACTGTCTGGGAACCAAAGAGAATGACACCAATTTATACAAGCATACATAAGAGTCTGAATCCCAAATAGAACTGTGCAGATTTATCCCAGCTTGAAAATCTGTGTAGATGCCAAACAGAGGATATGCAGAAGTATGGCAGCTTTAATAACTGTCTGGGAACCAAAGAGAATTACACCAATTTATACAAGCATACATAAGATTCTGAATCCCAAAAAGAACTTTGCAGATTTATCCCAGCTTGAAAATCTGTCTAGATGCCAAATAGAGGATATGCAGAAGTATTGCAGCTTCATTAACTGTCTGGGAGCCAAGGAGAATTACACCAATTTATGAAAGCATACATAAGAGTCTGAATCCCAAATAGAACTGTGCAGATTTATCCCAGTTTGAAAATCTGTGTAGATGCCAAACAGAGGATATAAAGAAGTATGGCAGCTTTAATAACTGTCTGGGAACCAAAGAGAATTACACCAATTTATACAAGCATACATAAGAGTCTGAATCCCAAATAGAACTGTGCAGATTTATCCCAGCTTGAAAATCTGTCTAGATTCCAAATAGAGGATATGCAGAAGTATGACAGCTTTATTAACTGTATGGGAGCCAAGGAGAGTTACACCAATTTATACAAGCATACATAACAGTCTGGATCCCTAATAGAACTGTGCAGATTTATCCTAGATAGAAAGTCTATCTTCATGCTAAATAGAGGATATGCAAAAGTATGGACGCTTTAATACCTGTATAAAAACCAATGAGAGTTACATTAATTTATACAAGCATACAGAACAGTCTCGATCCCTAATAGAACTGTGCAGATTTATCCTAGATAGAAAGTCTATCTTCATGCTAAATAGAGGATATGGAGAAGTATGGACGCTTTAATACCTGTATAAGAACCAATGAGAGTTACACCAATTTATAAAAGCATACATAAGAGTCTGAATCCCAAATAGAAGTGTGCAGATTTATCCCAGCTTGAAAATCTGTGTAGATGCCAAACAGAGGATATCAGAAGTATGGAAGCTTTAATAACTGTCTGGGAGCCAAAGAGAATTACACCAATTTATACAAGCATACATAAGATTCTGAATCCCAAATAGAACTTTGCAGATTTATCCCAGCTTGAAAATCTGTCTAGATGCCAAATAGAGGATATAAAGAAGTATAGCAGCTTTAATAACTGTCTGGGAACCAAAGAGAATTACACCAATTTATACAAGCATACATAAGAGTCTGAATCCCAAATAGAACTGTGCAGATTTATCCCAGCATGAAAATCTGTCTACATGCCAAATAGAGGGTATGCAGAAGTATTGCAGCTTTATAAACTGTCTGGGAGCCAAGAAGAATAACAAAAATTTATACAAGCATAAATAAGAGCTTCGATCTCCAATGGAACTGTGCACATTTATCCCAGCTTAAAAATCTGTCTTCATGCCAAAAAGAGGGTATGCAGAAGTATGGCAGCTTTATTAACTGTATGGAAGCTAAGGAGAATTACACCAATTTATGAAAGCATACATAAGAGTCTGAATCTCAAATAGAACTGTGCCGATTTATCCCAGCTTGAAAATCTGTCTAGATGCCAAATAGAGGATATGCAGAGGTATTGCAGCTTTATTAACTGTCTGGGAGCCAAAGAGAATTACATCTATTTATAAAAGCATACATAAGAGTCTGAATCCCAAATAGAACTGTGCAGATTTATCCCAGCTTGAAAATCTGTGTAGATGCCAAATAGAGGATACGCAGAAGTATGGCAGCTTTAATAACTGTCTGGGAACCAAAGAGAATTACACCAATTTATACAAGCATACATAAGATTCTGAATCCCAAATAGAACTGTGCAGATTTATCCCAGCTTGAAAATCTGTCTAGATGCCAAATAGAGGATATGCAGAAGTATAGCAGCTTTAATAACTGTCTGGGAACCAAAGAGAATTACACCAATTTATACAAGCATAAATAAGAGCCTCGATCTCAAATGGAACTGGGCACATTTATGCCAGCTTAAAAATCTGTTTTCATGCCAAATAGAGGGTATGCAGAAGTATTGCAGCTTTATTAACTGTCTAGGAGCCAAAGAGAATTACACCAATTTATAAAAGCATACATAAGAGTCTGAATCCCAAATAGAACTGTGCAGATTTATCCCAGTTTGAAAATCTGTCTAGATTCCAAATAGAGGATATGCAGAAGTATGACAGCTTTATTAACTATATGGGAGCCAAGGGGAGTTACACCAATTTATACAAGCATACATAACAGTCTGGATCCCAAATAGAACTGTGCAGATTTATCCCAGCTTGAAAATCTGTCTAGATGCCAAATAGAGGATATGCAGAAGTATGGTAGCTTTAATAACTGTCTGGGAACCAAAGAGAATTACACCAATTTATAAAAGCATAAATAAAAGCCTCGATCTCTAATGGAACTGTGCACATTTATCCCAGCTTAAAAATCTGTTTTCATGCCAAATAGAGGATATGCAGAAGTATTGCAGCTTTATTAACTGTCTGGGAGCCAAGAAGAATTACAAAAATTTATACAAGCATAAATAAGAGCTTCGATCTCCAATGAAACTGTGCACATTTATCCCAGCTTAAAAAATCTGTCTTCATGCCAAATAGAGGGTACGCAGAAGTATGGCAGCTTTATTAACTGTATGGAAGCTAAGGAGAATTACACCAATTTATGAAAGCATACATAAGAGTCTGAATCTCAAATAGAACTGTGCAGATTTATCCCAGTTTGAAAATCTGTGTAGATGCCAAACAGAGGATATAAAGAAGTATGGCAGCTTTAATAACTGTCTGGGAACCAAAGAGGATTACACCAATTTATAAAAGCATACATAAGAGTCTGAATCCCAAATAGAACTGTGCAGATTTATCCCAGTTTAAAAATCTGTGTAGATGCCAAACAGAGGATATAAAGAAGTATGGCAGCTTTAATAATTGTCTGGGAACCAAAGAGAATTACACCAATTTATACAAGCATACATAAGAGTCTGAATCCCAAATAGAACTGTGCAGATTTATCCCAGCATGAAAATCTGTCTACATGCCAAATAGAGGGTATGCAGAAGTATTGCAGCTTTATTAACTGTCTGGGAGCCAAGAAGAATTACAAAAATTTATACAAGCATAAATAAGAGTTTGAATCCCAAATAGAACTGTGCAGATTTATCCCAGCTTGAAAATCTGTCTAGATGCCAAATAGAGGATATGCAGAAGTATAGCAGCTTTAATAACTGTCTGGGAACCAAAGAGAATTACCCCAATTTATACAAGCATAAATAAGAGCCTCGATCTCAAATGGAACTGGGCACATTTATGCCAGCTTAAAAATCTGTTTTCATGCCAAATAGAGAATATGCAGAAGTATGACAGCTTTATTAACTATATGGGAGCCAAGGGGAGTTACACCAATCTATACAAGCATACATAACAGTCTGGATCCCAAATAGAACTGTGCAGATTTATCCCAGTTTAAAAATCTGTGTAGATGCCAAACAGAGGATATAAAGAAGTATGGCAGCTTTAATAATTGTCTGGGATCCAAAGAGAATTACACCAATTTATACAAGCATACATAAGAGTCTGAATCCCAAATAGAACTGTGCAGATTTATCCCAGCTTGAAAATCTGTCTAGATGCCAAATAGAGGATATGCAGAAGTATGGCAGCTTAAATAACTGTCTGGGAACCAAAGAGAATGACACCAATTTATACAAGCATACATAAGAGTCTGAATCCCAAATAGAACTGTGCAGATTTATCCCAGCTTGAAAATCTGTGTAGATGCCAAACAGAGGATATGCAGAAGTATGGCAGCTTTAATAACTGTCTGGGAACCAAAGAGAATTACACCAATTTATACAAGCATACATAAGATTCTGAATCCCAAAAAGAACTTTGCAGATTTATCCCAGCTTGAAAATCTGTCTAGATGCCAAATAGAGGATATGCAGAAGTATTGCAGCTTCATTAACTGTCTGGGAGCCAAGGAGAATTACACCAATTTATGAAAGCATACATAAGAGTCTGAATCCCAAATAGAACTGTGCAGATTTATCCCAGTTTGAAAATCTGTGTAGATGCCAAACAGAGGATATAAAGAAGTATGGCAGCTTTAATAACTGTCTGGGAACCAAAGAGAATTACACCAATTTATACAAGCATACATAAGAGTCTGAATCCCAAATAGAACTGTGCAGATTTATCCCAGTTAGAAAATCTGTCTAGATTCCAAATAGAGGATATGCAGAAGTATGACAGCTTTATTAACTGTATGGGAGCCAAGGAGAGTTACACCAATTTATACAAGCATACATAACAGTCTGGATCCCTAATAGAACTGTGCAGATTTATCCTAGATAGAAAGTCTATCTTCATGCTAAATAGAGGATATGCAAAAGTATGGACGCTTTAATACCTGTATAAGAACCAATGAGAGTTACATTAATTTATACAAGCATACAGAACAGTCTCGATCCCTAATAGAACTGTGCAGATTTATCCTAGATAGAAAGTCTATCTTCATGCTAAATAGAGGATATGGAGAAGTATGGACGCTTTAATACCTGTATAAGAACCAATGAGAGTTACACCAATTTATAAAAGCATACATAAGAGTCTGAATCCCAAATAGAACTGTGCAGATTTATCCCAGCTTGAAAATCTGTGTAGATGCCAAACAGAGGATATCAGAAGTATGGAAGCTTTAATAACTGTCTGGGAGCCAAAGAGAATTACACCAATTTATAAAAGCATACGTAAGAGTCTGAATCCCAAATAGAACTGTGCAGATTTATCCCAGTTTGAAAATCTGTGTAGATGCCAAACAGAGGATATAAAGAAGTATGGCAGCTTTAATAACTGTCTGGGAACCAAAGAGAATTACACCAATTTATACAAGCATACATAAGAGTCTGAATCCCAAATAGAAGTGTGCAGATTTATCCCAGCTTGAAAATCTGTGTAGATGCCAAACAGAGGATACGCAGAAGTATGGCAGCTTTAAAAACTGTCTGGGAACCAAAGAGAATTACACCAATTTATACAAGCATACATAAGATTCTGAATCCCAAATAGAACTTTGCAGATTTATCCCAGCTTGAAAATCTGTCTAGATGCCAAATAGAGGATATGCAGAAGTATAGCAGCTTTAATAACTGTCTGGGAACCAAAGAGAATTACACCAATTTATACAAGCATACATAAGAGTCTGAATCCCAAATAGAACTGTGCAGATTTATCCCAGCATGAAAATCTGTCTACATGCCAAATAGAGGGTATGCAGAAGTATTGCAGCTTTATAAACTGTCTGGGAGCCAAGAAGAATAACAAAAATTTATACAAGCATAAATAAGAGCTTCGATCTCCAATGGAACTGTGCACATTTATCCCAGCTTAAAAATCTGTCTTCATGCCAAAAAGAGGGTATGCAGAAGTATGGCAGCTTTATTAACTGTATGGAAGCTAAGGAGAATTACACCAATTTATGAAAGCATACATAAGAGTCTGAATCTCAAATAGAACTGTGCCGATTTATCCCAGCTTGAAAATCTGTCTAGATGCCAAATAGAGGATATGCAGAGGTATTGCAGCTTTATTAACTGTCTGGGAGCCAAAGAGAATTACATCTATTTATAAAAGCATACATAAGAGTCTGAATCCCAAATAGAACTGTGCAGATTTATCCCAGCTTGAAAATCTGTGTAGATGCCAAACAGAGGATACGCAGAAGTATGGCAGCTTTAATAACTGTCTGGGAACCAAAGAGAATTACACCAATTTATACAAGCATACATAAGATTCTGAATCCCAAATAGAACTGTGCAGATTTATCCCAGCTTGAAAATCTGTCTAGATGCCAAATAGAGGATATGCAGAAGTATAGCAGCTTTAATAACTGTCTGGGAACCAAAGAGAATTACACCAATTTATACAAGCATAAATAAGAGCCTCGATCTCAAATGGAACTGGGCACATTTATGCCAGCTTAAAAATCTGTTTTCATGCCAAATAGAGGGTATGCAGAAGTATTGCAGCTTTATTAACTGTCTAGGAGCCAAAGAGAATTACACCAATTTATAAAAGCATACATAAGAGTCTGAATCCCAAATAGAACTGTGCAGATTTATCCCAGTTTGAAAATCTGTCTAGATTCCAAATAGAGGATATGCAGAAGTATGACAGCTTTATTAACTATATGGGAGCCAAGGGGAGTTACACCAATTTATACAAGCATACATAACAGTCTGGATCCCAAATAGAACTGTGCAGATTTATCCCAGCTTGAAAATCTGTCTAGATGCCAAATAGAGGATATGCAGAAGTATGGTAGCTTTAATAACTGTCTGGGAACCAAAGAGAATTACACCAATTTATAAAAGCATAAATAAAAGCCTCGATCTCTAATGGAACTGTGCACATTTATCCCAGCTTAAAAATCTGTTTTCATGCCAAATAGAGGATATGCAGAAGTATTGCAGCTTTATTAACTGTCTGGGAGCCAAGAAGAATTACAAAAATTTATACAAGCATAAATAAGAGCTTCGATCTCCAATGAAACTGTGCACATTTATCCCAGCTTAAAAAATCTGTCTTCATGCCAAATAGAGGGTACGCAGAAGTATGGCAGCTTTATTAACTGTATGGAAGCTAAGGAGAATTACACCAATTTATGAAAGCATACATAAGAGTCTGAATCTCAAATAGAACTGTGCAGATTTATCCCAGTTTGAAAATCTGTGTAGATGCCAAACAGAGGATATAAAGAAGTATGGCAGCTTTAATAACTGTCTGGGAACCAAAGAGAATTACACCAATTTATAAAAGCATACATAAGAGTCTGAATCCCAAATAGAACTGTGCAGATTTATCCCAGTTTAAAAATCTGTGTAGATGCCAAACAGAGGATATAAAGAAGTATGGCAGCTTTAATAATTGTCTGGGAACCAAAGAGAATTACACCAATTTATACAAGCATACATAAGAGTCTGAATCCCAAATAGAACTGTGCAGATTTATCCCAGCATGAAAATCTGTCTACATGCCAAATAGAGGGTATGCAGAAGTATTGCAGCTTTATTAACTGTCTGGGAGCCAAGAAGAATTACAAAAATTTATACAAGCATAAATAAGAGCTTCGATCTCCAATGGAACTGTGCACATTTATCCCAGCTTAAAAATCTGTCTTCATGCCAAATAGAGGGTATGCAGAAGTATGGCAGCTTTATTAACTGTATGGAAGCTAAGGAGAATTACACCAATTTATGAAAGCATACATAAGAGTCTGAATCTCAAATAGAACTGTGCAGATTTATCCCAGCTTGAAAATCTGTCTAGATGCCAAATAGAGGATATGCAGAGGTATTGCAGCTTTATTAACTGTCTGGGAGCCAAAGAGAATTACATCTATTTATAAAAGCATACATAAGAGTCTGAATCCCAAATAGAACTGTGCAGATTTATCCCAGCTTGAAAATCTGTGTAGATGCCAAACAGAGGATACGCAGAAGTATGGCAGCTTTAATAACTGTCTGGGAACCGAAGAGAATTACACCAATTTATACAAGCATACATAAGAGTTTGAATCCCAAATAGAACTGTGCAGATTTATCCCAGCTTGAAAATCTGTCTCGATGCCAAATAGAGGATATGCAGAAGTATTGCAGCTTTATTAACTGTCTGGGAGCCAAGAAGAATTACAAAAATTTATACAAGCATAAATAAGAGCTTCGATCTCCAATGAAACTGGGCACATTTATCCCAGCTTAAAAAATCTGTCTTCATGCCAAATAGAGGGTACGCAGAAGTATGGCAGCTTTATTAACTGTATGGAAGCTAAGGAGAATTACACCAATTTATGAAAGCATACATAAGAGTCTGAATCTCAAATAGAACTGTGCAGATTTATCCCAGTTTGAAAATCTGTGTAGATGCCAAACAGAGGATATAAAGAAGTATGGCAGCTTTAATAACTGTCTGGGAGCCAAGGAGAGTTACACCAATTTATACAAGCATACATAACAGTCTGGATCCCTAATAGAACTGTGCAGATTTATCCTAGATAGAAAGTCTATCTTCATGCTAAATAGAGGATATGCAAAAGTATGGACGCTTTAATACCTGTATAAGAACCAATGAGAGTTACATTAATTTATACAAGCATACAGAACAGTCTGGATCCCTAATAGAACTGTGCAGATTTATCCTAGATAGAAAGTCTATCTTCATGCTAAATAGAGGATATGGAGAAGTATGGACGCTTTAATACCTGTATAAGAACCAATGAGAGTTACACCAATTTATAAAAGCATACATAAGAGTCTGAATCCCAAATAGAACTGTGCAGATTTATCCCAGCTTGAAAATCTGTGTAGATGCCAAACAGAGGATATCAGAAGTATGGAAGCTTTAATAACTGTCTGGGAGCCAAAGAGAATTACACCAATTTATAAAAGCATACATAAGAGTCTGAATCCCAAATAGAACTGTGCAGATTTATCCCAGTTTGAAAATCTGTGTAGATGCCAAACAGAGGATATAAAGAAGTATGGCAGCTTTAATAACTGTCTGGGAACCAAAGAGAATTACACCAATTTATACAAGCATACATAAGAGTCTGAATCCCAAATAGAAGTGTGCAGATTTATCCCAGCTTGAAAATCTGTGTAGATGCCAAACAGAGGATACGCAGAAGTATGGCAGCTTTAAAAACTGTCTGGGAACCAAAGAGAATTACACCAATTTATACAAGCATACATAAGATTCTGAATCCCAAATAGAACTTTGCAGATTTATCCCAGCTTGAAAATCTGTGTAGATGCCAAACAGAGGATACGCAGAAGTATGGCAGCTTTAATAACTGTCTGGGAACCAAAGAGAATTACACCAATTTATACAAGCATACATAAGATTCTGAATCCCAAATAGAACTGTGCAGATTTATCCCAGCTTGAAAATCTGTCTAGATGCCAAATAGAGGATATGCAGAAGTATAGCAGCTTTAATAACTGTCTGGGAACCAAAGAGAATTACACCAATTTATACAAGCATACATAAGAGTTTGAATCCCAAATAGAACTGTGCAGATTTATCCCAGCTTGAAAATCTGTCTAGATGCCAAATAGAGGATATGCAGAAGTATAGCAGCTTTAATAACTGTCTGGGAACCAAAGAGAATTACACCAATTTATACAAGCATAAATAAGAGCCTCGATCTCAAATGGAACTGGGCACATTTATGCCAGCTTAAAAATCTGTTTTCATGCCAAATAGAGGGTATGCAGAAGTATTGCAGCTTTATTAACTGTCTAGGAGCCAAAGAGAATTACACCAATTTATAAAGCATACATAAGAGTCTGAATCCCAAATAGAACTGTGCAGATTTATCCCAGTTTGAAAATCTGTCTAGATTCCAAATAGAGGATATGCAGAAGTATGACAGCTTTATTAACTATATGGGAGCCAAGGGGAGTTACACCAATTTATACAAGCATACATAACAGTCTGGATCCCAAATAGAACTGTGCAGATTTATCCCAGCTTGAAAATCTGTCTAGATGCCAAATAGAGGATATGCAGAAGTATGGTAGCTTTAATAACTGTCTGGGAACAAAAGAGAATTACACCAATTTATAAAAGCATAAATAAAAGCCTCGATCTCTAATGGAACTGTGCACATTTATCCCAGCTTAAAAATCTGTTTTCATGCCAAATAGAGGATATGCAGAAGTATTGCAGCTTTATTAACTGTCTGGGAGCCAAGAAGAATTACAAAAATTTATACAAGCATAAATAAGAGCTTCGATCTCCAATGAAACTGTGCACATTTATCCCAGCTTAAAAAATCTGTCTTCATGCCAAATAGAGGGTACGCAGAAGTATGGCAGCTTTATTAACTGTATGGAAGCTAAGGAGAATTACACCAATTTATGAAAGCATACATAAGAGTCTGAATCTCAAATAGAACTGTGCAGATTTATCCCAGTTTGAAAATCTGTGTAGATGCCAAACAGAGGATATAAAGAAGTATGGCAGCTTTAATAACTGTCTGGGAACCAAAGAGAATTACACCAATTTATAAAAGCATACATAAGAGTCTGAATCCCAAATAGAACTGTGCAGATTTATCCCAGTTTAAAAATCTGTGTAGATGCCAAACAGAGGATATAAAGAAGTATGGCAGCTTTAATAATTGTCTGGGAACCAAAGAGAATTACACCAATTTATACAAGCATACATAAGAGTCTGAATCCCAAATAGAACTGTGCAGATTTATCCCAGCATGAAAATCTGTCTACATGCCAAATAGAGGGTATGCAGAAGTATTGCAGCTTTATTAACTGTCTGGGAGCCAAGAAGAATTACAAAAATTTATACAAGCATAAATAAGAGCTTCGATCTCCAATGGAACTGTGCACATTTATCCCAGCTTAAAAATCTGTCTTCATGCCAAATAGAGGGTATGCAGACGTATGGCAGCTTTATTAACTGTATGGAAGCTAAGGAGAATTACACCAATTTATGAAAGCATACATCAGAGTCTGAATCTCAAATAGAACTGTGCAGATTTATCCCAGCTTGAAAATCTGTCTAGATGCCAAATAGAGGATATGCAGAGGTATTGCAGCTTTATTAACTGTCTGGGAGCCAAAGAGAATTACATCTATTTATAAAAGCATACATAAGAGTCTGAATCCCAAATAGAACTGTGCAGATTTATCCCAGCTTGAAAATCTGTGTAGATGCCAAACAGAGGATACGCAGAAGTATGGCAGCTTTAATAACTGTCTGGGAACCAAAGAGAATTACACCAATTTATACAAGCATACATAAGAGTTTGAATCCCAAATAGAACTGTGCAGATTTATCCCAGCTTGAAAATCTGTCTCGATGCCAAATAGAGGATATGCAGAAGTATTGCAGCTTTATTAACTGTCTGGGAGCCAAGAAGAATTACAAAAATTTATACAAGCATAAATAAGAGCTTCGATCTCCAATGAAACTGTGCACATTTATCCCAGCTTAAAAAATCTGTCTTCATGCCAAATAGAGGGTACGCAGAAGTATGGCAGCTTTATTAACTGTATGGAAGCTAAGGAGAATTACACCAATTTATGAAAGCATACATAAGAGTCTGAATCTCAAATAGAACTGTGCAGATTTATCCCAGTTTGAAAATCTGTGTAGATGCCAAACAGAGGATATAAAGAAGTATGGCAGCTTTAATAACTGTCTGGGAACCAAAGAGAATTACACCAATTTATAAAAGCATACATAAGAGTCTGAATCCCAAATAGAACTGTGCAGATTTATCCCAGCATGAAAATCTGTCTACATGCCAAATAGAGGGTATGCAGAAGTATTGCAGCTTTATTAACTGTCTGGGAGCCAAGAAGAATTACAAAAATTTATACAAGCATAAATAAGAGCTTCGATCTCCAATGGAACTGTGCACATTTATCCCAGCTTAAAAATCTGTCTTCATGCCAAATAGAGGGTATGCAGAAGTATGGCAGCTTTATTAACTGTATGGAAGCTAAGGAGAATTACACCAATTTATGAAAGCATACATAAGAGTCTGAATCTCAAATAGAACTGTGCAGATTTATCCCAGCTTGAAAATCTGTCTAGATGCCAAATAGAGGATATGCAGAGGTATTGCAGCTTTATTAACTGTCTGGGAGCCAAAGAGAATTACATCTATTTATAAAAGCATACATAAGAGTCTGAATCCCAAATAGAACTGTGCAGATTTATCCCAGCTTGAAAATCTGTGTAGATGCCAAACAGAGGATACGCAGAAGTATGGCAGCTTTAATAACTGTCTGGGAACCAAAGAGAATTACACCAATTTATACAAGCATACATAAGATTCTGAATCCCAAATAGAACTGTGCAGATTTATCCCAGCTTGAAAATCTGTCTAGATGCCAAATAGAGGATATGCAGAAGTATTGCAGCTTTATTAACTGTCTGGGAGCCAAGAAGAATTACAAAAATTTATACAAGCATAAATAAGAGCTTCGATCTCCAATGAAACTGTGCACATTTATCCCAGCTTAAAAAATCTGTCTTCATGCCAAATAGAGGGTACGCAGAAGTATGGCAGCTTTATTAACTGTATGGAAGCTAAGGAGAATTAAACCAATTTATGAAAGCATACATAAGAGTCTGAATCTCAAATAGAACTGTGCAGATTTATCCCAGTTTGAAAATCTGTGTAGATGCCAAACAGAGGATATAAAGAAGTATGGCAGCTTTAATAACTGTCTGGGAACCAAAGAGAATTACACCAATTTATAAAAGCATACATAAGAGTCTGAATCCCAAATAGAACTGTGCAGATTTATCCCAGTTTAAAAATCTGTGTAGATGCCAAACAGAGGATATAAAGAAGTATGGCAGCTTTAATAATTGTCTGGGAACCAAAGAGAATTACACCAATTTATACAAGCATACATAAGAGTCTGAATCCCAAATAGAACTGTGCAGATTTATCCCAGCATGAAAATCTGTCTACATGCCAAATAGAGGGTATGCAGAAGTATTGCAGCTTTATTAACTGTCTGGGAGCCAAGAAGAATCACAAAAATTTATACAAGCATAAATAAGAGCTTCGATCTCCAATGGAACTGTGCACATTTATCCCAGCTTAAAAATCTGTCTTCATGCCAAATAGAGGGTATGCAGACGTATGGCAGCTTTATTAACTGTATGGAAGCTAAGGAGAATTACACCAATTTATGAAAGCATACATAAGAGTCTGAATCTCAAATAGAACTGTGCAGATTTATCCCAGCTTGAAAATCTGTCTAGATGCCAAATAGAGGATATGCAGAGGTATTGCAGCTTTATTAACTGTCTGGGAGCCAAAGAGAATTACATCTATTTATAAAAGAATACATAAGAGTCTGAATCCCAAATAGAACTGTGCAGATTTATCCCAGCTTGAAAATCTGTGTAGATGCCAAACAGAGGATACGCAGAAGTATGGCAGCTTTAATAACTGTCTGGGAACCAAAGAGAATTACACCAATTTATACAAGCATACATAAGATTCTGAATCCCAAATAGAACTGTGCAGATTTATCCCAGCTTGAAAATCTGTCTAGATGCCAAATAGAGGATATGCAGAAGTATAGCAGCTTTAATAACTGTCTGGGAACCAAAGAGAATTACACCAATTTATACAAGCATACATAAGAGTCTGAATCCCAAATAGAAGTGTGCAGATTTATCCCAGCTTGAAAATCTGTGTAGATGCCAAACAGAGGATACGCAGAAGTATGGCAGCTTTAAAAACTGTCTGGGAACCAAAGAGAATTACACCAATTTATACAAGCATACATAAGATTCTGAATCCCAAATAGAACTTTGCAGATTTATCCCAGCTTGAAAATCTGTGTAGATGCCAAACAGAGGATACGCAGAAGTATGGCAGCTTTAATAACTGTCTGGGAACCAAAGAGAATTACACCAATTTATACAAGCATACATAAGATTCTGAATCCCAAATAGAACTGTGCAGATTTATCCCAGCTTGAAAATCTGTCTAGATGCCAAATAGAGGATATGCAGAAGTATAGCAGCTTTAATAACTGTCTGGGAACCAAAGAGAATTACACCAATTTATACAAGCATACATAAGAGTTTGAATCCCAAATAGAACTGTGCAGATTTATCCCAGCTTGAAAATCTGTCTAGATGCCAAATAGAGGATATGCAGAAGTATAGCAGCTTTAATAACTGTCTGGGAACCAAAGAGAATTACACCAATTTATACAAGCATAAATAAGAGCCTCGATCTCAAATGGAACTGGGCACATTTATGCCAGCTTAAAAATCTGTTTTCATGCCAAATAGAGGGTATGCAGAAGTATTGCAGCTTTATTAACTGTCTAGGAGCCAAAGAGAATTACACCAATTTATAAAGCATACATAAGAGTCTGAATCCCAAATAGAACTGTGCAGATTTATCCCAGCATGAAAATCTGTCTACATGCCAAATAGAGGGTATGCAGAAGTATTGCAGCTTTATTAACTGTCTGGGAGCCAAGAAGAATTACAAAAATTTATACAAGCATAAATAAGAGCTTCGATCTCCAATGGAACTGTGCACATTTATCCCAGCTTAAAAATCTGTCTTCATGCCAAATAGAGGGTATGCAGACGTATGGCAGCTTTATTAACTGTATGGAAGCTAAGGAGAATTACACCAATTTATGAAAGCATACATCAGAGTCTGAATCTCAAATAGAACTGTGCAGATTTATCCCAGCTTGAAAATCTGTCTAGATGCCAAATAGAGGATATGCAGAGGTATTGCAGCTTTATTAACTGTCTGGGAGCCAAAGAGAATTACATCTATTTATAAAAGCATACATAAGAGTCTGAATCCCAAATAGAACTGTGCAGATTTATCCCAGCTTGAAAATCTGTGTAGATGCCAAACAGAGGATACGCAGAAGTATGGCAGCTTTAATAACTGTCTGGGAACCAAAGAGAATTACACCAATTTATACAAGCATACATAAGAGTTTGAATCCCAAATAGAACTGTGCAGATTTATCCCAGCTTGAAAATCTGTCTCGATGCCAAATAGAGGATATGCAGAAGTATTGCAGCTTTATTAACTGTCTGGGAGCCAAGAAGAATTACAAAAATTTATACAAGCATAAATAAGAGCTTCGATCTCCAATGAAACTGTGCACATTTATCCCAGCTTAAAAAATCTGTCTTCATGCCAAATAGAGGGTACGCAGAAGTATGGCAGCTTTATTAACTGTATGGAAGCTAAGGAGAATTACACCAATTTATGAAAGCATACATAAGAGTCTGAATCTCAAATAGAACTGTGCAGATTTATCCCAGTTTGAAAATCTGTGTAGATGCCAAACAGAGGATATAAAGAAGTATGGCAGCTTTAATAACTGTCTGGGAACCAAAGAGAATTACACCAATTTATAAAAGCATACATAAGAGTCTGAATCCCAAATAGAACTGTGCAGATTTATCCCAGCATGAAAATCTGTCTACATGCCAAATAGAGGGTATGCAGAAGTATTGCAGCTTTATTAACTGTCTGGGAGCCAAGAAGAATTACAAAAATTTATACAAGCATAAATAAGAGCTTCGATCTCCAATGGAACTGTGCACATTTATCCCAGCTTAAAAATCTGTCTTCATGCCAAATAGAGGGTATGCAGAAGTATGGCAGCTTTATTAACTGTATGGAAGCTAAGGAGAATTACACCAATTTATGAAAGCATACATAAGAGTCTGAATCTCAAATAGAACTGTGCAGATTTATCCCAGCTTGAAAATCTGTCTAGATGCCAAATAGAGGATATGCAGAGGTATTGCAGCTTTATTAACTGTCTGGGAGCCAAAGAGAATTACATCTATTTATAAAAGCATACATAAGAGTCTGAATCCCAAATAGAACTGTGCAGATTTATCCCAGCTTGAAAATCTGTGTAGATGCCAAACAGAGGATACGCAGAAGTATGGCAGCTTTAATAACTGTCTGGGAACCAAAGAGAATTACACCAATTTATACAAGCATACATAAGATTCTGAATCCCAAATAGAACTGTGCAGATTTATCCCAGCTTGAAAATCTGTCTAGATGCCAAATAGAGGATATGCAGAAGTATTGCAGCTTTATTAACTGTCTGGGAGCCAAGAAGAATTACAAAAATTTATACAAGCATAAATAAGAGCTTCGATCTCCAATGAAACTGTGCACATTTATCCCAGCTTAAAAAATCTTTCTTCATGCCAAATAGAGGGTACGCAGAAGTATGGCAGCTTTATTAACTGTATGGAAGCTAAGGAGAATTACACCAATTTATGAAAGCATACATAAGAGTCTGAATCTCAAATAGAACTGTGCAGATTTATCCCAGTTTGAAAATCTGTGTAGATGCCAAACAGAGGATATAAAGAAGTATGGCAGCTTTAATAACTGTCTGGGAACCAAAGAGAATTACACCAATTTATAAAAGCATACATAAGAGTCTGAATCCCAAATAGAACTGTGCAGATTTATCCCAGTTTAAAAATCTGTGTAGATGCCAAACAGAGGATATAAAGAAGTATAGCAGCTTTAATAATTGTCTGGGAACCAAAGAGAATTACACCAATTTATACAAGCATACATAAGAGTCTGAATCCCAAATAGAACTGTGCAGATTTATCCCAGCATGAAAATCTGTCTACATGCCAAATAGAGGGTATGCAGAAGTATTGCAGCTTTATTAACTGTCTGGGAGCCAAGAAGAATTACAAAAATTTATACAAGCATAAATAAGAGCTTCGATCTCCAATGGAACTGTGCACATTTATCCCAGCTTAAAAATCTGTCTTCATGCCAAATAGAGGGTATGCAGAAGTATGGCAGCTTTATTAACTGTATGGAAGCTAAGGAGAATTACACCAATTTATGAAAGCATACATAAGAGTCTGAATCTCAAATAGAACTGTGCAGATTTATCCCAGCTTGAAAATCTGTCTAGATGCCAAATAGAGGATATGCAGAGGTATTGCAGCTTTATTAACTGTCTGGGAGCCAAAGAGAATTACATCTATTTATAAAAGAATACATAAGAGTCTGAATCCCAAATAGAACTGTGCAGATTTATCCCAGCTTGAAAATCTGTGTAGATGCCAAACAGAGGATACGCAGAAGTATGGCAGCTTTAATAACTGTCTGGGAACCAAAGAGAATTACACCAATTTATACAAGCATACATAAGATTCTGAATCCCAAATAGAACTGTGCAGATTTATCCCAGCTTGAAAATCTGTCTAGATGCCAAATAGAGGATATGCAGAAGTATAGCAGCTTTAATAACTGTCTGGGAACCAAAGAGAATTACACCAATTTATACAAGCATACATAAGAGTTTGAATCCCAAATAGAACTGTGCAGATTTATCCCAGCTTGAAAATCTGTGTAGATGCCAAACAGAGGATATCAGAAGTATGGAAGCTTTAATAACTGTCTGGGAGCCAAAGAGAATTACACCAATTTATAAAAGCATACATAAGAGTCTGAATCCCAAATAGAACTGTGCAGATTTATCCCAGTTTGAAAATCTGTGTAGATGCCAAACAGAGGATATAAAGAAGTATGGCAGCTTTAATAACTGTCTGGGAACCAAAGAGAATTACACCAATTTATACAAGCATACATAAGAGTCTGAATCCCAAATAGAAGTGTGCAGATTTATCCCAGCTTGAAAATCTGTGTAGATGCCAAACAGAGGATACGCAGAAGTATGGCAGCTTTAAAAACTGTCTGGGAACCAAAGAGAATTACACCAATTTATACAAGCATACATAAGATTCTGAATCCCAAATAGAACTTTGCAGATTTATCCCAGCTTGAAAATCTGTGTAGATGCCAAACAGAGGATACGCAGAAGTATGGCAGCTTTAATAACTGTCTGGGAACCAAAGAGAATTACACCAACTTATACAAGCATACATAAGATTCTGAATCCCAAATAGAACTGTGCAGATTTATCCCAGCTTGAAAATCTGTCTAGATGCCAAATAGAGGATATGCAGAAGTATAGCAGCTTTAATAACTGTCTGGGAACCAAAGAGAATTACACCAATTTATACAAGCATACATAAGAGTTTGAATCCCAAATAGAACTGTGCAGATTTATCCCAGCTTGAAAATCTGTCTAGATGCCAAATAGAGGATATGCAGAAGTATAGCAGCTTTAATAACTGTCTGGGAACCAAAGAGAATTACACCAATTTATACAAGCATAAATAAGAGCCTCGATCTCAAATGGAACTGGGCACATTTATGCCAGCTTAAAAATCTGTTTTCATGCCAAATAGAGGGTATGCAGAAGTATTGCAGCTTTATTAACTGTCTAGGAGCCAAAGAGAATTACACCAATTTATAAAGCATACATAAGAGTCTGAATCCCAAATAGAACTGTGCAGATTTATCCCAGTTTGAAAATCTGTCTAGATTCCAAATAGAGGATATGCAGAAGTATGACAGCTTTATTAACTATATGGGAGCCAAGGGGAGTTACACCAATTTATACAAGCATAAATAACAGTCTGGATCCCAAATAGAACTGTGCAGATTTATCCCAGCTTGAAAATCTGTCTAGATGCCAAATAGAGGATATGCAGAAGTATGGTAGCTTTAATAACTGTCTGGGAACAAAAGAGAATTACACCAATTTATAAAAGCATAAATAAAAGCCTCGATCTCTAATGGAACTGTGCACATTTATCCCAGCTTAAAAATCTGTTTTCATGCCAAATAGAGGATATGCAGAAGTATTGCAGCTTTATTAACTGTCTGGGAGCCAAGAAGAATTACAAAAATTTATACAAGCATAAATAAGAGCTTCGATCTCCAATGAAACTGTGCACATTTATCCCAGCTTAAAAAATCTGTCTTCATGCCAAATAGAGGGTACGCAGAAGTATGGCAGCTTTATTAACTGTATGGAAGCTAAGGAGAATTACACCAATTTATGAAAGCATACATAAGAGTCTGAATCTCAAATAGAACTGTGCAGATTTATCCCAGTTTGAAAATCTGTGTAGATGCCAAACAGAGGATATAAAGAAGTATGGCAGCTTTAATAACTGTCTGGGAACCAAAGAGAATTACACCAATTTATAAAAGCATACATAAGAGTCTGAATCCCAAATAGAACTGTGCAGATTTATCCCAGTTTAAAAATCTGTCTAGATGCCAAATAAAGGATATGCAGAAGTATTGCTGCTTTATTAACTGTCTGGGAGCCAAAGAGAATTACACCAATTTATGAAAGCATACATAAGAGTCTGAATCCCAAATAGAACTGTGCAGATTTATCCCAGCATGAAAATCTGTCTACATGCCAAATAGAGGGTATGCAGAAGTATTGCAGCTTTATTAACTGTCTGGGAGCCAAGAAGAATTACAAAAATTTATACAAGCATAAATAAGAGCTTCGATCTCCAATGGAACTGTGCACATTTATCCCAGCTTAAAAATCTGTCTTCATGCCAAATAGAGGGTATGCAGAAGTATGGCAGCTTTATTAACTGTATGGAAGCTAAGGAGAATTACACCAATTTATGAAAGCATACATCAGAGTCTGAATCTCAAATAGAACTGTGCAGATTTATCCCAGCTTGAAAATCTGTCTAGATGCCAAATAGAGGATATGCAGAGGTATTGCAGCTTTATTAACTGTCTGGGAGCCAAAGAGAATTACATCTATTTATAAAAGCATACATAAGAGTCTGAATCCCAAATAGAACTGTGCAGATTTATCCCAGCTTGAAAATCTGTGTAGATGCCAAACAGAGGATACGCAGAAGTATGGCAGCTTTAATAACTGTCTGGGAACCAAAGAGAATTACACCAATTTATACAAGCATACATAAGAGTTTGAATCCCAAATAGAACTGTGCAGATTTATCCCAGCTTGAAAATCTGTCTCGATGCCAAATAGAGGATATGCAGAAGTATTGCAGCTTTATTAACTGTCTGGGAGCCAAGAAGAATTACAAAAATTTATACAAGCATAAATAAGAGCTTCGATCTCCAATGAAACTGTGCACATTTATCCCAGCTTAAAAAATCTGTCTTCATGCCAAATAGAGGGTACGCAGAAGTATGGCAGCTTTATTAACTGTATGGAAGCTAAGGAGAATTACACCAATTTATGAAAGCATACATAAGAGTCTGAATCTCAAATAGAACTGTGCAGATTTATCCCAGTTTGAAAATCTGTGTAGATGCCAAACAGAGGATATAAAGAAGTATGGCAGCTTTAATAACTGTCTGGGAACCAAAGAGAATTACACCAATTTATAAAAGCATACATAAGAGTCTGAATCCCAAATAGAACTGTGCAGATTTATCCCAGCATGAAAATCTGTCTACATGCCAAATAGAGGGTATGCAGAAGTATTGCAGCTTTATTAACTGTCTGGGAGCCAAGAAGAATTACAAAAATTTATACAAGCATAAATAAGAGCTTCGATCTCCAATGGAACTGTGCACATTTATCCCAGCTTAAAAATCTGTCTTCATGCTAAATAGAGGGTATGCAGAAGTATGGCAGCTTTATTAACTGTATGGAAGCTAAGGAGAATTACACCAATTTATGAAAGCATACATAAGAGTCTGAATCTCAAATAGAACTGTGCAGATTTATCCCAGCTTGAAAATCTGTCTAGATGCCAAATAGAGGATATGCAGAGGTATTGCAGCTTTATTAACTGTCTGGGAGCCAAAGAGAATTACATCTATTTATAAAAGCATACATAAGAGTCTGAATCCCAAATAGAACTGTGCAGATTTATCCCAGCTTGAAAATCTGTGTAGATGCCAAACAGAGGATACGCAGAAGTATGGCAGCTTTAATAACTGTCCGGGAACCAAAGAGAATTACACCAATTTATACAAGCATACATAAGATTCTGAATCCCAAATAGAACTGTGCAGATTTATCCCAGCTTGAAAATCTGTCTAGATGCCAAATAGAGGATATGCAGAAGTATTGCAGCTTTATTAACTGTCTGGGAGCCAAGAAGAATTACAAAAATTTATACAAGCATAAATAAGAGCTTCGATCTCCAATGAAACTGTGCACATTTATCCCAGCTTAAAAAATCTGTCTTCATGCCAAATAGAGGGTACGCAGAAGTATGGCAGCTTTATTAACTGTATGGAAGCTAAGGAGAATTACACCAATTTATGAAAGCATACATAAGAGTCTGAATCTCAAATAGAACTGTGCAGATTTATCCCAGTTTGAAAATCTGTGTAGATGCCAAACAGAGGGTATAAAGAAGTATGGCAGCTTTAATAACTGTCTGGGAACCAAAGAGAATTACACCAATTTATAAAAGCATACATAAGAGTCTGAATCCCAAATAGAACTGTGCAGATTTATCCCAGTTTAAAAATCTGTGTAGATGCCAAACAGAGGATATAAAGAAGTATGGCAGCTTTAATAATTGTCTGGGAACCAAAGAGAATTACACCAATTTATACAAGCATACATAAGAGTCTGAATCCCAAATAGAACTGTGCAGATTTATCCCAGCATGAAAATCTGTCTACATGCCAAATAGAGGGTATGCAGAAGTATTGCAGCTTTATTAACTGTCTGGGAGCCAAGAAGAATTACAAAAATTTATACAAGCATAAATAAGAGCTTCGATCTCCAATGGAACTGTGCACATTTATCCCAGCTTAAAAATCTGTCTTCATGCCAAATAGAGGGTATGCAGAAGTATGGCAGCTTTATTAACTGTATGGAAGCTAAGGAGAATTACACCAATTTATGAAAGCATACATAAGAGTCTGAATCTCAAATAGAACTGTGCAGATTTATCCCAGCTTGAAAATCTGTCTAGATGCCAAATAGAGGATATGCAGAGGTATTGCAGCTTTATTAACTGTCTGGGAGCCAAAGAGAATTACATCTATTTATAAAAGAATACATAAGAGTCTGAATCCCAAATAGAACTGTGCAGATTTATCCCAGCTTGAAAATCTGTGTAGATGCCAAACAGAGGATACGCAGAAGTATGGCAGCTTTAATAACTGTCTGGGAACCAAAGAGAATTACACCAATTTATACAAGCATACATAAGATTCTGAATCCCAAATAGAACTGTGCAGATTTATCCCAGCTTGAAAATCTGTCTAGATGCCAAATAGAGGATATGCAGAAGTATAGCAGCTTTAATAACTGTCTGGGAACCAAAGAGAATTACACCAATTTATACAAGCATACATAAGAGTTTGAATCCCAAATAGAACTGTGCAGATTTATCCCAGCTTGAAAATCTGTCTAGATGCCAAATAGAGGATACGCAGAAGTATAGAAGCTTTAATAACTGTCTGGGAACCAAAGAGAATTACACCAATTTATACAAGCATAAATAAGAGCCTCAATCTCAAATGGAACTGGGCACATTTATCCCAGCTTGAAAATCTGTTTTCATGCCAAATAGAGGGTATGCAGAAGTATTGCATCTTTATTAACTGTCTGGGAGCCAAGGAGAATTACACCAATTTATGAAAGCATACATAAGAGTCTGAATCCCAAATAGAACTGTGCAGATTTATCCCAGTTTGAAAATCTGTGTAGATGCCAAACAGAGGATATAAAGAAGTATGGCAGCTTTAATAACTGTCTGGGAACCAAAGAGAATTACACCAATTTATACAAGCATACATAAGAGTCTGAATCCCAAATAGAACTGTGCAGATTTATCCCAGCTTGAAAATCTGTCTAGGTTCCAAATAGAGGATATGCAGAAGTATGACAGCTTTATTAACTGTATGGGAGCCAAGGAGAGTTACACCAATTTATACAAGCATACATAACAGTCTGGATCCCTAATAGAACTGTGCAGATTTATCCTAGATAGAAAGTCTATATTCATGCCAAATAGAGGATATGCAGAAGTATGGCAGCTTTATTAACTGTATGGAAGCTATGGAGAATTACACCAATTTATGAAAGCATACATAAGAGTCTGAATCTCAAATAGAACTGTGCAGATTTATCCCAGCTTGAAAATCTGTCTAGATGCCAAATAGAGGATATGCAGAGGTATTGCAGCTTTATTAACTGTCTGGGAGCCAAAGAGAATTACATCTATTTATAAAAGCATACATAAGAGTCTGAATCCCAAATAGAACTGTGCAGATTTATCCCAGCTTGAAAATCTGTGTAGATGCCAAACAGAGGATATGCAGAAGTATAGCAGCTTTAATAACTGTCTGGGAACCAAAGAGAATTACACCAATTTATACAAGCATACATAAGAGTTTGAATCCCAAATAGAACTGTGCAGATTTATCCCAGCTTGAAAATCTGTCTAGATGCCAAATAGAGGATATGCAGAAGTATAGAAGCTTTAATAACTGTCTGGGAACCAAAGAGAATTACACCAATTTATACAAGCATAAATAAGAGCCTCGATCTCAAATGGAACTGGGCACATTTATCCCAGCTTGAAAATCTGTTTTCATGCCAAATAGAGGGTATGCAGAAGTATTGCATCTTTATTAACTTTCTGGGAGCCAAGGAAAATTACACCAATTTATGAAAGCATACATAAGAGTCTGAATCCCAAATAGAACTGTGCAGATTTATCCCAGTTTGAAAATCTGTGTAGATGCCAAACAGA
Source organism: Acanthosoma haemorrhoidale (assembly GCA_930367205.1). Classification (NCBI taxonomy): domain Eukaryota; kingdom Metazoa; phylum Arthropoda; class Insecta; order Hemiptera; family Acanthosomatidae; genus Acanthosoma; species Acanthosoma haemorrhoidale. The sequence goes on along the minus strand of OV884009.1, from coordinate 110,001,070 downwards.
GGATATAAAGAAGTATGGCAGCTTTAATAACTGTCTGGGAACTAAAGAGAATTACACCAATTTATACAAGCATACATAAGAGTCTGAATCCCAAATAGAACTGTGCAGATTTATCCCAGCTTGAAAATCTATCTAGATTCCAAATAGAGGATATGCAGAAGTATGACAGCTTTATTAACTGTATGGGAGCCAAGGAGAGTTACACCAATTTATACAAGCATACATAACAGTCTGGATCCCTAATAGAACTGTGCAGATTTATCCTAGATAGAAAGTCTATATTCATGCTAAATAGAGGATATGCAGAAGTATGGACGCTTTAATACCTGTATAAGAACCAATGAGAGTTACACCAATTTATACAAGCATAAATAAGAGCCTCGATCTCTAATCGAACTGTGCACATTTATCCCAGCTTAAAAATCTGTTTTCATGCCAAATAGAGGGTATGCAGAAGTATGGCAGCTTTATTAACTGTATGGGAGCTAAGGAGAACTACACCAATTTATGAAAGCATACATAAGAGTCTGAATCCCAAATAGAACTGTGCAGATTTATCCCAGCTTGAAAATCTGTGTAGATGCCAAACAGAGGATATCAGAAGTATGGAAGCTTTAATAACTGTCTGGGAACCAAAGAGAATTACACCAATTTATACAAGCATACATAAGAGTCTGAATCCCAAATAGAACTGTGCAGATTTATCCAAGCTTGAAAATCTGTCTAGATGCCAAATAAAGGATATGCAGAAGTATTGCTGCTTTATTAACTGTCTGGGAGCCAAAGAGAATTACACCAATTTATAAAAGCATACATAAGAGTCTGAATCCCAAATAGAACTGTGCAGAATTATCCCAGCTTGAAAATCTGTGTAGATGCCAAACAGAGGATATGCAGAAGTATGGCAGCTTTAATAACTGTCTGGGAACCAAAGAGAATTACACCAATTTATACAAGCATACATAAGAGTCTGAATCCCAAATAGAACTGTGCAGATTTATCCCAGCTTGAAAATCTGTGTAGATGCCAAACAGAGGATATGCAGAAGTATGGCAGCTTTAATAACTGTCTGGGAACCAAAGAGAATTACACCAATTTATACAAGCATACATAAGAGTTTGAATCCCAAATAGAACTGTGCAGATTTATCCCAGCTTGAAAATCTGTCTAGATGCCAAATAGAGGATATGCAGAAGTATGGCAGCTTTCATAACTGTCTGGGAACCAAAGAGAATTACACCAATTTATACAAGCATAAATAAGAGCCTCGATCTCAAATGGAACTGGGCACATTTATCCCAGCTTGAAAATCTGTTTTCATGCCAAATAGAGGGTATGCAGAAGTATTGCATCTTTATTAACTGTCTGGGAGCCAAGGAGAATTACACCAATTTATGAAAGCATACATAAGAGTCTGAATCCCAAATAGAACTGTGCAGATTTATCCCAGTTTGAAAATCTGTGTAGATGCCAAACAGAGGATATAAAGAAGTATGGCAGCTTTAATAACTGTCTGGGAACTAAAGAGAATTACACCAATTTATACAAGCATACATAAGAGTCTGAATCCCAAATAGAACTGTGCAGATTTATCCCAGCTTGAAAATCTGTCTAGATTCCAAATAGAGGATATGCAGAAGTATGACAGCTTTATTAACTATATGGGAGCCAAGGAGAGTTACACCAATTTATACAAGCATACATAACAGTCTGGATCCCTAATAGAACTGTGCAGATTTATCCTAGATAGAAAGTCTATATTCATGCTAAATAGAGGATATGCAGAAGTATGGACGCTTTAATACCTGTATAAGAACGAATGAGAGTTACACTCATTTATACAAGCATAAATAAGAGCCTCGATCTCTAATGGAACTGTGCACATTTATGCCAGCTTAAAAATCTGTTTTCATGCCAAATAGAGGGTATGCAGAAGTATGGCAGCTTTATTAACTGTATAGGAGCTAAGGAGAACTACACCAATTTATGAAAGCATACATAAGAGTCTGAATCTCAAATAGAACTGTGCAGATTTATCCCAGCTTTAAAATCTGTCTAGATGCCAAACAGAGGATATGCAGAAGTATGGTAGCTTTAATAACTGTCTGGGAACCAAAGAGAATTACACCAATTTATAAAAGCATAAATAAAAGCCTCGATCTCTAATGGAACTGTGCACATTTATCCCAGCTTAAAAATCTGTCTTCATGCCAAATAGAGGGTATGCAGAAGTATGGCAGCTTTATTAACTGTATGGAAGCTAAGGAGAATTACACCAATTTATGAAAGCATACATAAGAGTCTGAATCTCAAATAGAACTGTGCAGATTTATCCAAGCTTAAAAATCTGTTTTCATGCCAAATAGAGGATATGCAGAAGTATTGCAGCTTTATTAACTGTCTGGGAGCCAAGAAGAATTACAAAAATTTATACAAGCATAAATAAGAGCTTCGATCTCCAATGGAACTGTGCACATTTATCCCAGCTTAAAAATCTGTCTAGATGCCAAATAGAGGATATGCAGAAGTATTGCAGCTTTATTAACTGTCTGGGAGCCAAAGAGAATTACACCAATTTATGAAAGCATACATAAGAGTCTGAATCCTAAATAGAACTGTGCAGATTTATCCTAGCTTGAAAATCTGTCTTCATGCCAAATAGAGGGTATGCAGAAGTATTGCAGCTTTATTAACTGTCTGGGAGCCAAGGAGAATTACACCAATTTATACAAGCATACATAAGAGTCTGAATCCCAAATAGAAGTGTGCAGATTTATCCCAGCTTGAAAATCTGTGTAGATGCCAAACAGAGGATACGCAGAAGTATGGCAGCTTTAAAAACTGTCTGGGAACCAAAGAGAATTACACCAATTTATACAAGCATACATAAGATTCTGAATCCCAAATAGAACTTTGCAGATTTATCCCAGCTTGAAAATCTGTCTAGATGCCAAATAGAGGATATGCAGAAGTATAGCAGCTTTAATAACTGTCTGGGAACCAAAGAGAATTACACCAATTTATACAAGCATACATAAGAGTCTGAATCCCAAATAGAACTGTGCAGATTTATCCCAGCATGAAAATCTGTCTACATGCCAAATAGAGGGTATGCAGAAGTATTGCAGCTTTATTAACTGTCTGGGAGCCAAGAAGAATTACAAAAATTTATACAAGCATAAATAAGAGCTTCGATCTCCAATGGAACTGTGCACATTTATCCCAGCTTAAAAATCTGTCTTCATGCCTAATAGAGGGTATGCAGAAGTATGGCAGCTTTATTAACTGTATGGAAGCTAAGGAGAATTACACCAATTTATGAAAGCATACATAAGAGTCTGAATCTCAAATAGAACTGTGCAGATTTATCCCAGCTTGAAAATCTGTGTAGATGCCAAACAGAGGATACGCAGAAGTATGGCAGCTTTAATAACTGTCTGGGAACCAAAGAGAATTACACCAATTTATACAAGCATACATAAGATTCTGAATCCCAAATAGAACTGTGCAGATTTATCCCAGCTTGAAAATCTGTCTAGATGCCAAATAGAGGATATGCAGAAGTATAGCAGCTTTAATAACTGTCTGGGAACCAAAGAGAATTACACCAATTTATACAAGCATACATAAGAGTTTGAATCCCAAATAGAACTGTGCAGATTTATCCCAGCTTGAAAATCTGTCTAGATGCCAAATAGAGGATATGCAGAAGTATAGCAGCTTTAATAACTGTCTGGGAACCAAAGAGAATTACACCAATTTATACAAGCATAAATAAGAGCCTCGATCTCAAATGGAACTGGGCACATTTATGCCAGCTTAAAAATCTGTTTTCATGCCAAATAGAGGGTATGCAGAAGTATTGCAGCTTTATTAACTGTCTAGGAGCCAAAGAGAATTACACCAATTTATAAAAGCATACATAAGAGTCTGAATCCCAAATAGAACTGTGCAGATTTATCCCAGTTTGAAAATCTGTCTAGATTCCAAATAGAGGATATGCAGAAGTATGACAGCTTTATTAACTATATGGGAGCCAAGGGGAGTTACACCAATTTATACAAGCATACATAACAGTCTGGATCCCAAATAGAACTGTGCAGATTTATCCCAGCTTGAAAATCTGTCTAGATGCCAAATAGAGGATATGCAGAAGTATGGTAGCTTTAATAACTGTCTGGGAACCAAAGAGAATTACACCAATTTATAAAAGCATAAATAAAAGCCTCGATCTCTAATGGAACTGTGCACATTTATCCCAGCTTAAAAATCTGTTTTCATGCCAAATAGAGGATATGCAGAAGTATTGCAGCTTTATTAACTGTCTGGGAGCCAAGAAGAATTACAAAAATTTATACAAGCATAAATAAGAGCTTCGATCTCCAATGAAACTGTGCACATTTATCCCAGCTTAAAAAATCTGTCTTCATGCCAAATAGAGGGTACGCAGAAGTATGGCAGCTTTATTAACTGTATGGAAGCTAAGGAGAATTACACCAATTTATGAAAGCATACATAAGAGTCTGAATCTCAAATAGAACTGTGCAGATTTATCCCAGTTTGAAAATCTGTGTAGATGCCAAACAGAGGATATAAAGAAGTATGGCAGCTTTATTAACTGTCTAGGAGCCAATGAGAATTACACCAATTTATAAAAGCATACATAAGAGTCTGAATCCCAAATAGAACTGTGCAGATTTATCCCAGTTTAAAAATCTGTGTAGATGCCAAACAGAGGATATAAAGAAGTATGGCAGCTTTAATAATTGTCTGGGAACCAAAGAGAATTACACCAATTTATACAAGCATACATAAGAGTCTGAATCCCAAATAGAACTGTGCAGATTTATCCCAGCATGAAAATCTGTCTACATGCCAAATAGAGGGTATGCAGAAGTATTGCAGCTTTATTAACTGTCTGGGAGCCAAGAAGAATTACAAAAATTTATACGAGCATAAATAAGAGCTTCGATCTCCAATGGAACTGTGCACATTTATCCCAGCTTAAAAATCTGTCTTCATGCCAAATAGAGGGTATGCAGAAGTATGGCAGCTTTATTAACTGTATGGAAGCTAAGGAGAATTACACCAATTTATGAAAGCATACATAAGAGTCTGAATCTCAAATAGAACTGTGCAGATTTATCCCAGCTTGAAAATCTGTCTAGATGCCAAATAGAGGATATGCAGAGGTATTGCAGCTTTATTAACTGTCTGGGAGCCAAAGAGAATTACATCTATTTATAAAAGCATACATAAGAGTCTGAATCCCAAATAGAACTGTGCAGATTTATCCCAGCTTGAAAATCTGTGTAGATGCCAAACAGAGGATACGCAGAAGTATGGCAGCTTTAATAACTGTCTGGGAACCAAAGAGAATTACACCAATTTATACAAGCATACATAAGAGTTTGAATCCCAAATAGAACTGTGCAGATTTATCCCAGCTTGAAAATCTGTCTCGATGCCAAATAGAGGATATGCAGAAGTATTGCAGCTTTATTAACTGTCTGGGAGCCAAGAAGAATTACAAAAATTTATACAAGCATAAATAAGAGCTTCGATCTCCAATGAAACTGTGCACATTTATCCCAGCTTAAAAAATCTGTCTTCATGCCAAATAGAGGGTACGCAGAAGTATGGCAGCTTTATTAACTGTATGGAAGCTAAGGAGAATTACACCAATTTATGAAAGCATACATAAGAGTCTGAATCTCAAATAGAACTGTGCAGATTCATCCCAGTTTGAAAATCTGTGTAGATGCCAAACAGAGGATATAAAGAAGTATGGCAGCTTTAATAACTGTCTGGGAACCAAAGAGAATTACACCAATTTATAAAAGCATACATAAGAGTCTGAATCCCAAATAGAACTGTGCAGATTTATCCCAGTTTAAAAATCTGTGTAGATGCCAAACAGAGGATATAAAGAAGTATGGCAGCTTTAATAATTGTCTGGGAACCAAAGAGAATTACACCAATTTATACAAGCATACATAAGAGTCTGAATCCCAAATAGAACTGTGCAGATTTATCCCAGCATGAAAATCTGTCTACATGCCAAATAGAGGGTATGCAGAAGTATTGCAGCTTTATTAACTGTCTGGGAGCCAAGAAGAATTACAAAAATTTATACAAGCATAAATAAGAGCTTCGATCTCCAATGGAACTGTGCACATTTATCCCAGCTTAAAAATCTGTCTTCATGCCAAATAGAGGGTATGCAGAAGTATGGCAGCTTTATTAACTGTATGGAAGCTAAGGAGAATTACACCAATTTATGAAAGCATACATAAGAGTCTGAATCCCAAATAGAACTGTGCAGATTTATCCCAGCTTGAAAATCTGTCTAGATGCCAAATAGAGGATATGCAGAAGTATTGCAGCTTTATTAACTGTCTGGGAACCAAAGAGAATTACACCAATTTATACAAGCATACATAAGATTCTGAATCCCAAATAGAACTGTGCAGATTTATCCCAGCTTGAAAATCTGTCTAGATGCCAAATAGAGGATATGCAGAAGTATTGCAGCTTTATTAACTGTCTGGGAGCCAAGAAGAATTACAAAAATTTATACAAGCATAAATAAGAGCTTCGATCTCCAATGAAACTGTGCACATTTATCCCAGCTTAAAAAATCTGTCTTCATGCCAAATAGAGGGTACGCAGAAGTATGGCAGCTTTATTAACTGTATGGAAGCTAAGGAGAATTACACCAATTTATGAAAGCATACATAAGAGTCTGAATCTCAAATAGAACTGTGCAGATTTATCCCAGTTTGAAAATCTGTCTAGATGCCAAATAGAGGATATGCAGAAGTATAGCAGCTTTAATAACTGTCTGGGAACCAAAGAGAATTACACCAATTTATACAAGCATACATAAGAGTTTGAATCCCAAATAGAACTGTGCAGATTTATCCCAGCTTGAAAATCTGTCTAGATGCCAAATAGAGGATACGCAGAAGTATAGAAGCTTTAATAACTGTCTGGGAACCAAAGAGAATTACACCAATTTATACAAGCATAAATAAGAGCCTCGATCTCAAATGGAACTGGGCACATTTATCCCAGCTTGAAAATCTGTCTAGATTCCAAATAGAGGGTATGCAGAAGTATTGCATCTTTATTAACTGTCTGGGAGCCAAGGAGAATTACACCAATTTATGAAAGCATACATAAGAGTCTGAATCCCAAATAGAACTGTGCAGATTTATCCCAGTTTGAAAATCTGTGTAGATGCCAAACAGAGGATATAAAGAAGTATGGCAGCTTTAATAACTGTCTGGGAACTAAAGAGAATTACACCAATTTATACAAGCATACATAAGAGTCTGAATCCCAAATAGAACTGTGCAGATTTATCCCAGCTTGAAAATCTGTCTAGATTCCAAATAGAGGATATGCAGAAGTATGACAGCTTTATTAACTGTATGGGAGCCAAGGAGAGTTACACCAATTTATACAAGCATACATAACAGTCTGGATCCCTAATAGAACTGTGCAGATTTATCCTAGATAGAAAGTCTATATTCATGCTAAATAGAGGATATGCAGAAGTATGGACGCTTTAATACCTGTATAAGAACGAATGAGAGTTACACTCATTTATACAAGCATAAATAAGAGCCTCGATCTCTAATGGAACTGTGCACATTTATGCCAGCTTAAAAATCTGTTTTCATGCCAAATAGAGGGTATGCAGAAGTATGGCAGCTTTATTAACTGTATAGGAGCTAAGGAGAACTACACCAATTTATGAAAGCATACATAAGAGCTTCGATCTCCAATGGAACTGTGCACATTTATCCCAGCTTAAAAATCTGTCTTCATGCCAAATAGAGGGTATGCAGAAGTATGGCAGCTTTATTAACTGTATGGAAGCTAAGGAGAATTACACCAATTTATGAAAGCATACATAAGAGTCTGAATCTCAAATAGAACTGTGCATATTTATCCCAGCTTGAAAATCTGTCTAGATGCCAAATAGAGGATATGCAGAGGTATTGCAGCTTTATTAACTGTCTGGGAGCCAAAGAGAATTACATCTATTTATAAAAGCATACATAAGAGTCTGAATCCCAAATAGAACTGTGCAGATTTATCCCAGCTTGAAAATCTGTGTAGATGCCAAACAGAGGATACGCAGAAGTATGGCAGCTTTAATAACTGTCTGGGAACCAAAGAGAATTACACCAATTTATACAAGCATACATAAGATTCTGAATCCCAAATAGAACTGTGCAGATTTATCCCAGCTTGAAAATCTGTCTAGATGCCAAATAGAGGATATGCAGAAGTATAGCAGCTTTAATAACTGTCTGGGAACCAAAGAGAATTACACCAATTTATACAAGCATACATAAGAGTTTGAATCCCAAATAGAACTGTGCAGATTTATCCCAGCTTGAAAATCTGTCTAGATGCCAAATAGAGGATATGCAGAGGTATTGCAGCTTTATTAACTGTCTGGGAGCCAAAGAGAATTACATCTATTTATAAAAGCATACATAAGAGTCTGAATCCCAAATAGAACTGTGCAGATTTATCCCAGCTTGAAAATCTGTGTAGATGCCAAACAGAGGATACGCAGAAGTATGGCAGCTTTAATAACTGTCTGGGAACCAAAGAGAATTACACCAATTTATACAAGCATACATAAGAGTTTGAATCCCAAATAGAACTGTGCAGATTTATCCCAGCTTGAAAATCTGTCTCGATGCCAAATAGAGGATATGCAGAAGTATTGCAGCTTTATTAACTGTCTGGGAGCCAAGAAGAATTACAAAAATTTATATAAGCATAAATAAGAGCTTCGATCTCCAATGAAACTGTGCACATTTATCCCAGCTTAAAAAATCTGTCTTCATGCCAAATAGAGGGTACGCAGAAGTATGGCAGCTTTATTAACTGTATGGAAGCTAAGGAGAATTACACCAATTTATGAAAGCATACATAAGAGTCTGAATCTCAAATAGAACTGTGCAGATTCATCCCAGTTTGAAAATCTGTGTAGATGCCAAACAGAGGATATAAAGAAGTATGGCAGCTTTAATAACTGTCTGGGAACCAAAGAGAATTACACCAATTTATAAAAGCATACATAAGAGTCTGAATCCCAAATAGAACTGTGCAGATTTATCCCAGTTTAAAAATCTGTGTAGATGCCAAACAGAGGATATAAAGAAGTATGGCAGCTTTAATAATTGTCTGGGAACCAAAGAGAATTACACCAATTTATACAAGCATACATAAGAGTCTGAATCCCAAATAGAACTGTGCAGATTTATCCCAGCATGAAAATCTGTCTACATGCCAAATAGAGGGTATGCAGAAGTATTGCAGCTTTATTAACTGTCTGGGAGCCAAGAAGAATTACAAAAATTTATACAAGCATAAATAAGAGCTTCGATCTCCAATGGAACTGTGCACATTTATCCCAGCTTAAAAATCTGTCTTCATGCCAAATAGAGGGTATGCAGAAGTATGGCAGCTTTATTAACTGTATGGAAGCTAAGGAGAATTACACCAATTTATGAAAGCATACATAAGAGTCTGAATCCCAAATAGAACTGTGCAGATTTATCCCAGCTTGAAAATCTGTCTAGATGCCAAATAGAGGATATGCAGAAGTATTGCAGCTTTATTAACTGTCTGGGAACCAAAGAGAATTACACCAATTTATACAAGCATACATAAGATTCTGAATCCCAAATAGAACTGTGCAGATTTATCCCAGCTTGAAAATCTGTCTAGATGCCAAATAGAGGATATGCAGAAGTATTGCAGCTTTATTAACTGTCTGGGAGCCAAGAAGAATTACAAAAATTTATACAAGCATAAATAAGAGCTTCGATCTCCAATGAAACTGTGCACATTTATCCCAGCTTAAAAAATCTGTCTTCATGCCAAATAGAGGGTACGCAGAAGTATGGCAGCTTTATTAACTGTATGGAAGCTAAGGAGAATTACACCAATTTATGAAAGCATACATAAGAGTCTGAATCTCAAATAGAACTGTGCAGATTTATCCCAGTTTGAAAATCTGTCTAGATGCCAAATAGAGGATATGCAGAAGTATAGCAGCTTTAATAACTGTCTGGGAACCAAAGAGAATTACACCAATTTATACAAGCATACATAAGAGTTTGAATCCCAAATAGAACTGTGCAGATTTATCCCAGCTTGAAAATCTGTCTAGATGCCAAATAGAGGATACGCAGAAGTATAGAAGCTTTAATAACTGTCTGGGAACCAAAGAGAATTACACCAATTTATACAAGCATAAATAAGAGCCTCGATCTCAAATGGAACTGGGCACATTTATCCCAGCTTGAAAATCTGTCTAGATTCCAAATAGAGGGTATGCAGAAGTATTGCATCTTTATTAACTGTCTGGGAGCCAAGGAGAATTACACCAATTTATGAAAGCATACATAAGAGTCTGAATCCCAAATAGAACTGTGCAGATTTATCCCAGTTTGAAAATCTGTGTAGATGCCAAACAGAGGATATAAAGAAGTATGGCAGCTTTAATAACTGTCTGGGAACTAAAGAGAATTACACCAATTTATACAAGCATACATAAGAGTCTGAATCCCAAATAGAACTGTGCAGATTTATCCCAGCTTGAAAATCTGTCTAGATTCCAAATAGAGGATATGCAGAAGTATGACAGCTTTATTAACTGTATGGGAGCCAAGGAGAGTTACACCAATTTATACAAGCATACATAACAGTCTGGATCCCTAATAGAACTGTGCAGATTTATCCTAGATAGAAAGTCTATATTCATGCTAAATAGAGGATATGCAGAAGTATGGACGCTTTAATACCTGTATAAGAACGAATGAGAGTTACACTCATTTATACAAGCATAAATAAGAGCCTCGATCTCTAATGGAACTGTGCACATTTATGCCAGCTTAAAAATCTGTTTTCATGCCAAATAGAGGGTATGCAGAAGTATGGCAGCTTTATTAACTGTATAGGAGCTAAGGAGAACTACACCAATTTATGAAAGCATACATAAGAGCTTCGATCTCCAATGGAACTGTGCACATTTATCCCAGCTTAAAAATCTGTCTTCATGCCAAATAGAGGGTATGCAGAAGTATGGCAGCTTTATTAACTGTATGGAAGCTAAGGAGAATTACACCAATTTATGAAAGCATACATAAGAGTCTGAATCTCAAATAGAACTGTGCATATTTATCCCAGCTTGAAAATCTGTCTAGATGCCAAATAGAGGATATGCAGAGGTATTGCAGCTTTATTAACTGTCTGGGAGCCAAAGAGAATTACATCTATTTATAAAAGCATACATAAGAGTCTGAATCCCAAATAGAACTGTGCAGATTTATCCCAGCTTGAAAATCTGTGTAGATGCCAAACAGAGGATACGCAGAAGTATGGCAGCTTTAATAACTGTCTGGGAACCAAAGAGAATTACACCAATTTATACAAGCATACATAAGATTCTGAATCCCAAATAGAACTGTGCAGATTTATCCCAGCTTGAAAATCTGTCTAGATGCCAAATAGAGGATATGCAGAAGTATAGCAGCTTTAATAACTGTCTGGGAACCAAAGAGAATTACACCAATTTATACAAGCATACATAAGAGTTTGAATCCCAAATAGAACTGTGCAGATTTATCCCAGCTTGAAAATCTGTCTAGATGCCAAATAGAGGATATGCAGAAGTATAGCAGCTTTAATAACTGTCTGGGAACCAAAGAGAATTACACCAATTTATACAAGCATAAATAAGAGCCTCGATCTCAAATGGAACTGGGCACATTTATGCCAGCTTAAAAATCTGTTTTCATGCCAAATAGAGGGTATGCAGAAGTATTGCAGCTTTATTAACTGTCTAGGAGCCAAAGAGAATTACACCAATTTATAAAAGCATACATAAGAGTCTGAATCCCAAATAGAACTGTGCAGATTTATACCAGTTTGAAAATCTGTCTAGATTCCAAATAGAGGATATGCAGAAGTATGACAGCTTTATTAACTATATGGGAGCCAAGGGGAGTTACACCAATTTATACAAGCATACATAACAGTCTGGATCCCAAATAGAACTGTGCAGATTTATCCCAGCTTGAAAATCTGTCTAGATGCCAAATAGAGGATATGCAGAAGTATTGCAGCTTTATTAACTGTCTGGGAGCCAAGAAGAATTACAAAAATTTATACAAGCATAAATAAGAGCTTCGATCTCCAATGAAACTGTGCACATTTATCCCAGCTTAAAAAATCTGTCTTCATGCCAAATAGAGGGTACGCAGAAGTATGGCAGCTTTATTAACTGTATGGAAGCTAAGGAGAATTACACCAATTTATGAAAGCATACATAAGAGTCTGAATCTCAAATAGAACTGTGCAGATTTATCCCAGTTTGAAAATCTGTGTAGATGCCAAACAGAGGATATAAAGAAGTATGGCAGCTTTATTAACTGTCTAGGAGCCAAAGAGAATTACACCAATTTATAAAAGCATACATAAGAGTCTGAATCCCAAATAGAACTGTGCAGATTTATCCCAGTTTAAAAATCTGTGTAGATGCCAAACAGAGGATATAAAGAAGTATGGCAGCTTTAATAATTGTCTGGGAACCAAAGAGAATTACACCAATTTATACAAGCATACATAAGAGTCTGAATCCCAAATAGAACTGTGCAGATTTATCCCAGCATGAAAATCTGTCTACATGCCAAATAGAGGGTATGCAGAAGTATTGCAGCTTTATTAACTGTCTGGGAGCCAAGAAGAATTACAAAAATTTATACAAGCATAAATAAGAGCTTCGATCTCCAATGGAACTGTGCACATTTATCCCAGCTTAAAAATCTGTCTTCATGCCAAATAGAGGGTATGCAGAAGTATGGCAGCTTTATTAACTGTATGGAAGCTAAGGAGAATTACACCAATTTATGAAAGCATACATAAGAGTCTGAATCTCAAATAGAACTGTGCAGATTTATCCCAGCTTGAAAATCTGTCTAGATGCCAAATAGAGGATATGCAGAGGTATTGCAGCTTTATTAACTGTCTGGGAGCCAAAGAGAATTACATCTATTTATAAAAGCATACATAAGAGTCTGAATCCCAAATAGAACTGTGCAGATTTATCCCAGCTTGAAAATCTGTGTAGATGCCAAACAGAGGATACGCAGAAGTATAGCAGCTTTAATAACTGTCTGGGAACCAAAGAGAATTACACCAATTTATACAAGCATACATAAGAGTTTGAATCCCAAAAAGAACTGTGCAGATTTATCCCAGCTTGAAAATCTGTCTCGATGCCAAATAGAGGATATGCAGAAGTATTGCAGCTTTATTAACTGTCTGGGAGCCAAGAAGAATTACAAAAATTTATACAAGCATAAATAAGAGCTTCGATCTCCAATGGAACTGTGCACATTTATCCCAGCTTAAAAATCTGTCTTCATGCCAAATAGAGGGTATGCAGAAGTATGGCAGCTTTATTAACTGTATGGAAGCTAAGGAGAATTACACCAATTTATGAAAGCATACATAAGAGTCTGAATCTCAAATAGAACTGTGCAGATTTATCCCAGCTTGAAAATCTGTCTAGATGCCAAATAGAGGATATGCAGAGGTATTGCAGCTTTATTAACTGTCTGGGAGCCAAAGAGAATTACATCTATTTATAAAAGCATACATAAGAGTCTGAATCCCAAATAGAACTGTGCAGATTTATCCCAGCTTGAAAATCTGTGTAGATGCCAAACAGAGGATACGCAGAAGTATAGCAGCTTTAATAACTGTCTGGGAACCAAAGAGAATTACACCAATTTATACAAGCATACATAAGAGTTTGAATCCCAAAAAGAACTGTGCAGATTTATCCCAGCTTGAAAATCTGTCTCGATGCCAAATAGAGGATATGCAGAAGTATTGCAGCTTTATTAACTGTCTGGGAGCCAAGAAGAATTACAAAAATTTATACAAGCATAAATAAGAGCTTCGATCTCCAATGAAACTGTGCACATTTATCCCAGCTTAAAAAATCTGTCTTCATGCCAAATAGAGGGTACGCAGAAGTATGGCAGCTTTATTAACTGTATGGAAGCTAAGGAGAATTACACCAATTTATGAAAGCATACATAAGAGTCTGAATCTCAAATAGAACTGTGCAGATTTATCCCAGTTTGAAAATCTGTGTAGATGCCAAACAGAGGATATAAAGAAGTATGGCAGCTTTAATAACTGTCTGGGAACCAAAGAGAATTACACCAATTTATAAAAGCATACATAAGAGTCTGAATCCCAAATAGAACTGTGCAGATTTATCCAAGTTTAAAAATCTGTGTAGATGCCAAACAGAGGATATAAAGAAGTATGGCAGCTTTAATAATTGTCTGGGAACCAAAGAGAATTACACCAATTTATACAAGCATACATAAGAGTCTGAATCCCAAATAGAACTGTGCAGATTTATCCCAGCATGAAAATCTGTCTACATGCCAAATAGAGGGTATGCAGAAGTATTGCAGCTTTATTAACTGTCTGGGAGCCAAGAAGAATTACAAAAATTTATACAAGCATAAATAAGAGCTTCGATCTCCAATGGAACTGTGCACATTTATCCCAGCTTAAAAATCTGTCTTCATGCCAAATAGAGGGTATGCAGAAGTATGGCAGCTTTATTAACTGTATGGAAGCTAAGGAGAATTACACCAATTTATGAAAGCATACATAAGAGTCTGAATCTCAAATAGAACTGTGCAGATTTATCCCAGCTTGAAAATCTGTCTAGATGCCAAATAGAGGATATGCAGAAGTATTGCAGCTTTATTAACTGTCTGGGAACCAAAGAGAATTACACCAATTTATACAAGCATACATAAGATTCTGAATCCCAAATAGAACTGTGCAGATTTATCCCAGCTTGAAAATCTGTCTAGATGCCAAATAGAGGATATGCAGAAGTATAGCAGCTTTATTAACTGTCTGGGAGCCAAGAAGAATTACAAAAATTTATACAAGCATAAATAAGAGCTTCGATCTCCAATGAAACTGTGCACATTTATCCCAGCTTAAAAAATCTGTCTTCATGCCAAATAGAGGGTACGCAGAAGTATGGCAGCTTTATTAACTGTATGGAAGCTAAGGAGAATTACACCAATTTATGAAAGCATACATAAGAGTCTGAATCTCAAATAGAACTGTGCAGATTTATCCCAGTTTGAAAATCTGTCTAGATGCCAAATAGAGGATATGCAGAAGTATAGCAGCTTTAATAACTGTCTGGGAACCAAAGAGAATTACACCAATTTATACAAGCATACATAAGAGTTTGAATCCCAAATAGAACTGTGCAGATTTATCCCAGCTTGAAAATCTGTCTAGATGCCAAATAGAAGATACGCAGAAGTATAGAAGCTTTAATAACTGTCTGGGAACCAAAGAGAATTACACCAATTTATACAAGCATACATAAGATTCTGAATCCCAAATAGAACTGTGCAGATTTATCCCAGCTTGAAAATCTGTCTAGATGCCAAATAGAGGATATGCAGAAGTATAGCAGCTTTAATAACTGTCTGGGAACCAAAGAGAATTACACCAATTTATACAAGCATACATAAGAGTTTGAATCCCAAATAGAACTGTGCAGATTTATCCCAGCTTGAAAATCTGTCTAGATGCCAAATAGAGGATATGCAGAAGTATAGCAGCTTTAATAACTGTCTGGGAACCAAAGAGAATTACACCAATTTATACAAGCATAAATAAGAGCCTCGATCTCAAATGGAACTGGGCACATTTATGCCAGCTTAAAAATCTGTTTTCATGCCAAATAGAGGGTATGCAGAAGTATTGCAGCTTTATTAACTGTCTAGGAGCCAAAGAGAATTACACCAATTTATAAAAGCATACATAAGAGTCTGAATCCCAAATAGAACTGTGCAGATTTATACCAGTTTGAAAATCTGTCTAGATTCCAAATAGAGGATATGCAGAAGTATGACAGCTTTATTAACTATATGGGAGCCAAGGGGAGTTACACCAATTTATACAAGCATACATAACAGTCTGGATCCCAAATAGAACTGTGCAGATTTATCCCAGCTTGAAAATCTGTCTAGATGCCAAATAGAGGATATGCAGAAGTATGGTAGCTTTAATAACTGTCTGGGAACCAAAGAGAATTACACCAATTTATAAAAGCATAAATAAAAGCCTCGATCTCTAATGGAACTGTGCACATTTATCCCAGCTTAAAAATCTGTTTTCATGCCAAATAGAGGATATGCAGAAGTATTGCAGCTTTATTAACTGTCTGGGAGCCAAGAAGAATTACAAAAATTTATACAAGCATAAATAAGAGCTTCGATCTCCAATGAAACTGTGCACATTTATCCCAGCTTAAAAAATCTGTCTTCATGCCAAATAGAGGGTACGCAGAAGTATGGCAGCTTTATTAACTGTATGGAAGCTAAGGAGAATTACACCAATTTATGAAAGCATACATAAGAGTCTGAATCTCAAATAGAACTGTGCAGATTTATCCCAGTTTGAAAATCTGTGTAGATGCCAAACAGAGGATATAAAGAAGTATGGCAGCTTTATTAACTGTCTAGGAGCCAAAGAGAATTACACCAATTTATAAAAGCATACATAAGAGTCTGAATCCCAAATAGAACTGTGCAGATTTATCCCAGTTTAAAAATCTGTGTAGATGCCAAACAGAGGATATAAAGAAGTATGGCAGCTTTAATAATTGTCTGGGAACCAAAGAGAATTACACCAATTTATACAAGCATACATAAGAGTCTGAATCCCAAATAGAACTGTGCAGATTTATCCCAGCATGAAAATCTGTCTACATGCCAAATAGAGGGTATGCAGAAGTATTGCAGCTTTATTAACTGTCTGGGAGCCAAGAAGAATTACAAAAATTTATACAAGCATAAATAAGAGCTTCGATCTCCAATGGAACTGTGCACATTTATCCCAGCTTAAAAATCTGTCTTCATGCCAAATAGAGGGTATGCAGAAGTATGGCAGCTTTATTAACTGTATGGAAGCTAAGGAGAATTACACCAATTTATGAAAGCATACATAAGAGTCTGAATCTCAAATAGAACTGTGCAGATTTATCCCAGCTTGAAAATCTGTCTAGATGCCAAATAGAGGATATGCAGAGGTATTGCAGCTTTATTAACTGTCTGGGAGCCAAAGAGAATTACATCTATTTATAAAAGCATACATAAGAGTCTGAATCCCAAATAGAACTGTGCAGATTTATCCCAGCTTGAAAATCTGTGTAGATGCCAAACAGAGGATACGCAGAAGTATAGCAGCTTTAATAACTGTCTGGGAACCAAAGAGAATTACACCAATTTATACAAGCATACATAAGAGTTTGAATCCCAAAAAGAACTGTGCAGATTTATCCCAGCTTGAAAATCTGTCTCGATGCCAAATAGAGGATATGCAGAAGTATTGCAGCTTTATTAACTGTCTGGGAGCCAAGAAGAATTACAAAAATTTATACAAGCATAAATAAGAGCTTCGATCTCCAATGAAACTGTGCACATTTATCCCAGCTTAAAAAATCTGTCTTCATGCCAAATAGAGGGTACGCAGAAGTATGGCAGCTTTATTAACTGTATGGAAGCTAAGGAGAATTACACCAATTTATGAAAGCATACATAAGAGTCTGAATCTCAAATAGAACTGTGCAGATTTATCCCAGTTTGAAAATCTGTGTAGATGCCAAACAGAGGATATAAAGAAGTATGGCAGCTTTAATAACTGTCTGGGAACCAAAGAGAATTACACCAATTTATAAAAGCATACATAAGAGTCTGAATCCCAAATAGAACTGTGCAGATTTATCCAAGTTTAAAAATCTGTGTAGATGCCAAACAGAGGATATAAAGAAGTATGGCAGCTTTAATAATTGTCTGGGAACCAAAGAGAATTACACCAATTTATACAAGCATACATAAGAGTCTGAATCCCAAATAGAACTGTGCAGATTTATCCCAGCATGAAAATCTGTCTACATGCCAAATAGAGGGTATGCAGAAGTATTGCAGCTTTATTAACTGTCTGGGAGCCAAGAAGAATTACAAAAATTTATACAAGCATAAATAAGAGCTTCGATCTCCAATGGAACTGTGCACATTTATCCCAGCTTAAAAATCTGTCTTCATGCCAAATAGAGGGTATGCAGAAGTATGGCAGCTTTATTAACTGTATGG
Source organism: Acanthosoma haemorrhoidale (assembly GCA_930367205.1). Lineage (NCBI taxonomy): Eukaryota > Metazoa > Arthropoda > Insecta > Hemiptera > Acanthosomatidae > Acanthosoma > Acanthosoma haemorrhoidale. The sequence goes on along the minus strand of OV884009.1, from coordinate 109,982,819 downwards.
AAGCTAAGGAGAATTACACCAATTTATGAAAGCATACATAAGAGTCTGAATCTCAAATAGAACTGTGCAGATTTATCCCAGCTTGAAAATCTGTCTAGATGCCAAATAGAGGATATGCAGAGGTATTGCAGCTTTATTAACTGTCTGGGAACCAAAGAGAATTACACCAATTTATACAAGCATACATAAGATTCTGAATCCCAAATAGAACTGTGCAGATTTATCCCAGCTTGAAAATCTGTCTAGATGCCAAATAGAGGATATGCAGAAGTATTGCAGCTTTATTAACTGTCTGGGAGCCAAGAAGAATTACAAAAATTTATACAAGCATAAATAAGAGCTTCGATCTCCAATGAAACTGTGCACATTTATCCCAGCTTAAAAAATCTGTCTTCATGCCAAATAGAGGGTACGCAGAAGTATGGCAGCTTTATTAACTGTATGGAAGCTAAGGAGAATTACACCAATTTATGAAAGCATACATAAGAGTCTGAATCTCAAATAGAACTGTGCAGATTTATCCCAGTTTGAAAATCTGTCTAGATGCCAAATAGAGGATATGCAGAAGTATAGCAGCTTTAATAACTGTCTGGGAACCAAAGAGAATTACACCAATTTATACAAGCATACATAAGAGTTTGAATCCCAAATAGAACTGTGCAGATTTATCCCAGCTTGAAAATCTGTCTAGATGCCAAATAGAAGATACGCAGAAGTATAGAAGCTTTAATAACTGTCTGGGAACCAAAGAGAATTACACCAATTTATACAAGCATAAATAAGAGCCTCGATCTCGAATGGAACTGGGCACATTTATCCCAGCTTGAAAATCTGTCTAGATGCCAAATAGAGGGTATGCAGAAGTATTGCATCTTTATTAACTGTCTGGGAGCCAAGGAGAATTACACCAATTTATGAAAGCATACATAAGAGTCTGAATCCCAAATAGAACTGTGCAGATTTATCCCAGTTTGAAAATCTGTGTAGATGCCAAACAGAGGATATAAAGAAGTATGGCAGCTTTAATAACTGTCTGGGAACCAAAGAGAATTACACCAATTTATACAAGCATACATAAGAGTCTGAATCCCAAATAGAACTGTGCAGATTTATCCCAGCTTGAAAATCTGTCTAGGTTCCAAATAGAGGATATGCAGAAGTATGACAGCTTTATTAACTGTATGGGAGCCAAGGAGAGTTACACCAATTTATACAAGCATACATAACAGTCTGGATCCCTAATAGAACTGTGCAGATTTATCCTAGATAGAAAGTCTATATTCATGCCAAATAGAGGATATGCAGAAGTATGGCAGCTTTATTAACTGTATGGAAGCTAAGGAGAATTACACCTATTTATGAAAGCATACATAAGAGTCTGAATCTCAAATAGAACTGTGCAGATTTATCCCAGCTTGAAAATCTGTCTAGATGCCAAATAGAGGATATGCAGAGGTATTGCAGCTTTATTAACTGTCTGGGAGCCAAAGAGAATTACATCTATTTATAAAAGCATACATAAGAGTCTGAATCCCAAATAGAACTGTGCAGATTTATCCCAGCTTGAAAATCTGTCTAGATGCCAAATAGAGGATATGCAGAAGTATAGCAGCTTTAATAACTGTTTGGGAACCAAAGAGAATTACACCAATTTATACAAGCATACATAAGAGTTTGAATCCCAAATAGAACTGTGCAGATTTATCCCAGCTTGAAAATCTGTCTAGATGCAAAATAGAGGATATGCAGAAGTATGGCAGCTTTCATAACTGTCTGGGAACCAAAGAGAATTACACCAATTTATACAAGCATAAATAAGAGCCTCGATCTCAAATGGAACTGGGCACATTTATCCCAGCTTGAAAATCTGTTTTCATGCCAAATAGAGGGTATGCAGAAGTATTGCATCTTTATTAACTGTCTGGGAGCCAAGGAGAATTACACCAATTTATGAAAGCATACATAAGAGTCTGAATCCCAAATAGAACTGTGCAGATTTATCCCAGCTTGAAAATCTGTCTAGATTCCAAATAGAGGATATGCAGAAGTATGACAGCTTTATTAACTGTATGGGAGCCAAGGAGAGTTACACCAATTTATACAAGCATACATAACAGTCTGGATCCCTAATAGAACTGTGCAGATTTATCCTAGATAGAAAGTCTATATTCATGCTAAATAGAGGATATGCAGAAGTATGGACGCTTTAATACCTGTATAAGAACCAATGAGAGTTACACCAATTTATACAAGCATAAATAAGAGCCTCGATCTCTAATCGAACTGTGCACATTTATCCCAGCTTAAAAATCTGTTTTCATGCCAAATAGAGGGTATGCAGAAGTATGGCAGCTTTATTAACTGTATGGGAGCTAAGGAGAACTACACCAATTTATGAAAGCATACATAAGAGTCTGAATCCCAAATAGAACTGTGCAGATTTATCCCAGCTTGAAAATCTGTGTAGATGCCAAACAGAGGATATCAGAAGTATGGAAGCTTTTATAACTGTCTGGGGACCAAAGAGAATTACACCAATTTATACAAGCATACATAAGAGTCTGAATCCCAAATAGAACTGTGCAGATTTATCCCAGCTTGAAAATCTGTCTAGATGCCAAATAAAGGATATGCAGAAGTATTGCTGCTTTATTAACTGTCTGGGAGCCAAAGAGAATTACACCAATTTATAAAAGCATACATAAGAGTCTGAATCCCAAATAGAACTGTGCAGAATTATCCCAGCTTGAAAATCTGTGTAGATGCCAAACAGAGGATATGCAGAAGTATGGCAGCTTTAATAACTGTCTGGGAACCAAAGAGAATTACACCAATTTATACAAGCATACATAAGAGTCTGAATCCCAAATAGAACTGTGCAGATTTATCCCAGCTTGAAAATCTGTGTAGATGCCAAACAGAGGATATGCAGAAGTATGGCAGCTTTAATAACTGTCTGGGAACCAAAGAGAATTACACCAATTTATACAAGCATACATAAGAGTTTGAATCCCAAATAGAACTGTGCAGATTTATCCCAGCTTGAAAATCTGTCTAGATGCCAAATAGAGGATATGCAGAAGTATGGCAGCTTTCATAACTGTCTGGGAACCAAAGAGAATTACACCAATTTATACAAGCATAAATAAGAGCCTCGATCTCAAATGGAACTGGGCACATTTATCCCAGCTTGAAAATCTGTTTTCATGCCAAATAGAGGGTATGCAGAAGTATTGCATCTTTATTAACTGTCTGGGAGCCAAGGAGAATTACACCAATTTATGAAAGCATACATAAGAGTCTGAATCCCAAATAGAACTGTGCAGATTTATCCCAGTTTGAAAATCTGTGTAGATGCCAAACAGAGGATATAAAGAAGTATGGCAGCTTTAATAACTGTCTGGGAACTAAAGAGAATTACACCAATTTATACAAGCATACATTAGAGTCTGAATCCCAAATAGAACTGTGCAGATTTATCCCAGCTTGAAAATCTGTCTAGATTCCAAATAGAGGATATGCAGAAGTATGACAGCTTTATTAACTGTATGGGAGCCAAGGAGAGTTACACCAATTTATACAAGCATACATAACAGTCTGGATCCCTAATAGAACTGTGCAGATTTATCCTAGATAGAAAGTCTATATTCATGCTAAATAGAGGATATGCAGAAGTATGGACGCTTTAATACCTGTATAAGAACCAATGAGAGTTACACCAATTTATACAAGCATAAATAAGAGCCTCGATCTCTAATGGAACTGTGCACATTTATGCCAGCTTAAAAATCTGTTTTCATGCCAAATAGAGGGTATGCAGAAGTATGGCAGCTTTATTAACTGTATAGGAGCTAAGGAGAACTACACCAATTTATGAAAGCATACATAAGAGTCTGAATCTCAAATAGAACTGTGCAGATTTATCCCAGCTTTAAAATCTGTCTAGATGCCAAACAGAGGATATGCAGAAGTATGGTAGCTTTAATAACTGTCTGGGAACCAAAGAGAATTACACCAATTTATAAAAGCATAAATAAAAGCCTCGATCTCTAATGGAACTGTGCACATTTATCCCAGCTTAAAAATCTGTCTTCATGCCAAATAGAGGGTATGCAGAAGTATGGCAGCTTTATTAACTGTATGGAAGCTAAGGAGAATTACACCAATTTATGAAAGCATACATAAGAGTCTGAATCTCAAATAGAACTGTGCAGATTTATCCCAGCTTAAAAATCTGTTTTCATGCCAAATAGAGGATATGCAGAAGTATTGCAGCTTAATTAACTGTCTGGGAGCCAAGAAGAATTACAAAAATTTATACAAGCATAAATAAGAGCTTCGATCTCCAATGGAACTGTGCACATTTATCCCAGCTTAAAAATCTGTCTTCATGCCAAATAGAGGGTATGCAGAAGTATGGCAGCTTTATTAACTGTATGGAAGGTAAGGAGAATTACACCAATTTATGAAAGCATACATAAGAGTCTGAATCTCAAATAGAACTGTGCAGATTTATCCCAGTTTGAAAATCTGTGTAGATGCCAAACAGAGGATATAAAGAAGTATGGCAGCTTTAATAACTGTCTGGGAACCAAAGAGAATTACACCAATTTATAAAAGCATACATAAGAGTCTGAATCCCAAATAGAACTGTGCAGATTTATCCCAGTTTAAAAATCTGTGTAGATGCCAAACAGAGGATATAAAGAAGTATGGCAGCTTTAATAACTGTCTGGGAACCAAAGAGAATTACACCAATTTATACAAGCATACATAAGAGTCTGAATCCCAAATAGAACTGTGCAGATTTATCCCAGCATGAAAATCTGTCTACATGCCAAATAGAGGGTATGCAGAAGTATTGCAGCTTTATTAACTGTCTGGGAGCCAAGAAGAATTACAAAAATTTATACAAGCATAAATAAGAGTTTCGATCTCCAATGGAACTGTGCACATTTATCCCAGCTTAAAAATCTGTCTTCATGCCAAATAGAGGGTATGCAGAAGTATGGCAGCTTTATTAACTGTATGGAAGCTAAGGAGAATTACACCAATTTATGAAAGCATACATAAGAGTCTGAATCCCAAATAGAACTGTGCATATTTATCCCAGCTTGAAAATCTTTCTAGATGCCAAATATAGGATATGCAGAAGTATTGCAGCTTCATTAACTGTCTGGGAGCCAAGGAGAATTACACCAATTTATACAAGCATAAATAAAAGCCTCGATCTCTAATCGAACTGTGCACATTTATCCCAGCTTAAAAATCTGTTTTCATGCCAAATAGAGGGTATGCAGAAGTATTGCAGCTTTATTAACTGTCTGGGAGCCAAGGAGAATTACACCAATTTATGAAAGCATACATAAGAGTCTGAATCCTAAATAGAACTGTGCAGATTTATCCCAGCTTGAAAATCTGTCTATATGGCAAATATAGGATATGCAGAAGTATTGCAGCTTTATTAACTGTCTGGGAGCCAAAGAGAATTACACCAATTTATAAAAGCATACATAAGAGTCTGAATCCCAAATATAACTGTGCAGATTTATCCCAGCTTGAAAATCTGTCTAGATTCCAAATAGAGGATATGCAGAAGTATGACAGCTTTATTAACTGTATGGGAGCCAAGGAGAGTTACACCAATTTATACAAGCATACATAAGAGTCTGAATCCCAAATAGAAGTGTGCAGATTTATCCTAGATAGAAAGTCTATATTCATGCTAAATAGAGGATATGCAGAAGTATGGACGCTTTAATACCTGTATAAGAACCAATGAGAGTTACACCAATTTATACAAGCATAAATAAGAGCCTCGATCTCTAATGGAACTGTGCACATTTATGCCAGCTTAAAAATCTGTTTTCATGCCAAATAGAGGGTATGCAGAAGTATGGCAGCTTTATTAACTGTATAGGAGCTAAGGAGAACTACACCAATTTATGAAAGCATACATAAGAGTCTGAATCTCAAATAGAACTGTGCAGATTTATCCCAGCTTAAAAATCTGTTTTCATGCCAAATAGAGGATATGCAGAAGTATTGCAGCTTTATTAACTGTCTGGGAGCCAAGAAGAATTACAAAAATTTATACAAGCATAAATAAGAGCTTCGATCTCCAATGGAACTGTGCACATTTATCCCAGCTTAAAAATCTGTCTTCATGCCAAATAGAGGGTATGCAGAAGTATGGCAGCTTTATTAACTGTATGGAAGGTAAGGAGAATTACACCAATTTATGAAAGCATACATAAGAGTCTGAATCTCAAATAGAACTGTGCAGATTTATCCCAGTTTGAAAATCTGTGTAGATGCCAAACAGAGGATATAAAGAAGTATGGCAGCTTTAATAACTGTCTGGGAACCAAAGAGAATTACACCAATTTATACAAGCATACATAAGAGTCTGAATCCCAAATAGAACTGTGCAGATTTATCCCAGCATGAAAATCTGTCTACATGCCAAATAGAGGGTATGCAGAAGTATTGCAGCTTTATTAACTGTCTGGGAGCCAAGAAGAATTACAAAAATTTATACAAGCATAAATAAGAGTTTCGATCTCCAATGGAACTGTGCACATTTATCCCAGCTTAAAAATCTGTCTTCATGCCAAATAGAGGGTATGCAGAAGTATGGCAGCTTTATTAACTGTATGGAAGCTAAGGAGAATTACACCAATTTATGAAAGCATACATAAGAGTCTGAATCCCAAATAGAACTGTGCATATTTATCCCAGCTTGAAAATCTGTCTAGATGCCAAATAGAGGATATGCAGAAGTATTGCAGCTTCATTAACTGTCTGGGAGCCAAGGAGAATTACACCAATTTATACAAGCATAAATAAAAGCCTCGATCTCTAATCGAACTGTGCACATTTATCCCAGCTTAAAAATCTGTTTTCATGCCAAATAGAGGGTATGCAGAAGTATTGCAGCTTTATTAACTGTCTGGGAGCCAAGGAGAATTACACCAATTTATGAAAGCATACATAAGAGTCTGAATCCTAAATAGAACTGTGCGGATTTATCCCAGCTTGAAAATCTGTCTATATGGCAAATATAGGATATGCAGAAGTATTGCAGCTTTATTAACTGTCTGGGAGCCAAAGAGAATTACACCAATTTATAAAAGCATACATAAGAGTCTGAATCCCAAATATAACTGTGCAGATTTATCCCAGCTTGAAAATCTGTCTAGATTCCAAATAGAGGATATGCAGAAGTATGACAGCTTTATTAACTGTATGGGAGCCAAGGAGAGTTACACCAATTTATACAAGCATACATAAGAGTCTGAATCCCAAATAGAAGTGTGCAGATTTATCCTAGATAGAAAGTCTATATTCATGCTAAATAGAGGATATGCAGAAGTATGGACGCTTTAATACCTGTATAAGAACCAATGAGAGTTACACCAATTTATACAAGCATAAATAAGAGCCTCGATCTCTAATGGAACTGTGCACATTTATGCCAGCTTAAAAATCTGTTTTCATGCCAAATAGAGGGTATGCAGAAGTATGGCAGCTTTATTAACTGTATAGGAGCTAAGGAGAACTACACCAATTTATGAAAGCATACATAAGAGTCTGAATCTCAAATAGAACTGTGCAGATTTATCCCAGCTTTAAAATCTGTCTAGATGCCAAACAGAGGGTATGCAGAAGTATTGCAGCTTTATTAACTGTCTGGGAGCCAAGAAGAATTACACCAATTTATAAAAGCATAAATAAAAGCCTCAATCTCTAATGGAACTGTGCACATTTATCCCAGCTTAAAAATCTGTTTTCATGCCAAATAGAGGATATGCAGAAGTATGGCAGCTTTAATAACTGTCTGGGAACCAAAGAGAATTACACCAATTTATACAAGCATACATAAGAGTCTGAATCCCAAATAGAACTGTGCAGATTTATCCCAGCATGAAAATCTGTCTACATGCCAAATAGAGGGTATGCAGAAGTATTGCAGCTTTATTAACTGTCTGGGAGCCAAGAAGAATTACAAAAATTTATACAAGCATAAATAAGAGCTTCGATCTCCAATGGAACTGTGCACATTTATCCCAGCTTAAAAATCTGTCTTCATGCCAAATAGAGGGTATGCAGAAGTATGGCAGCTTTATTAACTGTATGGAAGCTAAGGAGAATTACACCAATTTATGAAAGCATACATAAGAGTCTGAATCTCAAATAGAACTGTGCAGATTTATCCCAGCTTTAAAATCTGTCTAGATGCCAAACAGAGGATATGCAGAAGTATGGTAGCTTTAATAACTGTCTGGAAACCAAAGAGAATTACACCAATTTATAAAAGCATAAATAAAAGCCTCGATCTCTAATGGAACTGTGCACATTCATCCCAGCTTAAAAATCTGTTTTCATGCCAAATAGAGGATATGCAGAAGTATTGCAGCTTTATTAACTGTCTGGGAGCCAAGAAGAATTACAAAAATTTATACAAGCATAAATAAGAGCTTCGATCTCCAATGGAACTGTGCACATTTATCCCAGCTTAAAAATCTGTCTTCATGCCAAATAGAGGGTATGCAGAAGTATGGCAGCTTTATTAACTGTATGGAAGCTAAGGAGAATTACACCAATTTATGAAAGCATACATAAGAGTCTGAATCTCAAATAGAACTGTGCAGATTTATCCCAGTTTGAAAATCTGTGTAGATGCCAAACAGGGGATATAAAGAAGTATGGCAGCTTTAATAACTGTCTGGGAACCAAAGAGAATTACACCAATTTATAAAAGCATACATAAGAGTCTGAATCCCAAATAGAACTGTGCAGATTTATCCCAGTTTAAAAATCTGTGTAGATGCCAAACAGAGGATATAAAGAAGTATGGCAGCTTTAATAACTGTCTGGGAACCAAAGAGAATTACACCAATTTATACAAGCATACATAAGAGTCTGAATCCCAAATAGAACTGTGCAGATTTATCCCAGCATGAAAATCTGTCTACATGCCAAATAGAGGGTATGCAGAAGTATTGCAGCTTTATTAACTGTCTGGCAGCCAAGAAGAATTACAAAAATTTATACAAGCATAAATAAGAGCTTCGATCTCCAATGGAACTGTGCACATTTATCCCAGCTTGAAAATCTGTGTAGATGCCAAACAGAGGATATGCAGAAGTATGGCAGCTTTAATAACTGTCTGGGAACCAAAGAGAATTACACCAATTTATACAAGCATAAATAAGAGTCTGAATCCCAAATAGAACTGTGCAGATTTATCCCAGCTTGAAAATCTGTCTAGATGCCAAATAAAGGATATGCAGAAGTATTGCTGCTTTATTAACTGTCTGGGAGCCAAAGAGAATTACACCAATTTATAAAAGCATACATAAGAGTCTGAATCCTAAATAGAACTGTGCAGAATTATCCCAGCTTGAAAATCTGTGTAGATTCCAAACAGAGGATATGCACAAGTATGGCAGCTTTAATAACTGTCTGGGAACCAAAGAGAATTACTCCAATTTATACAAGCATACATAAGAGTCTGAATCCCAAATAGAACTGTGCAGATTTATCCCAGCTAGAAAATCTGTCTAGATGCCAAATATAGGATATGCAGAAGTATGGCAGCTTTCATAACTGTCTGGGAACCAAAGAGAATTACACCAATTTATACAAGCATAAATAAGAGCCTCGATCTCGAATGGAACTGGGCACATTTATCCCAGCTTAAAAATCTGTTTTCATGCCAAATAGAGGGTATGCAGAAGTATTGCAGCTTTATTAACTGTCTTGGAGCCAAGGAGAATTACACCAATTTATGAAAGCATACATAAGAGTCTGAATCCTAAATAGAACTGTGCAGATTTATCCCAGCTTGAAAATCTGTCTAGATGCCAAATAGAGGATATGCAGAAGTATTGCAGCTTTATTAACTGTCTGGGAGCCAAAGAGAATTACACCAATTTATGAAAGCATACATAAGAGTCTGAATCTCAAATAGAACTGTGCAGATTTATCCCAGCTTGAAAATCTGTCTAGATGCCAAATAGAGGATATGCAGAGGTATTGCAGCTTTATTAACTGTCTGGGAACCAAAGAGAATTACACCAATTTATACAAGCATACATAAGATTCTGAATCCCAAATAGAACTGTGCAGATTTATCCCAGCTTGAAAATCTGTCTAGATGCCAAATAGAGGATATGCAGAAGTATTGCAGCTTTATTAACTGTCTGGGAGCCAAGAAGAATTACAAAAATTTATACAAGCATAAATAAGAGCTTCGATCTCCAATGAAACTGTGCACATTTATCCCAGCTTAAAAAATCTGTCTTCATGCCAAATAGAGGGTACGCAGAAGTATGGCAGCTTTATTAACTGTATGGAAGCTAAGGAGAATTACACCAATTTATGAAAGCATACATAAGAGTCTGAATCTCAAATAGAACTGTGCAGATTTATCCCAGTTTGAAAATCTGTCTAGATGCCAAATAGAGGATATGCAGAAGTATAGCAGCTTTAATAACTGTCTGGGAACCAAAGAGAATTACACCAATTTATACAAGCATACATAAGAGTTTGAATCCCAAATAGAACTGTGCAGATTTATCCCAGCTTGAAAATCTGTCTAGATGCCAAATAGAAGATACGCAGAAGTATAGAAGCTTTAATAACTGTCTGGGAACCAAAGAGAATTACACCAATTTATACAAGCATACATAAGATTCTGAATCCCAAATAGAACTGTGCAGATTTATCCCAGCTTGAAAATCTGTCTAGATGCCAAATAGAGGATATGCAGAAGTATAGCAGCTTTAATAACTGTCTGGGAACCAAAGAGAATTACACCAATTTATACAAGCATACATAAGAGTCTGAATCCCAAATAGAACTGTGCAGATTTATCCCAGCTTGAAAATCTGTCTAGATGCCAAATAGAGGATATGCAGAAGTATAGCAGCTTTAATAACTGTCTGGGAACCAAAGAGAATTACACCAATTTATACAAGCATAAATAAGAGCCTCGATCTCAAATGGAACTGGGCACATTTATGCCAGCTTAAAAATCTGTTTTCATGCCAAATAGAGGGTATGCAGAAGTATTGCAGCTTTATTAACTGTCTAGGAGCCAAAGAGAATTACACCAATTTATAAAAGCATACATAAGAGTCTGAATCCCAAATAGAACTGTGCAGATTTATACCAGTTTGAAAATCTGTCTAGATTCCAAATAGAGGATATGCAGAAGTATGACAGCTTTATTAACTATATGGGAGCCAAGGGGAGTTACACCAATTTATACAAGCATACATAACAGTCTGGATCCCAAATAGAACTGTGCAGATTTATCCCAGCTTGAAAATCTGTCTAGATGCCAAATAGAGGATATGCAGAAGTATGGTAGCTTTAATAACTGTCTGGGAACCAAAGAGAATTACACCAATTTATAAAAGCATAAATAAAAGCCTCGATCTCTAATGGAACTGTGCACATTTATCCCAGCTTAAAAATCTGTTTTCATGCCAAATAGAGGATATGCAGAAGTATTGCAGCTTTATTAACTGTCTGGGAGCCAAGAAGAATTACAAAAATTTATACAAGCATAAATAAGAGCTTCGATCTCCAATGAAACTGTGCACATTTATCCCAGCTTAAAAAATCTGTCTTCATGCCAAATAGAGGGTACGCAGAAGTATGGCAGCTTTATTAACTGTATGGAAGCTAAGGAGAATTACACCAATTTATGAAAGCATACATAAGAGTCTGAATCTCAAATAGAACTGTGCAGATTTATCCCAGTTTGAAAATCTGTGTAGATGCCAAACAGAGGATATAAAGAAGTATGGCAGCTTTATTAACTGTCTAGGAGCCAAAGAGAATTACACCAATTTATAAAAGCATACATAAGAGTCTGAATCCCAAATAGAACTGTGCAGATTTATCCCAGTTTAAAAATCTGTGTAGATGCCAAACAGAGGATATAAAGAAGTATGGCAGCTTTAATAATTGTCTGGGAACCAAAGAGAATTACACCAATTTATACAAGCATACATAAGAGTCTGAATCCCAAATAGAACTGTGCAGATTTATCCCAGCATGAAAATCTGTCTACATGCCAAATAGAGGGTATGCAGAAGTATTGCAGCTTTATTAACTGTCTGGGAGCCAAGAAGAATTACAAAAATTTATACAAGCATAAATAAGAGCTTCGATCTCCAATGGAACTGTGCACATTTATCCCAGCTTAAAAATCTGTCTTCATGCCAAATAGAGGGTATGCAGAAGTATGGCAGCTTTATTAACTGTATGGAAGCTAAGGAGAATTACACCAATTTATGAAAGCATACATAAGAGTCTGAATCTCAAATAGAACTGTGCAGATTTATCCCAGCTTGAAAATCTGTCTAGATGCCAAATAGAGGATATGCAGAGGTATTGCAGCTTTATTAACTGTCTGGGAGCCAAAGAGAATTACATCTATTTATAAAAGCATACATAAGAGTCTGAATCCCAAATAGAACTGTGCAGATTTATCCCAGCTTGAAAATCTGTGTAGATGCCAAACAGAGGATACGCAGAAGTATAGCAGCTTTAATAACTGTCTGGGAACCAAAGAGAATTACACCAATTTATACAAGCATACATAAGAGTTTGAATCCCAAAAAGAACTGTGCAGATTTATCCCAGCTTGAAAATCTGTCTCGATGCCAAATAGAGGATATGCAGAAGTATTGCAGCTTTATTAACTGTCTGGGAGCCAAGAAGAATTACAAAAATTTATACAAGCATAAATAAGAGCTTCGATCTCCAATGAAACTGTGCACATTTATCCCAGCTTAAAAAATCTGTCTTCATGCCAAATAGAGGGTACGCAGAAGTATGGCAGCTTTATTAACTGTATGGAAGCTAAGGAGAATTACACCAATTTATGAAAGCATACATAAGAGTCTGAATCTCAAATAGAACTGTGCAGATTTATCCCAGTTTGAAAATCTGTGTAGATGCCAAACAGAGGATATAAAGAAGTATGGCAGCTTTAATAACTGTCTGGGAACCAAAGAGAATTACACCAATTTATAAAAGCATACATAAGAGTCTGAATCCCAAATAGAACTGTGCAGATTTATCCAAGTTTAAAAATCTGTGTAGATGCCAAACAGAGGATATAAAGAAGTATGGCAGCTTTAATAATTGTCTGGGAACCAAAGAGAATTACACCAATTTATACAAGCATACATAAGAGTCTGAATCCCAAATAGAACTGTGCAGATTTATCCCAGCATGAAAATCTGTCTACATGCCAAATAGAGGGTATGCAGAAGTATTGCAGCTTTATTAACTGTCTGGGAGCCAAGAAGAATTACAAAAATTTATACAAGCATAAATAAGAGCTTCGATCTCCAATGGAACTGTGCACATTTATCCCAGCTTAAAAATCTGTCTTCATGCCAAATAGAGGGTATGCAGAAGTATGGCAGCTTTATTAACTGTATGGAAGCTAAGGAGAATTACACCAATTTATGAAAGCATACATAAGAGTCTGAATCCCAAATAGAACTGTGCAGATTTATCCCAGCTTGAAAATCTGTCTAGATGCCAAATAGAGGATATGCAGAGGTATTGCAGCTTTATTAACTGTCTGGGAACCAAAGAGAATTACACCAATTTATACAAGCATACATAAGATTCTGAATCCCAAATAGAACTGTGCAGATTTATCCCAGCTTGAAAATCTGTCTAGATGCCAAATAGAGGATATGCAGAAGTATTGCAGCTTTATTAACTGTCTGGGAGCCAAGAAGAATTACAAAAATTTATACAAGCATAAATAAGAGCTTCGATCTCCAATGAAACTGTGCACATTTATCCCAGCTTAAAAAATCTGTCTTCATGCCAAATAGAGGGTACGCAGAAGTATGGCAGCTTTATTAACTGTATGGAAGCTAAGGAGAATTACACCAATTTATGAAAGCATACATAAGAGTCTGAATCTCAAATAGAACTGTGCAGATTTATCCCAGTTTGAAAATCTGTCTAGATGCCAAATAGAGGATATGCAGAAGTATAGCAGCTTTAATAACTGTCTGGGAACCAAAGAGAATTACACCAATTTATACAAGCATACATAAGAGTTTGAATCCCAAATAGAACTGTGCAGATTTATCCCAGCTTGAAAATCTGTCTAGATGCCAAATAGAAGATACGCAGAAGTATAGAAGCTTTAATAACTGTCTGGGAACCAAAGAGAATTACACCAATTTATACAAGCATAAATAAGAGCCTCGATCTCGAATGGAACTGGGCACATTTATCCCAGCTTGAAAATCTGTCTAGATGCCAAATAGAGGGTATGCAGAAGTATTGCATCTTTATTAACTGTCTGGGAGCCAAGGAGAATTACACCAATTTATGAAAGCATACATAAGAGTCTGAATCCCAAATAGAACTGTGCAGATTTATCCCAGTTTGAAAATCTGTGTAGATGCCAAACAGAGGATATAAAGAAGTATGGCAGCTTTAATAACTGTCTGGGAACCAAAGAGAATTACACCAATTTATACAAGCATACATAAGAGTCTGAATCCCAAATAGAACTGTGCAGATTTATCCCAGCTTGAAAATCTGTCTAGGTTCCAAATAGAGGATATGCAGAAGTATGACAGCTTTATTAACTGTATGGGAGCCAAGGAGAGTTACACCAATTTATACAAGCATACATAACAGTCTGGATCCCTAATAGAACTGTGCAGATTTATCCTAGATAGAAAGTCTATATTCATGCCAAATAGAGGATATGCAGAAGTATGGCAGCTTTATTAACTGTATGGAAGCTAAGGAGAATTACACCTATTTATGAAAGCATACATAAGAGTCTGAATCTCAAATAGAACTGTGCAGATTTATCCCAGCTTGAAAATCTGTCTAGATGCCAAATAGAGGATATGCAGAGGTATTGCAGCTTTATTAACTGTCTGGGAGCCAAAGAGAATTACATCTATTTATAAAAGCATACATAAGAGTCTGAATCCCAAATAGAACTGTGCAGATTTATCCCAGCTTGAAAATCTGTCTAGATGCCAAATAGAGGATATGCAGAAGTATAGCAGCTTTAATAACTGTTTGGGAACCAAAGAGAATTACACCAATTTATACAAGCATACATAAGAGTTTGAATCCCAAATAGAACTGTGCAGATTTATCCCAGCTTGAAAATCTGTCTAGATGCAAAATAGAGGATATGCAGAAGTATGGCAGCTTTCATAACTGTCTGGGAACCAAAGAGAATTACACCAATTTATACAAGCATAAATAAGAGCCTCGATCTCAAATGGAACTGGGCACATTTATCCCAGCTTGAAAATCTGTTTTCATGCCAAATAGAGGGTATGCAGAAGTATTGCATCTTTATTAACTGTCTGGGAGCCAAGGAGAATTACACCAATTTATGAAAGCATACATAAGAGTCTGAATCCCAAATAGAACTGTGCAGATTTATCCCAGCTTGAAAATCTGTCTAGATTCCAAATAGAGGATATGCAGAAGTATGACAGCTTTATTAACTGTATGGGAGCCAAGGAGAGTTACACCAATTTATACAAGCATACATAACAGTCTGGATCCCTAATAGAACTGTGCAGATTTATCCTAGATAGAAAGTCTATATTCATGCTAAATAGAGGATATGCAGAAGTATGGACGCTTTAATACCTGTATAAGAACCAATGAGAGTTACACCAATTTATACAAGCATAAATAAGAGCCTCGATCTCTAATCGAACTGTGCACATTTATCCCAGCTTAAAAATCTGTTTTCATGCCAAATAGAGGGTATGCAGAAGTATGGCAGCTTTATTAACTGTATGGGAGCTAAGGAGAACTACACCAATTTATGAAAGCATACATAAGAGTCTGAATCCCAAATAGAACTGTGCAGATTTATCCCAGCTTGAAAATCTGTGTAGATGCCAAACAGAGGATATCAGAAGTATGGAAGCTTTTATAACTGTCTGGGGACCAAAGAGAATTACACCAATTTATACAAGCATACATAAGAGTCTGAATCCCAAATAGAACTGTGCAGATTTATCCCAGCTTGAAAATCTGTCTAGATGCCAAATAAAGGATATGCAGAAGTATTGCTGCTTTATTAACTGTCTGGGAGCCAAAGAGAATTACACCAATTTATAAAAGCATACATAAGAGTCTGAATCCCAAATAGAACTGTGCAGAATTATCCCAGCTTGAAAATCTGTGTAGATGCCAAACAGAGGATATGCAGAAGTATGGCAGCTTTAATAACTGTCTGGGAACCAAAGAGAATTACACCAATTTATACAAGCATACATAAGAGTCTGAATCCCAAATAGAACTGTGCAGATTTATCCCAGCTTGAAAATCTGTGTAGATGCCAAACAGAGGATATGCAGAAGTATGGCAGCTTTAATAACTGTCTGGGAACCAAAGAGAATTACACCAATTTATACAAGCATACATAAGAGTTTGAATCCCAAATAGAACTGTGCAGATTTATCCCAGCTTGAAAATCTGTCTAGATGCCAAATAGAGGATATGCAGAAGTATGGCAGCTTTCATAACTGTCTGGGAACCAAAGAGAATTACACCAATTTATACAAGCATAAATAAGAGCCTCGATCTCAAATGGAACTGGGCACATTTATCCCAGCTTGAAAATCTGTTTTCATGCCAAATAGAGGGTATGCAGAAGTATTGCATCTTTATTAACTGTCTGGGAGCCAAGGAGAATTACACCAATTTATGAAAGCATACATAAGAGTCTGAATCCCAAATAGAACTGTGCAGATTTATCCCAGTTTGAAAATCTGTGTAGATGCCAAACAGAGGATATAAAGAAGTATGGCAGCTTTAATAACTGTCTGGGAACTAAAGAGAATTACACCAATTTATACAAGCATACATTAGAGTCTGAATCCCAAATAGAACTGTGCAGATTTATCCCAGCTTGAAAATCTGTCTAGATTCCAAATAGAGGATATGCAGAAGTATGACAGCTTTATTAACTGTATGGGAGCCAAGGAGAGTTACACCAATTTATACAAGCATACATAACAGTCTGGATCCCTAATAGAACTGTGCAGATTTATCCTAGATAGAAAGTCTATATTCATGCTAAATAGAGGATATGCAGAAGTATGGACGCTTTAATACCTGTATAAGAACCAATGAGAGTTACACCAATTTATACAAGCATAAATAAGAGCCTCGATCTCTAATGGAACTGTGCACATTTATGCCAGCTTAAAAATCTGTTTTCATGCCAAATAGAGGGTATGCAGAAGTATGGCAGCTTTATTAACTGTATAGGAGCTAAGGAGAACTACACCAATTTATGAAAGCATACATAAGAGTCTGAATCTCAAATAGAACTGTGCAGATTTATCCCAGCTTTAAAATCTGTCTAGATGCCAAACAGAGGATATGCAGAAGTATGGTAGCTTTAATAACTGTCTGGGAACCAAAGAGAATTACACCAATTTATAAAAGCATAAATAAAAGCCTCGATCTCTAATGGAACTGTGCACATTTATCCCAGCTTAAAAATCTGTCTTCATGCCAAATAGAGGGTATGCAGAAGTATGGCAGCTTTATTAACTGTATGGAAGCTAAGGAGAATTACACCAATTTATGAAAGCATACATAAGAGTCTGAATCTCAAATAGAACTGTGCAGATTTATCCCAGCTTAAAAATCTGTTTTCATGCCAAATAGAGGATATGCAGAAGTATTGCAGCTTAATTAACTGTCTGGGAGCCAAGAAGAATTACAAAAATTTATACAAGCATAAATAAGAGCTTCGATCTCCAATGGAACTGTGCACATTTATCCCAGCTTAAAAATCTGTCTTCATGCCAAATAGAGGGTATGCAGAAGTATGGCAGCTTTATTAACTGTATGGAAGGTAAGGAGAATTACACCAATTTATGAAAGCATACATAAGAGTCTGAATCTCAAATAGAACTGTGCAGATTTATCCCAGTTTGAAAATCTGTGTAGATGCCAAACAGAGGATATAAAGAAGTATGGCAGCTTTAATAACTGTCTGGGAACCAAAGAGAATTACACCAATTTATAAAAGCATACATAAGAGTCTGAATCCCAAATAGAACTGTGCAGATTTATCCCAGTTTAAAAATCTGTGTAGATGCCAAACAGAGGATATAAAGAAGTATGGCAGCTTTAATAACTGTCTGGGAACCAAAGAGAATTACACCAATTTATACAAGCATACATAAGAGTCTGAATCCCAAATAGAACTGTGCAGATTTATCCCAGCATGAAAATCTGTCTACATGCCAAATAGAGGGTATGCAGAAGTATTGCAGCTTTATTAACTGTCTGGGAGCCAAGAAGAATTACAAAAATTTATACAAGCATAAATAAGAGTTTCGATCTCCAATGGAACTGTGCACATTTATCCCAGCTTAAAAATCTGTCTTCATGCCAAATAGAGGGTATGCAGAAGTATGGCAGCTTTATTAACTGTATGGAAGCTAAGGAGAATTACACCAATTTATGAAAGCATACATAAGAGTCTGAATCCCAAATAGAACTGTGCATATTTATCCCAGCTTGAAAATCTTTCTAGATGCCAAATATAGGATATGCAGAAGTATTGCAGCTTTATTAACTGTCTGGGAGCCAAGGAGAATTACACCAATTTATACAAGCATAAATAAAAGCCTCGATCTCTAATGGAACTGTGCACATTTATCCCAGCTTAAAAATCTGTTTTCATGCCAAATAGAGGGTATGCAGAAGTATTGCAGCTTTATTAACTGTCTGGGAGCCAAGGAGAATTACACCAATTTATGAAAGCATACATAAGAGTCTGAATCCTAAATAGAACTGTGCAGATTTATCCCAGCTTGAAAATCTGTCTATATGGCAAATATAGGATATGCAGAAGTATTGCAGCTTTATTAACTGTCTGGGAGCCAAAGAGAATTACACCAATTTATAAAAGCATACATAAGAGTCTGAATCCCAAATAGAACTGTGCAGATTTATCCCAGCTTGAAAATCTGTCTAGATTCCAAATAGAGGATATGCAGAAGTATGACAGCTTTATTAACTGTATGGGAGCCAAGGAGAGTTACACCAATTTATACAAGCATACATAAGAGTCTGAATCCCAAATAGAAGTGTGCAGATTTATCCTAGATAGAAAGTCTATATTCATGCTAAATAGAGGATATGCAGAAGTATGGACGCTTTAATACCTGTATAAGAACCAATGAGAGTTACACCAATTTATACAAGCATAAATAAGAGCCTCGATCTCTAATGGAACTGTGCACATTTATGCCAGCTTAAAAATCTGTTTTCATGCCAAATAGAGGGTATGCAGAAGTATGGCAGCTTTATTAACTGTATAGGAGCTAAGGAGAACTACACCAATTTATGAAAGCATACATAAGAGTCTGAATCTCAAATAGAACTGTGCAGATTTATCCCAGCTTAAAAATCTGTTTTCATGCCAAATAGAGGATATGCAGAAGTATTGCAGCTTTATTAACTGTCTGGGAGCCAAGAAGAATTACAAAAATTTATACAAGCATAAATAAGAGCTTCGATCTCCAATGGAACTGTGCACATTTATCCCAGCTTAAAAATCTGTCTTCATGCCAAATAGAGGGTATGCAGAAGTATGGCAGCTTTATTAACTGTATGGAAGGTAAGGAGAATTACACCAATTTATGAAAGCATACATAAGAGTCTGAATCTCAAATAGAACTGTGCAGATTTATCCCAGTTTGAAAATCTGTGTAGATGCCAAACAGAGGATATAAAGAAGTATGGCAGCTTTAATAACTGTCTGGGAACCAAAGAGAATTACACCAATTTATACAAGCATACATAAGAGTCTGAATCCCAAATAGAACTGTGCAGATTTATCCCAGCATGAAAATCTGTCTAGATGCCAAATAGAGGGTATGCAGAAGTATTGCAGCTTTATTAACTGTCTGGGAGCCAAGAAGAATTACAAAAATTTATACAAGCATAAATAAGAGTTTCGATCTCCAATGGAACTGTGCACATTTATCCCAGCTTAAAAATCTGTCTTCATGCCAAATAGAGGGTATGCAGAAGTATGGCAGCTTTATTAACTGTATGGAAGCTAAGGAGAATTACACCAATTTATGAAAGCATACATAAGAGTCTGAATCCCAAATAGAACTGTGCATATTTATCCCAGCTTGAAAATCTGTCTAGATGCCAAATAGAGGATATGCAGAAGTATTGCAGCTTCATTAACTGTCTGGGAGCCAAGGAGAATTACACCAATTTATACAAGCATAAATAAAAGCCTCGATCTCTAATCGAACTGTGCACATTTATCCCAGCTTAAAAATCTGTTTTCATGCCAAATAGAGGGTATGCAGAAGTATTGCAGCTTTATTAACTGTCTGGGAGCCAAGGAGAATTACACCAATTTATGAAAGCATACATAAGAGTCTGAATCCTAAATAGAACTGTGCGGATTTATCCCAGCTTGAAAATCTGTCTATATGGCAAATATAGGATATGCAGAAGTATTGCAGCTTTATTAACTGTCTGGGAGCCAAAGAGAATTACACCAATTTATAAAAGCATACATAAGAGTCTGAATCCCAAATATAACTGTGCAGATTTATCCCAGCTTGAAAATCTGTCTAGATTCCAAATAGAGGATATGCAGAAGTATGACAGCTTTATTAACTGTATGGGAGCCAAGGAGAGTTACACCAATTTATACAAGCATACATAAGAGTCTGAATCCCAAATAGAAGTGTGCAGATTTATCCTAGATAGAAAGTCTATATTCATGCTAAATAGAGGATATGCAGAAGTATGGACGCTTTAATACCTGTATAAGAACCAATGAGAGTTACACCAATTTATACAAGCATAAATAAGAGCCTCGATCTCTAATGGAACTGTGCACATTTATGCCAGCTTAAAAATCTGTTTTCATGCCAAATAGAGGGTATGCAGAAGTATGGCAGCTTTATTAACTGTATAGGAGCTAAGGAGAACTACACCAATTTATGAAAGCATACATAAGAGTCTGAATCTCAAATAGAACTGTGCAGATTTATCCCAGCTTTAAAATCTGTCTAGATGCCAAACAGAGGGTATGCAGAAGTATTGCAGCTTTATTAACTGTCTGGGAGCCAAGAAGAATTACACCAATTTATAAAAGCATAAATAAAAGCCTCAATCTCTAATGGAACTGTGCACATTTATCCCAGCTTAAAAATCTGTTTTCATGCCAAATAGAGGATATGCAGAAGTATGGCAGCTTTAATAACTGTCTGGGAACCAAAGAGAATTACACCAATTTATACAAGCATACATAAGAGTCTGAATCCCAAATAGAACTGTGCAGATTTATCCCAGCATGAAAATCTGTCTACATGCCAAATAGAGGGTATGCAGAAGTATTGCAGCTTTATTAACTGTCTGGGAGCCAAGAAGAATTACAAAAATTTATACAAGCATAAATAAGAGCTTCGATCTCCAATGGAACTGTGCACATTTATCCCAGCTTAAAAATCTGTCTTCATGCCAAATAGAGGGTATGCAGAAGTATGGCAGCTTTATTAACTGTATGGAAGCTAAGGAGAATTACACCAATTTATGAAAGCATACATAAGAGTCTGAATCTCAAATAGAACTGTGCAGATTTATCCCAGCTTTAAAATCTGTCTAGATGCCAAACAGAGGATATGCAGAAGTATGGTAGCTTTAATAACTGTCTGGAAACCAAAGAGAATTACACCAATTTATAAAAGCATAAATAAAAGCCTCGATCTCTAATGGAACTGTGCACATTCATCCCAGCTTAAAAATCTGTTTTCATGCCAAATAGAGGATATGCAGAAGTATTGCAGCTTTATTAACTGTCTGGGAGCCAAGAAGAATTACAAAAATTTATACAAGCATAAATAAGAGCTTCGATCTCCAATGGAACTGTGCACATTTATCCCAGCTTAAAAATCTGTCTTCATGCCAAATAGAGGGTATGCAGAAGTATGGCAGCTTTATTAACTGTATGGAAGCTAAGGAGAATTACACCAATTTATGAAAGCATACATAAGAGTCTGAATCTCAAATAGAACTGTGCAGATTTATCCCAGTTTGAAAATCTGTGTAGATGCCAAACAGGGGATATAAAGAAGTATGGCAGCTTTAATAACTGTCTGGGAACCAAAGAGAATTACACCAATTTATAAAAGCATACATAAGAGTCTGAATCCCAAATAGAACTGTGCAGATTTATCCCAGTTTAAAAATCTGTGTAGATGCCAAACAGAGGATATAAAGAAGTATGGCAGCTTTAATAACTGTCTGGGAACCAAAGAGAATTACACCAATTTATACAAGCATACATAAGAGTCTGAATCCCAAATAGAACTGTGCAGATTTATCCCAGCATGAAAATCTGTCTACATGCCAAATAGAGGGTATGCAGAAGTATTGCAGCTTTATTAACTGTCTGGCAGCCAAGAAGAATTACAAAAATTTATACAAGCATAAATAAGAGCTTCGATCTCCAATGGAACTGTGCACATTTATCCCAGCTTGAAAATCTGTGTAGATGCCAAACAGAGGATATGCAGAAGTATGGCAGCTTTAATAACTGTCTGGGAACCAAAGAGAATTACACCAATTTATACAAGCATAAATAAGAGTCTGAATCCCAAATAGAACTGTGCAGATTTATCCCAGCTTGAAAATCTGTCTAGATGCCAAATAAAGGATATGCAGAAGTATTGCTGCTTTATTAACTGTCTGGGAGCCAAAGAGAATTACACCAATTTATAAAAGCATACATAAGAGTCTGAATCCTAAATAGAACTGTGCAGAATTATCCCAGCTTGAAAATCTGTGTAGATTCCAAACAGAGGATATGCACAAGTATGGCAGCTTTAATAACTGTCTGGGAACCAAAGAGAATTACTCCAATTTATACAAGCATACATAAGAGTCTGAATCCCAAATAGAACTGTGCAGATTTATCCCAGCTAGAAAATCTGTCTAGATGCCAAATATAGGATATGCAGAAGTATGGCAGCTTTCATAACTGTCTGGGAACCAAAGAGAATTACACCAATTTATACAAGCATAAATAAGAGCCTCGATCTCGAATGGAACTGGGCACATTTATCCCAGCTTAAAAATCTGTTTTCATGCCAAATAGAGGGTATGCAGAAGTATTGCAGCTTTATTAACTGTCTTGGAGCCAAGGAGAATTACACCAATTTATGAAAGCATACATAAGAGTCTGAATCCTAAATAGAACTGTGCAGATTTATCCCAGCTTGAAAATCTGTCTAGATGCCAAATAGAGGATATGCAGAAGTATTGCAGCTTTATTAACTGTCTGGGAGCCAAAGAGAATTACACCAATTTATGAAAGCATACATAAGAGTCTGAATCCTAAATAGAACTGTGCAGATTCATCCCAGCTTGAAAATCTGTCTTCATGCCAAATAGAGGGTATGCAGAAGTATTGCAGCTTTATTAACTGTCTGGGAGCCAAGGAGAATTACACCAATTTATGAAAGCATACATAAGAGTCTGAATCCCAAATAGAACTGTGCAGATTTATCCTAGCTTGAAAATCTGTCTACATGCCAAATAGAGGGTATGCAGAAGTATTGCAGCTTTATTAACTGTCTAGGAGCCAAAGAGAATTACACCAATTTATAAAAGCATACATAAGAGTCTGAATCCCAAATAGAACTGTGCAGATTTATCCCAGTTTGAAAATCTGTGTAGATGCCAAACAGAGGATATAAAGAAGTATGGCAGCTTTAATAACTGTATAAGAACCAATGAGAGTTACACCAATTTATACAAGCATAAATAAGAGCCTCGATCTCTAATCGAACTGTGCAGATTTATCCCAGCTTGAAAATCTGTCTAGATTCCAAATAGAGGATATGCAGAAGTATAACAGCTTTATTAACTGTATGGGAGCCAAGGAGAGTTACACCAATTTATACAAGCATACATAACAGTCTGGATCCCTAATAGAACTGTGCAGATTTATCCTAGATAGAAAGTCTATATTCATGCTAAATAGAGGATATGCAGAAGTATGGACGCTTTAATACCTGTATAAGAACCAATGAGAGTTACACCAATTTATACAAGCATAAATAAGAGCCTCGATCTCTAATCGAACTGTGCACATTTATCCCAGCTTAAAAATCTGTTTTCATGCCAAATAGAGGGTATGCAGAAGTATGGCAGCTTTATTAACTGTATGGGAGCTAAGGAGAACTACACCAATTTATGAAAGCATACATAAGAGTCTGAATCCCAAATAGAACTGTGCAGATTTATCCCAGCTTGAAAATCTGTGTAGATGCCAAACAGAGGATATCAGAAGTATGGAAGCTTTAATAACTGTCTGGGAACCAAAGAGAATTACACCAATTTATACAAGCATACATAAGAGTCTAAATCCCAAATAGAACTGTGCAGATTTATCCCAGCTTGAAAATCTGTCTAGATGCCAAATAAAGGATATGCAGAAGTATTGCTGCTTTATTAACTGTCTGGGAGCCAAAGAGAATTACACCAATTTATAAAAGCATACATAAGAGTCTGAATCCCAAATAGAACTGTGCAGAATTATCCCAGCTTGAAAATCTGTGTAGATGCCAAACAGAGGATATGGAGAAGTATGGAAGCTTTAATAACTGTCTGGGAACCAAAGAGAATTACACCAATTTATACAACCATACATAAGAGTCTGAATCCCAAATAGAACTGTGCAGATTTATCCCAGCTTGAAAATCTGTCTAGATGCCAAATATAGGATATGCAGAAGTATGGCAGCTTTCATAACTGTCTGGGAACCAAAGAGAATTACACCAATTTATACAAGCATACATAAGAGTCTGAATCCCAAATAGAACTGTGCAGATTTATCCCAGCTTGAAAATCTGTGTAGATGCCAAACAGAGGATATGCAGAAGTATGGCAGCTTTAATAACTGTCTGGGAACCAAAGAGAATTACACCAATTTATACAAGCATACATAAGAGTCTGAATCCCAAATAGAACTGTGCAGAATTATCCCAGCTTGAAAATCTGTGTAGATACCAAACAGAGGATATGCAGAAGTATGGCAGCTTTAATAACTGTCTGGGAACCAAAGAGAATTACACCAATTTATACAAGCATACATAAGAGTTTGAATCCCAAATAGAACTTTGCAGATTTATCCCAGCTTGAAAATCTGTCTAGATGCCAAATAGAGGATATGCAGAAGTATAACAGCTTTCATAACTGTCTGGGAACCAAAGAGAATTACACCAATTTATACAAGCATAAATAAGAGCCTCGATCTCAAATGGAACTGGGCACATTTATCCCAGCTTAAAAATCTGTTTTCATGCCAAATAGAGGATATGCAGAAGTATTGCAGCTTTATTAACTGTCTGGGAGCCAAGAAGAATTACAAAAATTTATACAAGCATAAATAAGAGCTTCGATCTCCAATGGAACTGTGCACATTTATCCCAGCTTAAAAATCTGTCTTCATGCCAAATAGAGGGTATGCAGAAGTATGGCAGCTTTATTAACTGTATGGAAGCTAAGGAGAATTACACAAATTTATGAAAGCATACATAAGAGTCTGAATCTCAAATAGAACTGTGCAGATTTATCCCAGTTTGAAAATCTGTGTAGATGCCAAACAGAGGATATAAAGAAGTATGGCAGCTTCAATAACTGTCTGGGAACCAAAGAGAATTACACCAATTTATAAAAGCATACATAAGAGTCTGAATCCCAAATAGAACTGTGCAGATTTATCCCAGTTCAAAAATCTGTGTAGATGCCAAACAGAGGATATAAAGAAGTATGGCAGCTTTAATAACTGTCTGGGAACCAAAGAGAATTACACCAATTTATACAAGCATACATAAGATTCTGAATCCCAAATAGAACTGTGCAGATTTATCCCAGCTTGAAAATCTTTCTAGATGCCAAATATAGGATATGCAGAAGTATTGCAGCTTCATTAACTGTTTGGGAGCCAAGGAGAATTACACCAATTTATACAAGCATAAATAAAAGCCTCGATCTCTAATCGAACTGTGCACATTTATCCCAGCTTAAAAATCTGTTTTCATGCCAAATAGAGGGTATGCAGAAGTATTGCAGCTTTATTAACTGTCTGGGAGCCAAGGAGAATTACACCAATTTATGAAAGCATACATAAGAGTCTGAATCCCAAATAGAACTGTGCAGAATTATCCCAGCTTGAAAATCTGTGTAGATGCCAAACAGAGGATATGGAGAAGTATGGAAGCTTTAATAACTGTCTGGGAACCAAAGAGAATTACACCAATTTATACAACCATACATAAGAGTCTGAATCCCTAATAGAACTGTGCAGATTTATCCTAGATAGAAAGTCTATATTCATGCTAAATAGAGGATATGCAGAAGTATGGACGCTTTAATACCTGTATAAGAACCAATGAGAGTTACACCAATTTATACAAGCATAAATAAGAGCCTCGATCTCTAATCGAACTGTGCACATTTATCCCAGCTTAAAAATCTGTTTTCATGCCAAATAGAGGGTATGCAGAAGTATGGCAGCTTTATTAACTGTATGGGAGCTAAGGAGAACTACACCAATTTATGAAAGCATACATAAGAGTCTGAATCCCAAATAGAACTGTGCAGATTTATCCCAGCTTGAAAATCTGTGTAGATGCCAAACAGAGGATATCAGAAGTATGGAAGCTTTAATAACTGTCTGGGAACCAAAGAGAATTACACCAATTTATACAAGCATACATAAGAGTCTGAATCCCAAATAGAACTGTGCAGATTTATCCCAGCTTGAAAATCTGTCTAGATGCCAAATAAAGGATATGCAGAAGTATTGCGCTTTATTAACTGTCTGGGAGCCAAAGAGAATTACACCAATTTATAAAAGCATACATAAGAGTCTGAATCCCAAATAGAACTGTGCAGAATTATCCCAGCTTGAAAATCTGTGTAGATGCCAAACAGAGGATATGGAGAAGTATGGAAGCTTTAATAACTGTCTGGGAACCAAAGAGAATTACACCAATTTATACAACCATACATAAGAGTCTGAATCCCAAATAGAACTGTGCAGATTTATCCCAGCTTGAAAATCTGTCTAGATGCCAAATATAGGATATGCAGAAGTATGGCAGCTTTCATAACTGTCTGGGAACCAAAGAGAATTACACCAATTTATACAAGCATACATAAGAGTCTGAATCCCAAATAGAACTGTGCAGATTTATCCCAGCTTGAAAATCTGTGTAGATGCCAAACAGAGGATATGCAGAAGTATGGCAGCTTTAATAACTGTCTGGGAACCAAAGAGAATTACACCAATTTATACAAGCATACATAAGAGTCTGAATCCCAAATAGAACTGTGCAGAATTATCCCAGCTTGAAAATCTGTGTAGATGCCAAACAGAGGATATGCAGAAGTATGGCAGCTTTAATAACTGTCTGGGAACCAAAGAGAATTACACCAATTTATACAAGCATACATAAGAGTTTGAATCCCAAATAGAACTTTGCAGATTTATCCCAGCTTGAAAATCTGTCTAGATGCCAAATAGAGGATATGCAGAAGTATGGCAGCTTTCATAACTGTCTGGGAACCAAAGAGAATTACACCAATTTATACAAGCATAAATAAGAGCCTCGATCTCAAATGGAACTGGGCACATTTATCCCAGCTTAAAAATCTGTTTTCATGCCAAATAGAGGATATGCAGAAGTATTGCAGCTTTATTAACTGTCTGGGAGCCAAGAAGAATTACAAAAATTTATACAAGCATAAATAAGAGCTTCGATCTCCAATGGAACTGTGCACATTTATCCCAGCTTAAAAATCTGTCTTTATGCCAAATAGAGGGTATGCAGAAGTATGGCAGCTTTATTAACTGTATGGAAGCTAAGGAGAATTACACCAATTTATAAAAGCATACATAAGAGTCTGAATCCCAAATAGAACTGTGCAGATTTATCCCAGTTCAAAAATCTGTGTAGATGCCAAACAGAGGATATAAAGAAGTATGGCAGCTTCAATAACTGTCTGGGAACCAAAGAGAATTACACCAATTTATACAACCATTCATAAGAGTCTGAATCCCAAATAGAACTGTGCAGATTTATCCCAGCTTGAAAATCTGTCTAGATGCCAAATATAGGATATGCAGAAGTATGGCAGCTTTCATAACTGTCTGGGAACCAAAGAGAATTACACCAATTTATACAAGCATACATAAGAGTCTGAATCCCAAATAGAACTGTGCAGATTTATCCCAGCTTGAAAATCTGTGTAGATGCCAAACAGAGGATATGCAGAAGTATGGCAGCTTTAATAACTGTCTGGGAACCAAAGAGAATTACACCAATTTATACAAGCATACATAAGAGTCTGAATCCCAAATAGAACTGTGCAGAATTATCCCAGCTTGAAAATCTGTGTAGATACCAAACAGAGGATATGCAGAAGTATGGCAGCTTTAATAACTGTCTGGGAACCAAAGAGAATTACACCAATTTATACAAGCATACATAAGAGTTTGAATCCCAAATAGAACTTTGCAGATTTATCCCAGCTTGAAAATCTGTGTAGATGCCAAACAGAGGATATAAAGAAGTATGGCAGCTTTAATAACTGTCTGGGAACCAAAGAGAATTACACCAATTTATACAAGCATACATAAGAGTCTGAATCCCAAATAGAACTGTGCAGATTTATCCCAGCATGAAAATCTGTCTACATGCCAAATAGAGGGTATGCAGAAGTATGGCAGCTTTATTAACTGTATGGAAGCTAAGGAGAATTACACCAATTTATGAAAGCATACATAAGAGTCTGAATCTCAACTAGAACTGTGCAGATTTATCCCAGCTTGAAAATCTGTCTAGATGCCAAATAGAGGATATGCAGAGGTATTGCAGCTTTAATAACTGTCTGGGAGCCAAAGAGAATTACATCTATTTATAAAAGCATACATAAGAGTCTGAATTCCAAATAGAACTGTGCAAATTTATCCCAGCTTGAAAATCTGTGTAGATGCCAAACAGAGGATACGCAGAAGTATGGCAGCTTTAATAACTGTCTGGGAACCAAAGAGAATTACACCAATTTATACAAGCATACATAAGATTCTGAATCCCAAATAGAACTGTGCAGATTTATCCCAGCTTGAAAATCTTTCTAGATGCCAAATATAGGATATGCAGAAGTATTGCAGCTTCATTAACTGTTTGGGAGCCAAGGAGAATTACACCAATTTATACAAGCATAAATAAAAGCCTCGATCTCTAATCGAACTGTGCACATTTATCCCAGCTTAAAAATCTGTTTTCATGCCAAATAGAGGGTATGCAGAAGTATTGCAGCTTTATTAACTGTCTGGGAGCCAAGGAGAATTACACCAATTTATGAAAGCATACATAAGAGTCTGAATCCCAAATAGAACTGTGCAGAATTATCCCAGCTTGAAAATCTGTGTAGATGCCAAACAGAGGATATGGAGAAGTATGGAAGCTTTAATAACTGTCTGGGAACCAAAGAGAATTACACCAATTTATACAACCATACATAAGAGTCTGAATCCCTAATAGAACTGTGCAGATTTATCCTAGATAGAAAGTCTATATTCATGCTAAATAGAGGATATGCAGAAGTATGGACGCTTTAATACCTGTATAAGAACCAATGAGAGTTACACCAATTTATACAAGCATAAATAAGAGCCTCGATCTCTAATCGAACTGTGCACATTTATCCCAGCTTAAAAATCTGTTTTAATGCCAAATAGAGGGTATGCAGAAGTATGGCAGCTTTATTAACTGTATGGGAGCTAAGGAGAACTACACCAATTTATGAAAGCATACATAAGAGTCTGAATCCCAAATAGAACTGTGCAGATTTATCCCAGCTTGAAAATCTGTGTAGATGCCAAACAGAGGATATCAGAAGTATGGAAGCTTTAATAACTGTCTGGGAACCAAAGAGAATTACACCAATTTATACAAGCATACATAAGAGTCTGAATCCCAAATAGAACTGTGCAGATTTATCCCAGCTTGAAAATCTGTCTAGATGCCAAATAAAGGATATGCAGAAGTATTGCTGCTTTATTAACTGTCTGGGAGCCAAAGAGAATTACACCAATTTATAAAAGCATACATAAGAGTCTGAATCCCAAATAGAACTGTGCAGAATTATCCCAGCTTGAAAATCTGTGTAGATGCCAAACAGAGGATATGGAGAAGTATGGCAGCTTTAATAACTGTCTGGGAACCAAAGAGAATTACACCAATTTATACAACCATACATAAGAGTCTGAATCCCAAATAGAACTGTGCAGATTTATCCCAGCTTGAAAATCTGTCTAGATGCCAAATATAGGATATGCAGAAGTATGGCAGCTTTCATAACTGTCTGGGAACCAAAGAGAATTACACCAATTTATACAAGCATACATAAGAGTCTGAATCCCAAATAGAACTGTGCAGATTTATCCCAGCTTGAAAATCTGTGTAGATGCCAAACAGAGGATATGCAGAAGTATGGCAGCTTTAATAACTGTCTGGGAACCAAAGAGAATTACACCAATTTATACAAGCATACATAAGAGTCTGAATCCCAAATAGAACTGTGCAGAATTATCCCAGCTTGAAAATCTGTGTAGATGCCAAACAGAGGATATGCAGAAGTATGGCAGCTTTAATAACTGTCTGGGAACCAAAGAGAATTACACCAATTTATACAAGCATACATAAGAGTTTGAATCCCAAATAGAACTTTGCAGATTTATCCCAGCTTGAAAATCTGTCTAGATGCCAAATAGAGGATATGCAGAAGTATGGCAGCTTTCATAACTGTCTGGGAACCAAAGAGAATTACACCAATTTATACAAGCATAAATAAGAGCCTCGATCTCAAATGGAACTGGGCACATTTATCCCAGCTTAAAAATCTGTTTTCATGCCAAATAGAGGATATGCAGAAGTATTGCAGCTTTATTAACTGTCTGGGAGCCAAGAAGAATTACAAAAATTTATACAAGCATAAATAAGAGCTTCGATCTCCAATGGAACTGTGCAGATTTATCCCAGCTTGAAAATCTGTCTATATGGCAAATATAGGATATGCAGAAGTATTGCAGCTTTATTAACTGTCTGGGAGCCAAAGAGAATTACACCAATTTATAAAAGCATACATAAGAGTCTGAATCCCAAATATAACTGTGCAGATTTATCCCAGCTTGAAAATCTGTGTAGATGCCAAACAGAGGATATGCAGAAGTATGGCAGCTTTAATAACTGTCTGGGAACCAAAGAGAATTACACCAATTTATACAAGCATAAATAAGAGTCTGAATCCCAAATAGAACTGTGCAGATTTATCCCAGCTTGAAAATCTGTCTAGATGCCAAATAAAGGATATGCAGAAGTATTGCTGCTTTATTAACTGTCTGGGAGCCAAAGAGAATTACACCAATTTATAAAAGCATACATAAGAGTCTGAATCCTAAATAGAACTGTGCAGAATTATCCCAGCTTGAAAATCTGTGTAGATGCCAAACAGAGGATATGCAGAAGTATGGCAGCTTTAATAACTGTCTGGGAACCAAAGAGAATTACTCCAATTTATACAAGCATACATAAGAGTCTGAATCCCAAATAGAACTGTGCAGATTTATCCCAGCTAGAAAATCTGTCTAGATGCCAAATATAGGATATGCAGAAGTATGGCAGCTTTCATAACTGTCTGGGAACAAAAGAGAATTACACCAATTTATACAAGCATAAATAAGAGCCTCGATCTCGAATGGAACTGGGCACATTTATCCCAGCTTAAAAATATGTTTTCATGCCAAATAGAGGGTATGCAGAAGTATTGCAGCTTTATTAACTGTCTGGGAGCCAAGGAGAATTACACCAATTTATGAAAGCATACATAAGAGTCTGAATCCTAAATAGAACTGTGCAGATTTATCCCAGCTTGAAAATCTGTCTAGATGCCAAATAGAGGATATGCAGAAGTATTGCAGCTTTATTAACTGTCTGGGAGCCAAAGAGAATTACACCAATTTATGAAAGCATACATAAGAGTCTGAATCCCAAATAGAACTGTGCAGATTTATCCCAGCTTGAAAATCTGTCTTCATGCCAAATAGAGGGTATGCAGAAGTATTGCAGCTTTATTAACTGTCTGGGAGCCAAGGAGAATTACACCAATTTATGAAAGCATACATAAGAGTCTGAATCCCAAATAGAACTGTGCAGATTTATCCTAGCTTGAAAATCTGTCTACATGCCAAATAGAGGGTATGCAGAAGTATTGCAGCTTTATTAACTGTCTAGGAGCCAAAGAGAATTACACCAATTTATAAAAGCATACATAAGAGTCTGAATCCCAAATAGAACTGTGCAGATTTATCCCAGCTTGAAAATCTGTGTAGATGCCAAACAGAGGATATAAAGAAGTATGGCAGCTTTATTAACTGTCTGGGAACCAAGGAGAATTACACCAATTTATACAAGCATACATAAGAGTCTGAATCCCAAATAGAACTGTGCAGATTTATCCCAGCTTGAAAATCTGTCTAGATTCCAAATAGAGGATATGCAGAAGTATGACAGCTTTATTAACTGTATGGGAGCCAAGGAGAGTTACACCAATTTATACAAGCATACATAACAGTCTGGATCCCTAATAGAACTGTGCAGATTTATCCTAGATAGAAAGTCTATATTCATGCTAAATAGAGGATATGCAGAAGTATGGACGCTTTAATACCTGTATAAGAACCAATGAGAGTTACACCAATTTATACAAGCATAAATAAGAGCCTCGATCTCTAATCGAACTGTGCACATTTATCCCAGCTTAAAAATCTGTTTTCATGCCAAATAGAGGGTATGCAGAAGTATGGCAGCTTTATTAACTGTATGGGAGCTAAGGAGAACTACACCAATTTATGAAAGCATACATAAGAGTCTGAATCCCAAATAGAACTGTGCAGATTTATCCCAGCTTGAAAATCTGTGTAGATGCCAAACAGAGGATATCAGAAGTATGGAAGCTTTAATAACTGTCTGGGAACCAAAGAGAATTACACCAATTTATACAAGCATACATAAGAGTCTGAATCCCAAATAGAACTGTGCAGATTTATCCCAGCTTGAAAATCTGTGTAGATGCCAAACAGAGGATATGCAGAAGTATGGCAGCTTTAATAACTGTCTGGGAACCAAAGAGAATTACACCAATTTATACAAGCATACATAAGAGTCTGAATCCCAAATAGAACTGTGCAGATTTATCCCAGCTTGAAAATCTGTGTAGATGCCAAACAGAGGATATAAAGAAGTATGGCAGCTTTAATAACTGTCTGGGAACCAAAGAGAATTACACCAATTTATACAAGCATACATAAGAGTCTGAATCCCAAATAGAACTGTGCAGATTTATCCCAGCATGAAAATCTGTCTACATGCCAAATAGAGGGTATGCAGAAGTATTGCAGCTTTATTAACTGTCTGGGAGCCAAGAAGAATTACAAAAATTTATACAAGCATAAATAAGAGTTTCGATCTCCAATGGAACTGTGCACATTTATCCCAGCTTAAAAATCTGTCTTCATGCCAAATAGAGGGTATGCATAAGTATGGCAGCTTTATTAACTGTATGGAAGCTAAGGAGAATTACACCAATTTATGAAAGCATACATAAGAGTCTGAATCCCAAATAGAACTGTGCATATTTATCCCAGCTTGAAAATCTTTCTAGATGCCAAATATAGGATATGCAGAAGTATTGCAGCTTCATTAACTGTCTGGGAGCCAAGGAGAATTACACCAATTTATACAAGCATAAATAAAAGCCTCGATCTCTAATCGAACTGTGCACATTTATCCCAGCTTAAAAATCTGTTTTCATGCCAAATAGAGGGTATGCAGAAGTATTGCAGCTTTATTAACTGTCTGGGAGCCAAGGAGAATTACACCAATTTATGAAAGCATACATAAGAGTCTGAATCCTAAATAGAACTGTGCAGATTTATCCCAGCTTGAAAATCTGTCTATATGGCAAATATAGGATATGCAGAAGTATTGCAGCTTTATTAACTGTCTGGGAGCCAAAGAGAATTACACCAATTTATAAAAGCATACATAAGAGTCTGAATCCCAAATATAACTGTGCAGATTTATCCCAGCTTGAAAATCTGTCTAGATTCCAAATAGAGGATATGCAGAAGTATGACAGCTTTATTAACTGTATGGGAGCCAAGGAGAGTTACACCAATTTATAAAAGCATACATAAGAGTCTGAATCCCAAATAGAAGTGTGCAGATTTATCCTAGATAGAAAGTCTATATTCATGCTAAATAGAGGATATGCAGAAGTATGGACGCTTTAATACCTGTATAAGAACCAATGAGAGTTACACCAATTTATACAAGCATAAATAAGAGCCTCGATCTCTAATGGAACTGTGCACATTTATGCCAGCTTAAAAATCTGTTTTCATGCCAAATAGAGGGTATGCAGAAGTATGGCAGCTTTATTAACTGTATAGGAGCTAAGGAGAACTACACCAATTTATGAAAGCATACATAAGAGTCTGAATCTCAAATAGAACTGTGCAGATTTATCCCAGCTTAAAAATCTGTTTTCATGCCAAATAGAGGATATGCAGAAGTATTGCAGCTTTATTAACTGTCTGGGAGCCAAGAAGAATTACAAAAATTTATACAAGCATAAATAAGAGCTTCGATCTCCAATGGAACTGTGCACATTTATCCCAGCTTAAAAATCTGTCTTCATGCCAAATAGAGGGTATGCAGAAGTATGGCAGCTTTATTAACTGTATGGAAGGTAAGGAGAATTACACCAATTTATGAAAGCATACATAAGAGTCTGAATCTCAAATAGAA
The DNA here is from genome assembly GCA_930367205.1 of Acanthosoma haemorrhoidale. Lineage (NCBI taxonomy): Eukaryota > Metazoa > Arthropoda > Insecta > Hemiptera > Acanthosomatidae > Acanthosoma > Acanthosoma haemorrhoidale. The sequence goes on along the minus strand of OV884009.1, from coordinate 109,947,831 downwards.
CTGTGCAGATTTATCCCAGTTTGAAAATCTGTGTAGATGCCAAACAGAGGATATAAAGAAGTATGGCAGCTTTAATAACTGTCTGGGAACCAAAGAGAATTACACCAATTTATACAAGCATACATAAGAGTCTGAATCCCAAATAGAACTGTGCAGATTTATCCCAGCATGAAAATCTGTCTACATGCCAAATAGAGGGTATGCAGAAGTATTGCAGCTTTATTAACTGTCTGGGAGCCAAGAAGAATTACAAAAATTTATACAAGCATACATAAGAGTTTCGATCTCCAATGGAACTGTGCACATTTATCCCAGCTTAAAAATCTGTCTTCATGCCAAATAGAGGGTATGCAGAAGTATGGCAGCTTTATTAACTGTATGGAAGCTAAGGAGAATTACACCAATTTATGAAAGCATACATAAGAGTCTGAATCCCAAATAGAACTGTGCATATTTATCCCAGCTTGAAAATCTTTCTAGATGCCAAATATAGGATATGCAGAAGTATTGCAGCTTCATTAACTGTCTGGGAGCCAAGGAGAATTACACCAATTTATACAAGCATAAATAAAAGCCTCGATCTCTAATCGAACTGTGCACATTTATCCCAGCTTAAAAATCTGTTTTCATGCCAAATAGAGGGTATGCAGAAGTATTGCAGCTTTATTAACTGTCTGGGAGCCAAGGAGAATTACACCAATTTATGAAAGCATACATAAGAGTCTGAATCCTAAATAGAACTGTGCGGATTTATCCCAGCTTGAAAATCTGTCTATATGGCAAATATAGGATATGCAGAAGTATTGCAGCTTTATTAACTGTCTGGGAGCCAAAGAGAATTACACCAATTTATAAAAGCATACATAAGAGTCTGAATCCCAAATATAACTGTGCAGATTTATCCCAGCTTGAAAATCTGTCTAGATTCCAAATAGAGGATATGCAGAAGTATGACAGCTTTATTAACTGTATGGGAGCCAAGGAGAGTTACACCAATTTATACAAGCATACATAAGAGTCTGAATCCCAAATAGAACTGTGCAGATTTATCCTAGATAGAAAGTCTATATTCATGCTAAATAGAGGATATGCAGAAGTATGGACGCTTTAATACCTGTATAAGAACCAATGAGAGTTACACCAATTTATACAAGCATAAATAAGAGCCTCGATCTCTAATGGAACTGTGCACATTTATGCCAGCTTAAAAATCTGTTTTCATGCCAAATAGAGGGTATGCAGAAGTATGGCAGCTTTATTAACTGTATAGGAGCTAAGGAGAACTACACCAATTTATGAAAGCATACATAAGAGTCTGAATCTCAAATAGAACTGTGCAGATTTATCCCAGCTTTAAAATCTGTCTAGATGCCAAACAGAGGGTATGCAGAAGTATTGCAGCTTTATTAACTGTCTGGGAGCCAAGAAGAATTACACCAATTTATAAAAGCATAAATAAAAGCCTCAATCTCTAATGGAACTGTGCACATTTATCCCAGCTTAAAAATCTGTTTTCATGCCAAATAGAGGATATGCAGAAGTATGGCAGCTTTAATAACTGTCTGGGAACCAAAGAGAATTACACCAATTTATACAAGCATACATAAGAGTCTGAATCCCAAATAGAACTGTGCAGATTTATCCCAGCATGAAAATCTGTCTACATGCCAAATAGAGGGTATGCAGAAGTATTGCAGCTTTATTAACTGTCTGGGAGCCAAGAAGAATTACAAAAATTTATACAAGCATAAATAAGAGCTTCGATCTCCAATGGAACTGTGCACATTTATCCCAGCTTAAAAATCTGTCTTCATGCCAAATAGAGGGTATGCAGAAGTATGGCAGCTTTATTAACTGTATGGAAGCTAAGGAGAATTACACCAATTTATGAAAGCATACATAAGAGTCTGAATCTCAAATAGAACTGTGCAGATTTATCCCAGCTTTAAAATCTGTCTAGATGCCAAACAGAGGATATGCAGAAGTATGGTAGCTTTAATAACTGTCTGGAAACCAAAGAGAATTACACCAATTTATAAAAGCATAAATAAAAGCCTCGATCTCTAATGGAACTGTGCACATTCATCCCAGCTTAAAAATCTGTTTTCATGCCAAATAGAGGATATGCAGAAGTATTGCAGCTTTATTAACTGTCTGGGAGCCAAGAAGAATTACAAAAATTTATACAAGCATAAATAAGAGCTTCGATCTCCAATGGAACTGTGCACATTTATCCCAGCTTAAAAATCTGTCTTCATGCCAAATAGAGGGTATGCAGAAGTATGGCAGCTTTATTAACTGTATGGAAGCTAAGGAGAATTACACCAATTTATGAAAGCATACATAAGAGTCTGAATCTCAAATAGAACTGTGCAGATTTATCCCAGTTTGAAAATCTGTGTAGATGCCAAACAGGGGATATAAAGAAGTATGGCAGCTTTAATAACTGTCTGGGAACCAAAGAGAATTACACCAATTTATAAAAGCATACATAAGAGTCTGAATCCCAAATAGAACTGTGCAGATTTATCCCAGTTTAAAAATCTGTGTAGATGCCAAACAGAGGATATAAAGAAGTATGGCAGCTTTAATAACTGTCTGGGAACCAAAGAGAATTACACCAATTTATACAAGCATACATAAGAGTCTGAATCCCAAATAGAACTGTGCAGATTTATCCCAGCATGAAAATCTGTCTACATGCCAAATAGAGGGTATGCAGAAGTATTGCAGCTTTATTAACTGTCTGGCAGCCAAGAAGAATTACAAAAATTTATACAAGCATAAATAAGAGCTTCGATCTCCAATGGAACTGTGCACATTTATCCCAGCTTGAAAATCTGTGTAGATGCCAAACAGAGGATATGCAGAAGTATGGCAGCTTTAATAACTGTCTGGGAACCAAAGAGAATTACACCAATTTATACAAGCATAAATAAGAGTCTGAATCCCAAATAGAACTGTGCAGATTTATCCCAGCTTGAAAATCTGTCTAGATGCCAAATAAAGGATATGCAGAAGTATTGCTGCTTTATTAACTGTCTGGGAGCCAAAGAGAATTACACCAATTTATAAAAGCATACATAAGAGTCTGAATCCTAAATAGAACTGTGCAGAATTATCCCAGCTTGAAAATCTGTGTAGATTCCAAACAGAGGATATGCACAAGTATGGCAGCTTTAATAACTGTCTGGGAACCAAAGAGAATTACTCCAATTTATACAAGCATACATAAGAGTCTGAATCCCAAATAGAACTGTGCAGATTTATCCCAGCTAGAAAATCTGTCTAGATGCCAAATATAGGATATGCAGAAGTATGGCAGCTTTCATAACTGTCTGGGAACCAAAGAGAATTACACCAATTTATACAAGCATAAATAAGAGCCTCGATCTCGAATGGAACTGGGCACATTTATCCCAGCTTAAAAATCTGTTTTCATGCCAAATAGAGGGTATGCAGAAGTATTGCAGCTTTATTAACTGTCTTGGAGCCAAGGAGAATTACACCAATTTATGAAAGCATACGTAAGAGTCTGAATCCTAAATAGAACTGTGCAGATTTATCCCAGCTTGAAAATCTGTCTAGATGCCAAATAGAGGATATGCAGAAGTATTGCAGCTTTATTAACTGTCTGGGAGCCAAAGAGAATTACACCAATTTATGAAAGCATACATAAGAGTCTGAATCCTAAATAGAACTGTGCAGATTCATCCCAGCTTGAAAATCTGTCTTCATGCCAAATAGAGGGTATGCAGAAGTATTGCAGCTTTATTAACTGTCTGGGAGCCAAGGAGAATTACACCAATTTATGAAAGCATACATAAGAGTCTGAATCCCAAATAGAACTGTGCAGATTTATCCTAGCTTGAAAATCTGTCTACATGCCAAATAGAGGGTATGCAGAAGTATTGCAGCTTTATTAACTGTCTAGGAGCCAAAGAGAATTACACCAATTTATAAAAGCATACATAAGAGTCTGAATCCCAAATAGAACTGTGCAGATTTATCCCAGTTTGAAAATCTGTGTAGATGCCAAACAGAGGATATAAAGAAGTATGGCAGCTTTAATAACTGTATAAGAACCAATGAGAGTTACACCAATTTATACAAGCATAAATAAGAGCCTCGATCTCTAATCGAACTGTGCAGATTTATCCCAGCTTGAAAATCTGTCTAGATTCCAAATAGAGGATATGCAGAAGTATAACAGCTTTATTAACTGTATGGGAGCCAAGGAGAGTTACACCAATTTATACAAGCATACATAACAGTCTGGATCCCTAATAGAACTGTGCAGATTTATCCTAGATAGAAAGTCTATATTCATGCTAAATAGAGGATATGCAGAAGTATGGACGCTTTAATACCTGTATAAGAACCAATGAGAGTTACACCAATTTATACAAGCATAAATAAGAGCCTCGATCTCTAATCGAACTGTGCACATTTATCCCAGCTTAAAAATCTGTTTTCATGCCAAATAGAGGGTATGCAGAAGTATGGCAGCTTTATTAACTGTATGGGAGCTAAGGAGAACTACACCAATTTATGAAAGCATACATAAGAGTCTGAATCCCAAATAGAACTGTGCAGATTTATCCCAGCTTGAAAATCTGTGTAGATGCCAAACAGAGGATATCAGAAGTATGGAAGCTTTAATAACTGTCTGGGAACCAAAGAGAATTACACCAATTTATACAAGCATACATAAGAGTCTAAATCCCAAATAGAACTGTGCAGATTTATCCCAGCTTGAAAATCTGTCTAGATGCCAAATAAAGGATATGCAGAAGTATTGCTGCTTTATTAACTGTCTGGGAGCCAAAGAGAATTACACCAATTTATAAAAGCATACATAAGAGTCTGAATCCCAAATAGAACTGTGCAGAATTATCCCAGCTTGAAAATCTGTGTAGATGCCAAACAGAGGATATGGAGAAGTATGGAAGCTTTAATAACTGTCTGGGAACCAAAGAGAATTACACCAATTTATACAACCATACATAAGAGTCTGAATCCCAAATAGAACTGTGCAGATTTATCCCAGCTTGAAAATCTGTCTAGATGCCAAATATAGGATATGCAGAAGTATGGCAGCTTTCATAACTGTCTGGGAACCAAAGAGAATTACACCAATTTATACAAGCATACATAAGAGTCTGAATCCCAAATAGAACTGTGCAGATTTATCCCAGCTTGAAAATCTGTGTAGATGCCAAACAGAGGATATGCAGAAGTATGGCAGCTTTAATAACTGTCTGGGAACCAAAGAGAATTACACCAATTTATACAAGCATACATAAGAGTCTGAATCCCAAATAGAACTGTGCAGAATTATCCCAGCTTGAAAATCTGTGTAGATACCAAACAGAGGATATGCAGAAGTATGGCAGCTTTAATAACTGTCTGGGAACCAAAGAGAATTACACCAATTTATACAAGCATACATAAGAGTTTGAATCCCAAATAGAACTTTGCAGATTTATCCCAGCTTGAAAATCTGTCTAGATGCCAAATAGAGGATATGCAGAAGTATAACAGCTTTCATAACTGTCTGGGAACCAAAGAGAATTACACCAATTTATACAAGCATAAATAAGAGCCTCGATCTCAAATGGAACTGGGCACATTTATCCCAGCTTAAAAATCTGTTTTCATGCCAAATAGAGGATATGCAGAAGTATTGCAGCTTTATTAACTGTCTGGGAGCCAAGAAGAATTACAAAAATTTATACAAGCATAAATAAGAGCTTCGATCTCCAATGGAACTGTGCACATTTATCCCAGCTTAAAAATCTGTCTTCATGCCAAATAGAGGGTATGCAGAAGTATGGCAGCTTTATTAACTGTATGGAAGCTAAGGAGAATTACACAAATTTATGAAAGCATACATAAGAGTCTGAATCTCAAATAGAACTGTGCAGATTTATCCCAGTTTGAAAATCTGTGTAGATGCCAAACAGAGGATATAAAGAAGTATGGCAGCTTCAATAACTGTCTGGGAACCAAAGAGAATTACACCAATTTATAAAAGCATACATAAGAGTCTGAATCCCAAATAGAACTGTGCAGATTTATCCCAGTTCAAAAATCTGTGTAGATGCCAAACAGAGGATATAAAGAAGTATGGCAGCTTTAATAACTGTCTGGGAACCAAAGAGAATTACACCAATTTATACAAGCATACATAAGATTCTGAATCCCAAATAGAACTGTGCAGATTTATCCCAGCTTGAAAATCTTTCTAGATGCCAAATATAGGATATGCAGAAGTATTGCAGCTTCATTAACTGTTTGGGAGCCAAGGAGAATTACACCAATTTATACAAGCATAAATAAAAGCCTCGATCTCTAATCGAACTGTGCACATTTATCCCAGCTTAAAAATCTGTTTTCATGCCAAATAGAGGGTATGCAGAAGTATTGCAGCTTTATTAACTGTCTGGGAGCCAAGGAGAATTACACCAATTTATGAAAGCATACATAAGAGTCTGAATCCCAAATAGAACTGTGCAGAATTATCCCAGCTTGAAAATCTGTGTAGATGCCAAACAGAGGATATGGAGAAGTATGGAAGCTTTAATAACTGTCTGGGAACCAAAGAGAATTACACCAATTTATACAACCATACATAAGAGTCTGAATCCCTAATAGAACTGTGCAGATTTATCCTAGATAGAAAGTCTATATTCATGCTAAATAGAGGATATGCAGAAGTATGGACGCTTTAATACCTGTATAAGAACCAATGAGAGTTACACCAATTTATACAAGCATAAATAAGAGCCTCGATCTCTAATCGAACTGTGCACATTTATCCCAGCTTAAAAATCTGTTTTCATGCCAAATAGAGGGTATGCAGAAGTATGGCAGCTTTATTAACTGTATGGGAGCTAAGGAGAACTACACCAATTTATGAAAGCATACATAAGAGTCTGAATCCCAAATAGAACTGTGCAGATTTATCCCAGCTTGAAAATCTGTGTAGATGCCAAACAGAGGATATCAGAAGTATGGAAGCTTTAATAACTGTCTGGGAACCAAAGAGAATTACACCAATTTATACAAGCATACATAAGAGTCTGAATCCCAAATAGAACTGTGCAGATTTATCCCAGCTTGAAAATCTGTCTAGATGCCAAATAAAGGATATGCAGAAGTATTGCGCTTTATTAACTGTCTGGGAGCCAAAGAGAATTACACCAATTTATAAAAGCATACATAAGAGTCTGAATCCCAAATAGAACTGTGCAGAATTATCCCAGCTTGAAAATCTGTGTAGATGCCAAACAGAGGATATGGAGAAGTATGGAAGCTTTAATAACTGTCTGGGAACCAAAGAGAATTACACCAATTTATACAACCATACATAAGAGTCTGAATCCCAAATAGAACTGTGCAGATTTATCCCAGCTTGAAAATCTGTCTAGATGCCAAATATAGGATATGCAGAAGTATGGCAGCTTTCATAACTGTCTGGGAACCAAAGAGAATTACACCAATTTATACAAGCATACATAAGAGTCTGAATCCCAAATAGAACTGTGCAGATTTATCCCAGCTTGAAAATCTGTGTAGATGCCAAACAGAGGATATGCAGAAGTATGGCAGCTTTAATAACTGTCTGGGAACCAAAGAGAATTACACCAATTTATACAAGCATACATAAGAGTCTGAATCCCAAATAGAACTGTGCAGAATTATCCCAGCTTGAAAATCTGTGTAGATGCCAAACAGAGGATATGCAGAAGTATGGCAGCTTTAATAACTGTCTGGGAACCAAAGAGAATTACACCAATTTATACAAGCATACATAAGAGTTTGAATCCCAAATAGAACTTTGCAGATTTATCCCAGCTTGAAAATCTGTCTAGATGCCAAATAGAGGATATGCAGAAGTATGGCAGCTTTCATAACTGTCTGGGAACCAAAGAGAATTACACCAATTTATACAAGCATAAATAAGAGCCTCGATCTCAAATGGAACTGGGCACATTTATCCCAGCTTAAAAATCTGTTTTCATGCCAAATAGAGGATATGCAGAAGTATTGCAGCTTTATTAACTGTCTGGGAGCCAAGAAGAATTACAAAAATTTATACAAGCATAAATAAGAGCTTCGATCTCCAATGGAACTGTGCACATTTATCCCAGCTTAAAAATCTGTCTTTATGCCAAATAGAGGGTATGCAGAAGTATGGCAGCTTTATTAACTGTATGGAAGCTAAGGAGAATTACACCAATTTATGAAAGCATACATAAGAGTCTGAATCTCAAATAGAACTGTGCAGATTTATCCCAGTTTGAAAATCTGTGTAGATGCCAAACAGAGGATATAAAGAAGTATGGCAGCTTCAATAACTGTCTTGGAACCAAAGAGAATTACACCAATTTATAAAAGCATACATAAGAGTCTGAATCCCAAATAGAACTGTGCAGATTTATCCCAGTTCAAAAATCTGTGTAGATGCCAAACAGAGGATATAAAGAAGTATGGCAGCTTCAATAACTGTCTGGGAACCAAAGAGAATTACACCAATTTATACAACCATTCATAAGAGTCTGAATCCCAAATAGAACTGTGCAGATTTATCCCAGCTTGAAAATCTGTCTAGATGCCAAATATAGGATATGCAGAAGTATGGCAGCTTTCATAACTGTCTGGGAACCAAAGAGAATTACACCAATTTATACAAGCATACATAAGAGTCTGAATCCCAAATAGAACTGTGCAGATTTATCCCAGCTTGAAAATCTGTGTAGATGCCAAACAGAGGATATGCAGAAGTATGGCAGCTTTAATAACTGTCTGGGAACCAAAGAGAATTACACCAATTTATACAAGCATACATAAGAGTCTGAATCCCAAATAGAACTGTGCAGAATTATCCCAGCTTGAAAATCTGTGTAGATACCAAACAGAGGATATGCAGAAGTATGGCAGCTTTAATAACTGTCTGGGAACCAAAGAGAATTACACCAATTTATACAAGCATACATAAGAGTTTGAATCCCAAATAGAACTTTGCAGATTTATCCCAGCTTGAAAATCTGTGTAGATGCCAAACAGAGGATATAAAGAAGTATGGCAGCTTTAATAACTGTCTGGGAACCAAAGAGAATTACACCAATTTATACAAGCATACATAAGAGTCTGAATCCCAAATAGAACTGTGCAGATTTATCCCAGCATGAAAATCTGTCTACATGCCAAATAGAGGGTATGCAGAAGTATGGCAGCTTTATTAACTGTATGGAAGCTAAGGAGAATTACACCAATTTATGAAAGCATACATAAGAGTCTGAATCTCAACTAGAACTGTGCAGATTTATCCCAGCTTGAAAATCTGTCTAGATGCCAAATAGAGGATATGCAGAGGTATTGCAGCTTTAATAACTGTCTGGGAGCCAAAGAGAATTACATCTATTTATAAAAGCATACATAAGAGTCTGAATTCCAAATAGAACTGTGCAAATTTATCCCAGCTTGAAAATCTGTGTAGATGCCAAACAGAGGATACGCAGAAGTATGGCAGCTTTAATAACTGTCTGGGAACCAAAGAGAATTACACCAATTTATACAAGCATACATAAGATTCTGAATCCCAAATAGAACTGTGCAGATTTATCCCAGCTTGAAAATCTTTCTAGATGCCAAATATAGGATATGCAGAAGTATTGCAGCTTCATTAACTGTTTGGGAGCCAAGGAGAATTACACCAATTTATACAAGCATAAATAAAAGCCTCGATCTCTAATCGAACTGTGCACATTTATCCCAGCTTAAAAATCTGTTTTCATGCCAAATAGAGGGTATGCAGAAGTATTGCAGCTTTATTAACTGTCTGGGAGCCAAGGAGAATTACACCAATTTATGAAAGCATACATAAGAGTCTGAATCCCAAATAGAACTGTGCAGAATTATCCCAGCTTGAAAATCTGTGTAGATGCCAAACAGAGGATATGGAGAAGTATGGAAGCTTTAATAACTGTCTGGGAACCAAAGAGAATTACACCAATTTATACAACCATACATAAGAGTCTGAATCCCTAATAGAACTGTGCAGATTTATCCTAGATAGAAAGTCTATATTCATGCTAAATAGAGGATATGCAGAAGTATGGACGCTTTAATACCTGTATAAGAACCAATGAGAGTTACACCAATTTATACAAGCATAAATAAGAGCCTCGATCTCTAATCGAACTGTGCACATTTATCCCAGCTTAAAAATCTGTTTTAATGCCAAATAGAGGGTATGCAGAAGTATGGCAGCTTTATTAACTGTATGGGAGCTAAGGAGAACTACACCAATTTATGAAAGCATACATAAGAGTCTGAATCCCAAATAGAACTGTGCAGATTTATCCCAGCTTGAAAATCTGTGTAGATGCCAAACAGAGGATATCAGAAGTATGGAAGCTTTAATAACTGTCTGGGAACCAAAGAGAATTACACCAATTTATACAAGCATACATAAGAGTCTGAATCCCAAATAGAACTGTGCAGATTTATCCCAGCTTGAAAATCTGTCTAGATGCCAAATAAAGGATATGCAGAAGTATTGCTGCTTTATTAACTGTCTGGGAGCCAAAGAGAATTACACCAATTTATAAAAGCATACATAAGAGTCTGAATCCCAAATAGAACTGTGCAGAATTATCCCAGCTTGAAAATCTGTGTAGATGCCAAACAGAGGATATGGAGAAGTATGGAAGCTTTAATAACTGTCTGGGAACCAAAGAGAATTACACCAATTTATACAACCATACATAAGAGTCTGAATCCCAAATAGAACTGTGCAGATTTATCCCAGCTTGAAAATCTGTCTAGATGCCAAATATAGGATATGCAGAAGTATGGCAGCTTTCATAACTGTCTGGGAACCAAAGAGAATTACACCAATTTATACAAGCATACATAAGAGTCTGAATCCCAAATAGAACTGTGCAGATTTATCCCAGCTTGAAAATCTGTGTAGATGCCAAACAGAGGATATGCAGAAGTATGGCAGCTTTAATAACTGTCTGGGAACCAAAGAGAATTACACCAATTTATACAAGCATACATAAGAGTCTGAATCCCAAATAGAACTGTGCAGAATTATCCCAGCTTGAAAATCTGTGTAGATGCCAAACAGAGGATATGCAGAAGTATGGCAGCTTTAATAACTGTCTGGGAACCAAAGAGAATTACACCAATTTATACAAGCATACATAAGAGTTTGAATCCCAAATAGAACTTTGCAGATTTATCCCAGCTTGAAAATCTGTCTAGATGCCAAATAGAGGATATGCAGAAGTATGGCAGCTTTCATAACTGTCTGGGAACCAAAGAGAATTACACCAATTTATACAAGCATAAATAAGAGCCTCGATCTCAAATGGAACTGGGCACATTTATCCCAGCTTAAAAATCTGTTTTCATGCCAAATAGAGGATATGCAGAAGTATTGCAGCTTTATTAACTGTCTGGGAGCCAAGAAGAATTACAAAAATTTATACAAGCATAAATAAGAGCTTCGATCTCCAATGGAACTGTGCAGATTTATCCCAGCTTGAAAATCTGTCTATATGGCAAATATAGGATATGCAGAAGTATTGCAGCTTTATTAACTGTCTGGGAGCCAAAGAGAATTACACCAATTTATAAAAGCATACATAAGAGTCTGAATCCCAAATATAACTGTGCAGATTTATCCCAGCTTGAAAATCTGTGTAGATGCCAAACAGAGGATATGCAGAAGTATGGCAGCTTTAATAACTGTCTGGGAACCAAAGAGAATTACACCAATTTATACAAGCATAAATAAGAGTCTGAATCCCAAATAGAACTGTGCAGATTTATCCCAGCTTGAAAATCTGTCTAGATGCCAAATAAAGGATATGCAGAAGTATTGCTGCTTTATTAACTGTCTGGGAGCCAAAGAGAATTACACCAATTTATAAAAGCATACATAAGAGTCTGAATCCTAAATAGAACTGTGCAGAATTATCCCAGCTTGAAAATCTGTGTAGATGCCAAACAGAGGATATGCAGAAGTATGGCAGCTTTAATAACTGTCTGGGAACCAAAGAGAATTACTCCAATTTATACAAGCATACATAAGAGTCTGAATCCCAAATAGAACTGTGCAGATTTATCCCAGCTAGAAAATCTGTCTAGATGCCAAATATAGGATATGCAGAAGTATGGCAGCTTTCATAACTGTCTGGGAACAAAAGAGAATTACACCAATTTATACAAGCATAAATAAGAGCCTCGATCTCGAATGGAACTGGGCACATTTATCCCAGCTTAAAAATATGTTTTCATGCCAAATAGAGGGTATGCAGAAGTATTGCAGCTTTATTAACTGTCTGGGAGCCAAGGAGAATTACACCAATTTATGAAAGCATACATAAGAGTCTGAATCCTAAATAGAACTGTGCAGATTTATCCCAGCTTGAAAATCTGTCTAGATGCCAAATAGAGGATATGCAGAAGTATTGCAGCTTTATTAACTGTCTGGGAGCCAAAGAGAATTACACCAATTTATGAAAGCATACATAAGAGTCTGAATCCTAAATAGAACTGTGCAGATTTATCCCAGCTTGAAAATCTGTCTTCATGCCAAATAGAGGGTATGCAGAAGTATTGCAGCTTTATTAACTGTCTGGGAGCCAAGGAGAATTACACCAATTTATGAAAGCATACATAAGAGTCTGAATCCCAAATAGAACTGTGCAGATTTATCCTAGCTTGAAAATCTGTCTACATGCCAAATAGAGGGTATGCAGAAGTATTGCAGCTTTATTAACTGTCTAGGAGCCAAAGAGAATTACACCAATTTATAAAAGCATACATAAGAGTCTGAATCCCAAATAGAACTGTGCAGATTTATCCCAGTTTGAAAATCTGTGTAGATGCCAAACAGAGGATATAAAGAAGTATGGCAGCTTTAATAACTGTCTGGGAACCAAAGAGAATTACACCAATTTATACAAGCATACATAAGAGTCTGAATCCGAAATAGAACTGTGCAGATTTATCCCAGCTTGAAAATCTGTCTAGATTCCAAATAGAGGATATGGAGAAGTATGACAGCTTTATTAACTGTATGGGAGCCAAGGAGAGTTACACCAATTTATACAAGCATACATAACAGTCTGGATCCCTAATAGAACTGTGCAGATTTATCCTAGATAGAAAGTCTATATTCATGCTAAATAGAGGATATGCAGAAGTATGGACGCTTTAATACCTGTATAAGAACCAATGAGAGTTACACCAATTTATACAAGCATAAATAAGAGCCTCGATCTCTAATCGAACTGTGCACATTTATCCCAGCTTAAAAATCTGTTTTCATGCCAAATAGAGGGTATGCAGAAGTATGGCAGCTTTATTAACTGTATGGGAGCTAAGGAGAACTACACCAATTTATGAAAGCATACATAAGAGTCTGAATCCCAAATAGAACTGTGCAGATTTATCCCAGCTTGAAAATCTGTGTAGATGCCAAACAGAGGATATCAGAAGTATGGAAGCTTTAATAACTGTCTGGGAACCAAAGAGAATTACACCAATTTATACAAGCATACATAAGAGTCTGAATCCCAAATAGAACTGTGCAGATTTATCCCAGCTTGAAAATCTGTGTAGATGCCAAACAGAGGATATGCAGAAGTATGGCAGCTTTAATAACTGTCTGGGAACCAAAGAGAATTACACCAATTTATACAAGCATACATAAGAGTCTGAATCCCAAATAGAACTGTGCAGATTTATCCCAGCTTGAAAATCTGTGTAGATGCCAAACAGAGGATACGCAGAAGTATGGCAGCTTTAATAACTGTCTGGGAACCAAAGAGAATTACACCAATTTATACAAGCATACATAAGATTCTGAATCCCAAATAGAACTGTGCAGATTTATCCCAGCTTGAAAATCTTTCTAGATGCCAAATATAGGATATGCAGAAGTATTGCAGCTTCATTAACTGTTTGGGAGCCAAGGAGAATTACACCAATTTATGCAAGCATAAATAAAAGCCTCGATCTCTAATCGAACTGTGCACATTTATCCCAGCTTAAAAATCTGTTTTCATGCCAAATAGAGGGTATGCAGAAGTATTGCAGCTTTATTAACTGTCTGGGAGCCAAGGAGAATTACACCAATTTATGAAAGCATACATAAGAGTCTGAATCCCAAATAGAACTGTGCAGAATTATCCCAGCTTGAAAATCTGTGTAGATGCCAAACAGAGGATATGGAGAAGTATGGAAGCTTTATTAACTGTATGGAAGCTAAGGAGAATCACACCAATTTATGAAAGCATACATAAGAGTCTGAATCTCAAATAGAACTGTGCAGATTTATCCCAGTTTGAAAATCTGTGTAGATGCCAAACAGAGGATATAAAGAAGTATGGCAGCTTCAATAACTGTCTGGGAACCAAAGAGAATTACACCAATTTATAAAAGCATACATAAGAGTCTGAATCCCAAATAGAACTGTGCAGATTTATCCCAGTTCAAAAATCTGTGTAGATGCCAAACAGAGGATATAAAGAAGTATGGCAGCTTTAATAACTGTCTGGGAACCAAAGAGAATTACACCAATTTATACAAGCATACATAAGAGTCTGAATCCCAAATAGAACTGTGCAGATTTATCCCAGCATGAAAATCTGTCTACATGCCAAATAGAGGGTATGCAGAAGTATGGCAGCTTTATTAACTGTATGGAAGCTAAGGAGAATTACACCAATTTATGAAAGCATACATAAGAGTCTGAATCTCAAATAGAACTGTGCAGATTTATCCCAGCTTGAAAATCTGTCTAGATGCCAAATAGAGGATATGCAGAGGTATTGCAGCTTTATTAACTGTCTGGGAGCCAAAGAGAATTACACCAATTTATAAAAGCATACATAAGAGTCTGAATCCCAAATAGAACTGTGCAGATTTATCCCAGCTTGAAAATCTGTGTAGATGCCAAACAGAGGATACGCAGAAGTATGGCAGCTTTAATAACTGTCTGGGAACCAAAGAGAATTACACCAATTTATACAAGCATACATAAGATTCTGAATCCCAAATAGAACTGTGCAGATTTATCCCAGCTTGAAAATCTTTCTAGATGCCAAATATAGGATATGCAGAAGTATTGCAGCTTCATTAACTGTTTGGGAGCCAAGGAGAATTACACCAATTTATACAAGCATAAATAAAAGCCTCGATCTCTAATCGAACTGTGCACATTTATCCCAGCTTAAAAATCTGTTTTCATGCCAAATAGAGGGTATGCAGAAGTATTGCAGCTTTATTAACTGTCTGGGAGCCAAAGAGAATTACACCAATTTATGAAAGCATACATAAGAGTCTGAATCCCAAATAGAACTGTGCAGAATTATCCCAGCTTGAAAATCTGTGTAGATGCCAAACAGAGGATATGGAGAAGTATGGAAGCTTTAATAACTGTCTGGGAACCAAAGAGAATTACACCAATTTATACAACCATACATAAGAGTCTGAATCCCAAATAGAACTGTGCAGATTTATCCCAGCTTGAAAATCTGTCTAGATGCCAAATAGAGGATATGCAGAAGTATGGCAGCTTTAATAACTGTCTGGGAACCAAAGAGAATTACACCAATTTATACAAGCATACATAAGAGTCTGAATCCCAAATAGAACTGTGCAGATTTATCCCAGCTTGAAAATCTGTGTAGATGCCAAACAGAGGATATGCAGAAGTATGGCAGCTTTAATAACTGTCTGGGAACCAAAGAGAATTACACCAATTTATACAAGCATACATAAGAGTCTGAATCCCAAATAGAACTGTGCAGAATTATCCCAGCTTGAAAATCTGTGTAGATGCCAAACAGAGGATATGGAGAAGTATGGAAGCTTTAATAACTGTCTGGGAACCAAAGAGAATTACACCAATTTATACAACCATACATAAGAGTCTGAATCCCAAATAGAACTGTGCAGATTTATCCCAGCTTGAAAATCTGTCTAGATGCCAAATAGAGGATATGCAGAAGTATAGCAGCTTTAATAACTGTCTGGGAACCAAAGAGAATTACACCAATTTATACAAGCATACATAAGAGTTTGAATCCCAAATAGAACTGTGCAGATTTATCCCAGCTTGAAAATCTGTCTAGATGCCAAATAGAGGATATGCAGAAGTATGGCAGCTTTCATAACTGTCTGGGAACCAAAGAGAATTACACCAATTTATACAAGCATAAATAAGAGCCTCGATCTCAAATGGAACTGGGCACATTTATCCCAGCTTGAAAATCTGTTTTCATGCCAAATAGAGGGTATGCAGAAGTATTGCATCTTTATTAACTGTCTGGGAGCCAAGGAGAATTACACCAATTTATGAAAGCATACATAAGAGTCTGAATCCCAAATAGAACTGTGCAGATTTATCCCAGTTTGAAAATCTGTGTAGATGCCAAACAGAGGATATAAAGAAGTATGGCAGCTTTAATAACTGTCTGGGAACTAAAGAGAATTACACCAATTTATACAAGCATACATAAGAGTCTGAATCCCAAATAGAACTGTGCAGATTTATCCCAGCTTGAAAATCTGTCTAGATTCCAAATAGAGGATATGCAGAAGTATGACAGCTTTATTAACTGTATGGGAGCCAAGGAGAGTTACACCAATTTATGAAAGCATACATAAGAGTCTGAATCTCAAATAGAACTGTGCAGATTTATCCTAGATAGAAAGTCTATATTCATGCTAAATAGAGGATATGCAGAAGTATGGACGCTTTAATACCTGTATAAGAACCAATGAGAGTTACACCAATTTATACAAGCATAAATAAGAGCCTCGATCTCTAATCGAACTGTGCACATTTATCCCAGCTTAAAAATCTGTTTTCATGCCAAATAGAGGGTATGCAGAAGTATGGCAGCTTTATTAACTGTATGGGAGCTAAGGAGAACTACACCAATTTATGAAAGCATACATAAGAGTCTGAATCCCAAATAGAACTGTGCAGATTTATCCCAGCTTGAAAATCTGTGTAGATGCCAAACAGAGGATATCAGAAGTATGGAAGCTTTAATAACTGTCTGGGAACCAAAGAGAATTACACCAATTTATACAAGCATACATAAGAGTCTGAATCCCAAATAGAACTGTGCAGATTTATCCCAGCTTGAAAATCTGTCTAGATTCCAAATAGAGGATATTCAGAAGTATGACAGCTTTATTAACTGTATGGGAGCCAAAGAGAGTCACCAATTTATACAAGCATACATAACAGTCTGGATCCCTAATAGAACTGTGCAGATTTATCCTAGATAGAAAGTCTATATTCATGCTAAATAGAGGATATGCAGAAGTATGGACGCTTTAATACCTGTATAAGAATCAATGAGAGTTACACCAATTTATACAAGCATAAATAAGAGCCTCGATCTCTAATGGAACTGTGCACATTTATGCCAGCTTAAAAATCTGTTTTCATGCCAAATAGAGGGTATGCAGAAGTATGGCAGCTTTATTAACTGTATGGGAGCTAAGGAGAACTACACCAATTTATGAAAGCATACATAAGAGTCTGAATCTCAAATAGAACTGTGCAGATTTATCCCAGCTTTAAAATCTGTCTAGATGCCAAACAGAGGATATGCAGAAGTATGGTAGCTTTAATAACTGTCTGGGAACCAAAGAGAATTACACCAATTTATAAAAGCATAAATAAAAGCCTCGATCTCTAATGGAACTGTGCACATTTATCTCAGCTTAAAAATCTGTTTTCATGCCAAATAGAGGATATGCAGAAGTATGGCAGCTTTAATAACTGTCTGGGAACCAAAGAGAATTACACCAATTTATACAAGCATACATAAGAGTCTGAATCCCAAATAGAACTGTGCAGATTTATCCCAGCATGAAAATCTGTCTACATGCCAAATAGAGGGTATGCAGAAGTATTGCAGCTTTATTAACTGTCTGGGAGCCAAGAAGAATTACAAAAATTTATACAAGCATAAATAAGAGCTTCGATCTCCAATGGAACTGTGCACATTTATCCCAGCTTAAAAATCTGTCTTCATGCCAAATAGAGGGTATGCAGAAGTATGGCAGCTTTATTAACTGTATGGAAGCTAAGGAGAATTACACCAATTTATGAAAGCATACATAAGAGTCTGAATCTCAAATAGAACTGTGCAGATTTATCCCAGCTTTAAAATCTGTCTAGATGCCAAACAGAGGATATGCAGAAGTATGGTAGCTTTAATAACTGTCTGGGAACCAAAGAGAATTACACCAATTTATAAGAGCATAAATAAAAGCCTCGATCTCTAATGGAACTGTGCACATTTATCCCAGCTTAAAAATCTGTTTTCATGCCAAATAGAGGATATGCAGAAGTATTGCAGCTTTATTAACTGTCTGGGAGCCAAGAAGAATTACAAAAATTTATAAAAGCATAAATAAAAGCCTCGATCTCTAATGGAACTGTGCACATTTATCCCAGCTTAAAAATCTGTTTTCATGCCAAATAGAGGATATGCAGAAGTATTGCAGCTTCATTAACTGTCTGGGAGCCAAGGAGAATTACACCAATTTATACAAGCATAAATAAAAGCCTCGATCTCTAATCGAACTGTGCACATTTATCGCAGCTTAAAAATCTGTTTTCATGCCAAATAGAGGGTATGCAGAAGTATTGCAGCTTTATTAACTGTCTGGGAGCCAAGGAGAATTACACCAATTTATGAAAGCATACATAAGAGTCTGAATCCTAAATAGAACTGTGCAGATTTATCCCAGCTTGAAAATCTGTCTATATGGCAAATATAGGATATGCAGAAGTATTGCAGCTTTATTAACTGTCTGGGAGCCAAAGAGAATTACACCAATTTATAAAAGCATACATAAGAGTCTGAATCCCAAATATAACTGTGCAGATTTATCCCAGCTTGAAAATCTGTGTAGATGCCAAACAGAGGATATGCAGAAGTATGGCAGCTTTAATAACTGTCTGGGAACCAAAGAGAATTACACCAATTTATACAAGCATAAATAAGAGTCTGAATCCCAAATAGAACTGTGCAGATTTATCCCAGCTTGAAAATCTGTCTAGATGCCAAATAAAGGATATGCAGAAGTATTGCTGCTTTATTAACTGTCTGGGAGCCAAAGAGAATTACACCAATTTATAAAAGCATACATAAGAGTCTGAATCCTAAATAGAACTGTGCAGAATTATCCCAGCTTGAAAATCTGTGTAGATGCCAAACAGAGGATATGCAGAAGTATGGCAGCTTTAATAACTGTCTGGGAACCAAAGAGAATTACTCCAATTTATACAAGCATACATAAGAGTCTGAATCCCAAATAGAACTGTGCAGATTTATCCCAGCTAGAAAATCTGTCTAGATGCCAAATATAGGATATGCAGAAGTATGGCAGCTTTCATAACTGTCTGGGAACCAAAGAGAATTACACCAATTTATACAAGCATAAATAAGAGCCTCGATCTCGAATGGAACTGGGCACATTTATCCCAGCTTAAAAATCTGTTTTCATGCCAAATAGAGGGTATGCAGAAGTATTGCAGCTTTATTAACTGTCTGGGAGCCAAGGAGAATTACACCAATTTATGAAAGCATACATAAGAGTCTGAATCCTAAATAGAACTGTGCAGATTTATCCCAGCTTGAAAATCTGTCTAGATGCCAAATAGAGGATATGCAGAAGTATTGCAGCTTTATTAACTGTCTGGGAGCCAAAGAGAATTACACCAATTTATGAAAGCATACATAAGAGTCTGAATCCTAAATAGAACTGTGCAGATTTATCCCAGCTTGAAAATCTGTCTTCATGCCAAATAGAGGGTATGCAGAAGTATTGCAGCTTTATTAACTGTCTGGGAGCCAAGGAGAATTACACCAATTTATGAAAGCATACATAAGAGTCTGAATCCCAAATAGAACTGTGCAGATTTATCCTAGCTTGAAAATCTGTCTACATGCCAAATAGAGGGTATGCAGAAGTATTGCAGCTTTATTAACTGTCTAGGAGCCAAAGAGAATTACACCAATTTATAAAAGCATACATAAGAGTCTGAATCCCAAATAGAACTGTGCAGATTTATCCCAGTTTGAAAATCTGTGTAGATGCCAAACAGAGGATATAAAGAAGTATGGCAGCTTTAATAACTGTCTGGGAACCAAAGAGAATTACACCAATTTATACAAGCATACATAAGAGTCTGAATCCCAAATAGAACTGTGCAGATTTATCCCAGCTTGAAAATCTGTCTAGATGCCAAATAGAGGATATGCAGAAGTATGACAGCTTTATTAACTGTATGGGAGCCAAGGAGAGTTACACCAATTTATACAAGCATACATAACAGTCTGGATCCCTAATAGAACTGTGCAGATTTATCCTAGATAGAAAGTCTATATTCATGCTAAATAGAGGATATGCAGAAGTATGGACGCTTTAATACCTGTATAAGAACCAATGAGAGTTACACCAATTTATACAAGCATAAATAAGAGCCTCGATCTCTAATCGAACTGTGCACATTTATCCCAGCTTAAAAATCTGTTTTCATGCCAAATAGAGGGTATGCAGAAGTATGGCAGCTTTATTAACTGTATGGGAGCTAAGGAGAACTACACCAATTTATGAAAGCATACATAAGAGTCTGAATCCCAAATAGAACTGTGCAGATTTATCCCAGCTTGAAAATCTGTGTAGATGCCAAACAGAGGATATCAGAAGTATGGAAGCTTTAATAACTGTCTGGGAACCAAAGAGAATTACACCAATTTATACAAGCATACATAAGAGTCTGAATCCCAAATAGAACTGTGCAGATTTATCCCAGCTTGAAAATCTGTGTAGATGCCAAACAGAGGATATGCAGAAGTATGGCAGCTTTAATAACTGTCTGGGAACCAAAGAGAATTACACCAATTTATACAAGCATACATAAGAGTCTGAATCCCAAATAGAACTGTGCAGATTTATCCCAGCTTGAAAATCTGTGTAGATGCCAAACAGAGGATACGCAGAAGTATGGCAGCTTTAATAACTGTCTGGGAACCAAGGAGAGTTACACCAATTTATACAAGCATACATAACAGTCTGGATCCCTAATAGAACTGTGCAGATTTATCCTAGATAGAAAGTCTATATTCATGCTAAATAGAGGATATGCAGAAGTATGGACGCTTTAATACCTGTATAAGAACCAATGAGAGTTACACCAATTTATACAAGCATAAATAAGAGCCTCGATCTCTAATCGAACTGTGCACATTTATCCCAGCTTAAAAATCTGTTTTCATGCCAAATAGAGGGTATGCAGAAGTATGGCAGCTTTATTAACTGTATGGGAGCTAAGGAGAACTACACCAATTTATGAAAGCATACATAAGAGTCTGAATCCCAAATAGATCTGTGCAGATTTATCCCAGCTTGAAAATCTGTGTAGATGCCAAACAGAGGATATCAGAAGTATGGAAGCTTTAATAACTGTCTGGGAACCAAAGAGAATTACACCAATTTATACAAGCATACATAAGAGTCTGAATCCCAAATAGAACTGTGCAGATTTATCCCAGCTTGAAAATCTGTGTAGATGCCAAACAGAGGATATGCAGAAGTATGGCAGCTTTAATAACTGTCTGGGAACCAAAGAGAATTACACCAATTTATACAAGCATACATAAGAGTCTGAATCCCAAATAGAACTGTGCAGATTTATCCCAGCTTGAAAATCTGTGTAGATGCCAAACAGAGGATACGCAGAAGTATGGCAGCTTTAATAACTGTCTGGGAACCAAAGAGAATTACACCAATTTATACAAGCATACATAAGATTCTGAATCCCAAATAGAACTGTGCAGATTTATCCCAGCTTGAAAATCTTTCTAGATGCCAAATATAGGATATGCAGAAGTATTGCAGCTTCATTAACTGTTTGGGAGCCAAGGAGAATTACACCAATTTATACAAGCATAAATAAAAGCCTCGATCTCTAATCGAACTGTGCACATTTATCCCAGCTTAAAAATCTGTTTTCATGCCAAATAGAGGGTATGCAGAAGTATTGCAGCTTTATTAACTGTCTGGGAGCCAAGGAGAATTACACCAATTTATGAAAGCATACATAAGAGTCTGAATCCCAAATAGAACTGTGCAGAATTATCCCAGCTTGAAAATCTGTGTAGATGCCAAACAGAGGATATGGAGAAGTATGGAAGCTTTATTAACTGTATGGAAGCTAAGGAGAATCACACCAATTTATGAAAGCATACATAAGAGTCTGAATCTCAAATAGAACTGTGCAGATTTATCCCAGTTTGAAAATCTGTGTAGATGCCAAACAGAGGATATAAAGAAGTATGGCAGCTTCAATAACTGTCTGGGAACCAAAGAGAATTACACCAATTTATAAAAGCATACATAAGAGTCTGAATCCCAAATAGAACTGTGCAGATTTATCCCAGTTCAAAAATCTGTGTAGATGCCAAACAGAGGATATAAAGAAGTATGGCAGCTTTAATAACTGTCTGGGAACCAAAGAGAATTACACCAATTTATACAAGCATACATAAGAGTCTGAATCCCAAATAGAACTGTGCAGATTTATCCCAGCATGAAAATCTGTCTACATGCCAAATAAAGGGTATGCAGAAGTATGGCAGCTTTATTAACTGTATGGAAGCTAAGGAGAATTACACCAATTTATGAAAGCATACATAAGAGTCTGAATCTCAAATAGAACTGTGCAGATTTATCCCAGCTTGAAAATCTGTCTAGATGCCAAATAGAGGATATGCAGAGGTATTGCAGCTTTATTAACTGTCTGGGAGCCAAAGAGAATTACATCTATTTATAAAAGCATACATAAGAGTCTGAATCCCAAATAGAACTGTGCAGATTTATCCCAGCTTGAAAATCTGTGTAGATGCCAAACAGAGGATACGCAGAAGTATGGCAGCTTTGATAACTGTCTGGGAACCAAAGAGAATTACACCAATTTATACAAGCATACATAAGATTCTGAATCCCAAATAGAACTGTGCAGATTTATCCCAGCTTGAAAATCTTTCTAGATGCCAAATATAGGATATGCAGAAGTATTGCAGCTTCATTAACTGTTTGGGAGCCAAGGAGAATTACACCAATTTATACAAGCATAAATAAAAGCCTCGATCTCTAATCGAACTGTGCACATTTATCCCAGCTTAAAAATCTGTTTTCATGCCAAATAGAGGGTATGCAGAAGTATTGCAGCTTTATTAACTGTCTGGGAGCCAAGGAGAATTACACCAATTTATGAAAGCATACATAAGAGTCTGAATCCCAAATAGAACTGTGCAGAATTATCCCAGCTTGAAAATCTGTGTAGATGCCAAACAGAGGATATGGAGAAGTATGGAAGCTATAATAACTGTCTGGGAACCAAAGAGAATTACACCAATTTATACAACCATACATAAGAGTCTGAATCCCAAATAGAACTGTGCAGATTTATCCCAGCTTGAAAATCTGTCTAGATGCCAAATAGAGGATATGCAGAAGTATGGCAGCTTTAATAACTGTCTGGGAACCAAAGAGAATTACACCAATTTATACAAGCATACATAAGAGTCTGAATCCCAAATAGAACTGTGCAGATTTATCCCAGCTTGAAAATCTGTGTAGATGCCAAACAGAGGATATGCAGAAGTATGGCAGCTTTAATAACTGTCTGGGAACCAAAGAGAATTACACCAATTTATACAAGCATACATAAGAGTCTGAATCCCAAATAGAACTGTGCAGAATTATCCCAGCTTGAAAATCTGTGTAGATGCCAAACAGAGGATATGGAGAAGTATGGAAGCTTTAATAACTGTCTGGGAACCAAAGAGAATTACACCAATTTATACAACCATACATAAGAGTCTGAATCCCAAATAGAACTGTGCAGATTTATCCCAGCTTGAAAATCTGTCTAGATGCCAAATAGAGGATATGCAGAAGTATAGCAGCTTTAATAACTGTCTGGGAACCAAAGAGAATTACACCAATTTATACAAGCATACATAAGAGTTTGAATCCCAAATAGAACTGTGCAGATTTATCCCAGCTTGAAAATCTGTCTAGATGCCAAATAGAGGATATGCAGAAGTATGGCAGCTTTCATAACTGTCTGGGAACCAAAGAGAATTACACCAATTTATACAAGCATAAATAAGAGCCTCGATCTCAAATGGAACTGGGCACATTTATCCCAGCTTGAAAATCTGTTTTCATGCCAAATAGAGGGTATGCAGAAGTATTGCATCTTTATTAACTGTCTGGGAGCCAAGGAGAATTACACCAATTTATGAAAGCATACATAAGAGTCTGAATCCCAAATAGAACTGTGCAGATTTATCCCAGTTTGAAAATCTGTGTAGATGCCAAACAGAGGATATAAAGAAGTATGGCAGCTTTAATAACTGTCTGGGAACTAAAGAGAATTACACCAATTTATACAAGCATACATAAGAGTCTGAATCCCAAATAGAACTGTGCAGATTTATCCCAGCTTGAAAATCTGTCTAGATTCCAAATAGAGGATATGCAGAAGTATGACAGCTTTATTAACTGTATGGGAGCCAAGGAGAGTTACACCAATTTATACAAGCATACATAACAGTCTGGATCCCTAATAGAACTGTGCAGATTTATCCTAGATAGAAAGTCTATATTCATGCTAAATAGAGGATATGCAGAAGTATGGACGCTTTAATACCTGTATAAGAACCAATGAGAGTTACACCAATTTATACAAGCATAAATAAGAGCCTCGATCTCTAATGGAACTGTGCACATTTATGCCAGCTTAAAAATCTGTTTTCATGCCAAATAGAGGGTATGCAGAAGTATGGCAGCTTTATTAACTGTATGGGAGCTAAGGAGAACTACACCAATTTATGAAAGCATACATAAGAGTCTGAATCTCAAATAGAACTGTGCAGATTTATCCCAGCTTTAAAATCTGTCTAGATGCCAAACAGAGGATATGCAGAAGTATGGTAGCTTTAATAACTGTCTGGGAACCAAAGAGAATTACACCAATTTATAAAAGCATAAATAAAAGCCTCGATCTCTAATGGAACTGTGCACATTTATCCCAGCTTAAAAATCTGTTTTCATGCCAAATAGAGGATATGCAGAAGTATGGCAGCTTTAATAACTGTCTGGGAACCAAAGAGAATTACACCAATTTATACAAGCATACATAAGAGTCTGAATCCCAAATAGAACTGTGCAGATTTATCTCAGCATGAAAATCTGTCTACATGCCAAATAGAGGGTATGCAGAAGTATTGCAGCTTTATTAACTGTCTGGGAGCCAAGAAGAATTACACCAATTTATACAAGCATACATAAGAGTCTGAATCCCAAATAGAACTGTGCAGATTTATCTCAGCATGAAAATCTGTCTACATGCCAAATAGAGGGTATGCAGAAGTATTGCTGCTTTATTAACTGTCTGGGAGCCAAAGAGAATTACACCAATTTATAAAAGCATACATAAGAGTCTGAATCCTAAATAGAACTGTGCAGAATTATCCCAGCTTGAAAATCTGTGTAGATGCAAACAGAGGATATGCAGAAGTATGGCAGCTTTAATAACTGTCTGGGAACCAAAGAGAATTACTCCAATTTATACAAGCATACATAAGAGTCTGAATCCCAAATAGAACTGTGCAGATTTATCCCAGCTAGAAAATCTGTCTAGATGCCAAATATAGGATATGCAAAAGTATGGCAGCTTTCATAACTGTCTGGGAACCAAAGAGAATTACACCAATTTATACAAGCATAAATAAGAGCCTCGATCTCGAATGGAACTGGGCACATTTATCCCAGCTTAAAAATCTGTTTTCATGCCAAATAGAGGGTATGCAGAAGTATTGCAGCTTTATTAACTGTCTGGGAGCCAAGGAGAATTACACCAATTTATGAAAGCATACATAAGAGTCTGAATCCTAAATAGAACTGTGCAGATTTATCCCAGCTTGAAAATCTGTCTAGATGCCAAATAGAGGATATGCAGAAGTATTGCAGCTTTATTAACTGTCTGGGAGCCAAAGAGAATTACACCAATTTATGAAAGCATACATAAGAGTCTGAATCCTAAATAGAACTGTGCAGATTTATCCCAGCTTGAAAATCTGTCTTCATGCCAAATAGAGGGTATGCAGAAGTATTGCAGCTTTATTAACTGTCTGGGAGCCAAGGAGAATTACACCAATTTATGAAAGCATACATAAGAGTCTGAATCCCAAATAGAACTGTGCAGATTTATCCTAGCTTGAAAATCTGTCTACATGCCAAATAGAGGGTATGCAGAAGTATTGCAGCTTTATTAACTGTCTAGGAGCCAAAGAGAATTACACCAATTTATAAAAGCATACATAAGAGTCTGAATCCCAAATAGAACTGTGCAGATTTATCCCAGTTTGAAAATCTGTGTAGATGCCAAACAGAGGATATAAAGAAGTATGGCAGCTTTAATAACTGTCTGGGAACCAAAGAGAATTACACCAATTTATACAAGCATACATAAGAGTCTGAATCCCAAATAGAACTGTGCAGATTTATCCCAGCTTGAAAATCTGTCTAGATTCCAAATAGAGGATATGCAGAAGTATGACAGCTTTATTAACTGTATGGGAGCCAAGGAGAGTTACACCAATTTATACAAGCATACATAACAGTCTGGATCCCTAATAGAACTGTGCAGATTTATCCTAGATAGAAAGTCTATATTCATGCTAAATAGAGGATATGCAGAAGTATGGTAGCTTTAATAACTGTCTGGGAACCAAAGAGAATTACACCAATTTATAAAAGCATAAATAAAAGCCTCGATCTCTAATGGAACTGTGCACATTTATCCCAGCTTAAAAATCTGTTTTCATGCCAAATAGAGGATATGCAGAAGTATGGCAGCTTTAATAACTGTCTGGGAACCAAAGAGAATTACACCAATTTATACAAGCATACATAAGAGTCTGAATCCCAAATAGAACTGTGCAGATTTATCTCAGCATGAAAATCTGTCTACATGCCAAATAGAGGGTATGCAGAAGTATTGCAGCTTTATTAACTGTCTGGGAGCCAAGAAGAATTACACCAATTTATACAAGCATACATAAGAGTCTGAATCCCAAATAGAACTGTGCAGATTTATCTCAGCATGAAAATCTGTCTACATGCCAAATAGAGGGTATGCAGAAGTATTGCTGCTTTATTAACTGTCTGGGAGCCAAAGAGAATTACACCAATTTATAAAAGCATACATAAGAGTCTGAATCCTAAATAGAACTGTGCAGAATTATCCCAGCTTGAAAATCTGTGTAGATGCAAACAGAGGATATGCAGAAGTATGGCAGCTTTAATAACTGTCTGGGAACCAAAGAGAATTACTCCAATTTATACAAGCATACATAAGAGTCTGAATCCCAAATAGAACTGTGCAGATTTATCCCAGCTAGAAAATCTGTCTAGATGCCAAATATAGGATATGCAAAAGTATGGCAGCTTTCATAACTGTCTGGGAACCAAAGAGAATTACACCAATTTATACAAGCATAAATAAGAGCCTCGATCTCGAATGGAACTGGGCACATTTATCCCAGCTTAAAAATCTGTTTTCATGCCAAATAGAGGGTATGCAGAAGTATTGCAGCTTTATTAACTGTCTGGGAGCCAAGGAGAATTACACCAATTTATGAAAGCATACATAAGAGTCTGAATCCTAAATAGAACTGTGCAGATTTATCCCAGCTTGAAAATCTGTCTAGATGCCAAATAGAGGATATGCAGAAGTATTGCAGCTTTATTAACTGTCTGGGAGCCAAAGAGAATTACACCAATTTATGAAAGCATACATAAGAGTCTGAATCCTAAATAGAACTGTGCAGATTTATCCCAGCTTGAAAATCTGTCTTCATGCCAAATAGAGGGTATGCAGAAGTATTGCAGCTTTATTAACTGTCTGGGAGCCAAGGAGAATTACACCAATTTATAAAAGCATACATAAGAGTCTGAATCCCAAATAGAACTGTGCAGATTTATCCTAGCTTGAAAATCTGTCTACATGCCAAATAGAGGGTATGCAGAAGTATTGCAGCTTTATTAACTGTCTAGGAGCCAAAGAGAATTACACCAATTTATAAAAGCATACATAAGAGTCTGAATCCCAAATAGAACTGTGCAGATTTATCCCAGTTTGAAAATCTGTGTAGATGCCAAACAGAGGATATAAAGAAGTATGGCAGCTTTAATAACTGTCTGGGAACCAAAGAGAATTACACCAATTTATACAAGCATACATAAGAGTCTGAATCCCAAATAGAACTGTGCAGATTTATCCCAGCTTGAAAATCTGTCTAGATTCCAAATAGAGGATATGCAGAAGTATGACAGCTTTATTAACTGTATGGGAGCCAAGGAGAGTTACACCAATTTATACAAGCATACATAACAGTCTGGATCCCTAATAGAACTGTGCAGATTTATCCTAGATAGAAAGTCTATATTCATGCTAAATAGAGGATATGCAGAAGTATGGACGCTTTAATACCTGTATAAGAACCAATGAGAGTTACACCAATTTATACAAGCATAAATAAGAGCCTCGATCTCTAATCGAACTGTGCACATTTATCCCAGCTTAAAAATCTGTTTTCATGCCAAATAGAGGGTATGCAGAAGTATGGCAGCTTTATTAACTGTATGGGAGCTAAGGAGAACTACACCAATTTATGAAAGCATACATAAGAGTCTGAATCCCAAATAGAACTGTGCAGATTTATCCCAGCTTGAAAATCTGTGTAGATGCCAAACAGAGGATATCAGAAGTATGGAAGCTTTAATAACTGTCTGGGAACCAAAGAGAATTACACCAATTTATACAAGCATACATAAGAGTCTGAATCCCAAATAGAACTGTGCAGATTTATCCCAGCTTGAAAATCTGTGTAGATGCCAAACAGAGGATATGCAGAAGTATGGCAGCTTTAATAACTGTCTGGGAACCAAAGAGAATTACACCAATTTATACAAGCATACATAAGAGTCTGAATCCCAAATAGAACTGTGCAGATTTATCCCAGCTTGAAAATCTGTGTAGATGCCAAACAGAGGATACGCAGAAGTATGGCAGCTTTGATAACTGTCTGGGAACCAAAGAGAATTACACCAATTTATACAAGCATACATAAGATTCTGAATCCCAAATAGAACTGTGCAGATTTATCCCAGCTTGAAAATCTTTCTAGATGCCAAATATAGGATATGCAGAAGTATTGCAGCTTCATTAACTGTTTGGGAGCCAAGGAGAATTACACCAATTTATACAAGCATAAATAAAAGCCTCGATCTCTAATCGAACTGTGCACATTTATCCCAGCTTAAAAATCTGTTTTCATGCCAAATAGAGGGTATGCAGAAGTATTGCAGCTTTATTAACTGTCTGGGAGCCAAGGAGAATTACACCAATTTATGAAAGCATACATAAGAGTCTGAATCCCAAATAGAACTGTGCAGAATTATCCCAGCTTGAAAATCTGTGTAGATGCCAAACAGAGGATATGGAGAAGTATGGAAGCTTTATTAACTGTATGGAAGCTAAGGAGAATCACACCAATTTATGAAAGCATACATAAGAGTCTGAATCTCAAATAGAACTGTGCAGATTTATCCCAGTTTGAAAATCTGTGTAGATGCCAAACAGAGGATATAAAGAAGTATGGCAGCTTCAATAACTGTCTGGGAACCAAAGAGAATTACACCAATTTATAAAAGCATACATAAGAGTCTGAATCCCAAATAGAACTGTGCAGATTTATCCCAGTTCAAAAATCTGTGTAGATGCCAAACAGAGGATATAAAGAAGTATGGCAGCTTTAATAACTGTCTGGGAACCAAAGAGAATTACACCAATTTATACAAGCATACATAAGAGTCTGAATCCCAAATAGAACTGTGCAGATTTATCCCAGCTTGAAAATCTGTCTAGATGCCAAATAGAGGGTATGCAGAAGTATGGCAGCTTTATTAACTGTATGGAAGCTAAGGAGAATTACACCAATTTATGAAAGCATACATAAGAGTCTGAATCTCAAATAGAACTGTGCAGATTTATCCCAGCTTGAAAATCTGTCTAGATGCCAAATAGAGGATATGCAGAGGTATTGCAGCTTTATTAACTGTCTGGGAGCCAAAGAGAATTACATCTATTTATAAAAGCATACATAAGAGTCTGAATCCCAAATAGAACTGTGCAGATTTATCCCAGCTTGAAAATCTGTGTAGATGCCAAACAGAGGATACGCAGAAGTATGGCAGCTTTGATAACTGTCTGGGAACCAAAGAGAATTACACCAATTTATACAAGCATACATAAGATTCTGAATCCCAAATAGAACTGTGCAGATTTATCCCAGCTTGAAAATCTTTCTAGATGCCAAATATAGGATATGCAGAAGTATTGCAGCTTCATTAACTGTTTGGGAGCCAAGGAGAATTACACCAATTTATACAAGCATAAATAAAAGCCTCGATCTCTAATCGAACTGTGCACATTTATCCCAGCTTAAAAATCTGTTTTCATGCCAAATAGAGGGTATGCAGAAGTATTGCAGCTTTATTAACTGTCTGGGAGCCAAGGAGAATTACACCAATTTATGAAAGCATACATAAGAGTCTGAATCCCAAATAGAACTGTGCAGAATTATCCCAGCTTGAAAATCTGTGTAGATGCCAAACAGAGGATATAAAGAAGTATGGCAGCTTTAATAACTGTCTGGGAACCAAAGAGAATTACACCAATTTATACAAGCATACATAAGAGTCTGAATCCCAAATAGAACTGTGCAGATTTATCCCAGCTTGAAAATCTGTCTAGATTCCAAATAGAGGATATGCAGAAGTATGACAGCTTTATTAACTGTATGGGAGCCAAGGAGAGTTACACCAATTTATACAAGCATACATAACAGTCTGGATCCCTAATAGAACTGTGCAGATTTATCCTAGATAGAAAGTCTATATTCATGCTAAATAGAGGATATGCAGAAGTATGGACGCTTTAATACCTGTATAAGAACCAATGAGAGTTACACCAATTTATACAAGCATAAATAAGAGCCTCGATCTCTAATCGAACTGTGCACATTTATCCCAGCTTAAAAATCTGTTTTCATGCCAAATAGAGGGTATGCAGAAGTATGGCAGCTTTATTAACTGTATGGGAGCTAAGGAGAACTACACCAATTTATGAAAGCATACATAAGAGTCTGAATCCCAAATAGAACTGTGCAGATTTATCCCAGCTTGAAAATCTGTGTAGATGCCAAACAGAGGATATCAGAAGTATGGAAGCTTTAATAACTGTCTGGGAACCAAAGAGAATTACACCAATTTATACAAGCATACATAAGAGTCTGAATCCCAAATAGAACTGTGCAGATTTATCCCAGCTTGAAAATCTGTGTAGATGCCAAACAGAGGATATGCAGAAGTATGGCAGCTTTAATAACTGTCTGGGAACCAAAGAGAATTACACCAATTTATACAAGCATACATAAGAGTCTGAATCCCAAATAGAACTGTGCAGATTTATCCCAGCTTGAAAATCTGTGTAGATGCCAAACAGAGGATACGCAGAAGTATGGCAGCTTTAATAACTGTCTGGGAACCAAAGAGAATTACACCAATTTATACAAGCATACATAAGATTCTGAATCCCAAATAGAACTGTGCAGATTTATCCCAGCTTGAAAATCTGTCTAGATTCCAAATAGAGGATATGCAGAAGTATGACAGCTTTATTAACTGTATGGGAGCCAAGGAGAGTTACACCAATTTATACAAGCATACATAACAGTCTGGATCCCTAATAGAACTGTGCAGATTTATCCTAGATAGAAAGTCTATATTCATGCTAAATAGAGGATATGCAGAAGTATGGACGCTTTAATACCTGTATAAGAACCAATGAGAGTTACACCAATTTATACAAGCATAAATAAGAGCCTCGATCTCTAATCGAACTGTGCACATTTATCCCAGCTTAAAAATCTGTTTTCATGCCAAATAGAGGGTATGCAGAAGTATGGCAGCTTTATTAACTGTATGGGAGCTAAGGAGAACTACACCAATTTATGAAAGCATACATAAGAGTCTGAATCCCAAATAGAACTGTGCAGATTTATCCCAGCTTGAAAATCTGTGTAGATGCCAAACAGAGGATATCAGAAGTATGGAAGCTTTAATAACTGTCTGGGAACCAAAGAGAATTACACCAATTTATACAAGCATACATAAGAGTCTGAATCCCAAATAGAACTGTGCAGATTTATCCCAGCTTGAAAATCTGTGTAGATGCCAAACAGAGGATATGCAGAAGTATGGCAGCTTTAATAACTGTCTGGGAACCAAAGAGAATTACACCAATTTATACAAGCATACATAAGAGTCTGAATCCCAAATAGAACTGTGCAGATTTATCCCAGCTTGAAAATCTGTGTAGATGCCAAACAGAGGATACGCAGAAGTATGGCAGCTTTAATAACTGTCTGGGAACCAAAGAGAATTACACCAATTTATACAAGCATACATAAGATTCTGAATCCCAAATAGAACTGTGCAGATTTATCCCAGCTTGAAAATCTTTCTAGATGCCAAATATAGGATATGCAGAAGTATTGCAGCTTCATTAACTGTTTGGGAGCCAAGGAGAATTACACCAATTTATACAAGCATAAATAAAAGCCTCGATCTCTAATCGAACTGTGCACATTTATCCCAGCTTAAAAATCTGTTTTCATGCCAAATAGAGGGTATGCAGAAGTATTGCAGCTTTATTAACTGTCTGGGAGCCAAGGAGAATTACACCAATTTATGAAAGCATACATAAGAGTCTGAATCCCAAATAGAACTGTGCAGAATTATCCCAGCTTGAAAATCTGTGTAGATGCCAAACAGAGGATATGGAGAAGTATGGAAGCTTTATTAACTGTATGGAAGCTAAGGAGAATCACACCAATTTATGAAAGCATACATAAGAGTCTGAATCTCAAATAGAACTGTGCAGATTTATCCCAGTTTGAAAATCTGTGTAGATGCCAAACAGAGGATATAAAGAAGTATGGCAGCTTCAATAACTGTCTGGGAACCAAAGAGAATTACACCAATTTATAAAAGCATACATAAGAGTCTGAATCCCAAATAGAACTGTGCAGATTTATCCCAGTTCAAAAATCTGTGTAGATGCCAAACAGAGGATATAAAGAAGTATGGCAGCTTTAATAACTGTCTGGGAACCAAAGAGAATTACACCAATTTATACAAGCATACATAAGAGTCTGAATCCCAAATAGAACTGTGCAGATTTATCCCAGCATGAAAATCTGTCTACATGCCAAATAGAGGGTATGCAGAAGTATGGCAGCTTTATTAACTGTATGGAAGCTAAGGAGAATTACACCAATTTATGAAAGCATACATAAGAGTCTGAATCTCAAATAGAACTGTGCAGATTTATCCCAGCTTGAAAATCTGTCTAGATGCCAAATAGAGGATATGCAGAAGTATTGCAGCTTTATTAACTGTCTGGGAGCCAAAGAGAATTACATCTATTTATAAAAGCATACATAAGAGTCTGAATCCCAAATAGAACTGTGCAGATTTATCCCAGCTTGAAAATCTGTGTAGATGCCAAACAGAGGATACGCAGAAGTATGGCAGCTTTGATAACTGTCTGGGAACCAAAGAGAATTACACCAATTTATACAAGCATACATAAGATTCTGAATCCCAAATAGAACTGTGCAGATTTATCCCAGCTTGAAAATCTTTCTAGATGCCAAATATAGGATATGCAGAAGTATTGCAGCTTCATTAACTGTTTGGGAGCCAAGGAGAATTACACCAATTTATACAAGCATAAATAAAAGCCTCGATCTCTAATCGAACTGTGCACATTTATCCCAGCTTAAAAATCTGTTTTCATGCCAAATAGAGGGTATGCAGAAGTATTGCAGCTTTATTAACTGTCTGGGAGCCAAGGAGAATTACACCAATTTATGAAAGCATACATAAGAGTCTGAATCCCAAATAGAACTGTGCAGAATTATCCCAGCTTGAAAATCTGTGTAGATGCCAAACAGAGGATATGGAGAAGTATGGAAGCTATAATAACTGTCTGGGAACCAAAGAGAATTACACCAATTTATACAACCATACATAAGAGTCTGAATCCCAAATAGAACTGTGCAGATTTATCCCAGCTTGAAAATCTGTCTAGATGCCAAATAGAGGATATGCAGAAGTATGGCAGCTTTAATAACTGTCTGGGAACCAAAGAGAATTACACCAATTTATACAAGCATACATAAGAGTCTGAATCCCAAATAGAACTGTGCAGATTTATCCCAGCTTGAAAATCTGTGTAGATGCCAAACAGAGGATATGCAGAAGTATGGCAGCTTTAATAACTGTCTGGGAACCAAAGAGAATTACACCAATTTATACAAGCATACATAAGAGTCTGAATCCCAAATAGAACTGTGCAGAATTATCCCAGCTTGAAAATCTGTGTAGATGCCAAACAGAGGATATGGAGAAGTATGGAAGCTTTAATAACTGTCTGGGAACCTAAGAGAATTACACCAATTTATACAACCATACATAAGAGTCTGAATCCCAAATAGAACTGTGCAGATTTATCCCAGCTTGAAAATCTGTCTAGATGCCAAATAGAGGATATGCAGAAGTATAGCAGCTTTAATAACTGTCTGGGAACCAAAGAGAATTACACCAATTTATACAAGCATACATAAGAGTTTGAATCCCAAATAGAACTGTGCAGATTTATCCCAGCTTGAAAATCTGTCTAGATGCCAAATAGAGGATATGCAGAAGTATGGCAGCTTTCATAACTGTCTGGGAACCAAAGAGAATTACACCAATTTATACAAGCATAAATAAGAGCCTCGATCTCAAATGGAACTGGGCACATTTATCCCAGCTTGAAAATCTGTTTTCATGCCAAATAGAGGGTATGCAGAAGTATTGCATCTTTATTAACTGTCTGGGAGCCAAGGAGAATTACACCAATTTATGAAAGCATACATAAGAGTCTGAATCCCAAATAGAACTGTGCAGATTTATCCCAGTTTGAAAATCTGTGTAGATGCCAAACAGAGGATATAAAGAAGTATGGCAGCTTTAATAACTGTCTGGGAACTAAAGAGAATTACACCAATTTATACAAGCATACATAAGAGTCTGAATCCCAAATAGAACTGTGCAGATTTATCCCAGCTTGAAAATCTGTGTAGATGCCAAACAGAGGATACGCAGAAGTATGGCAGCTTTGATAACTGTCTGGGAACCAAAGAGAATTACACCAATTTATACAAGCATACATAAGATTCTGAATCCCAAATAGAACTGTGCAGATTTATCCCAGCTTGAAAATCTTTCTAGATGCCAAATATAGGATATGCAGAAGTATTGCAGCTTCATTAACTGTTTGGGAGCCAAGGAGAATTACACCAATTTATACAAGCATAAATAAAAGCCTCGATCTCTAATCGAACTGTGCACATTTATCCCAGCTTAAAAATCTGTTTTCATGCCAAATAGAGGGTATGCAGAAGTATTGCAGCTTTATTAACTGTCTGGGAGCCAAGGAGAATTACACCAATTTATGAAAGCATACATAAGAGTCTGAATCCCAAATAGAACTGTGCAGAATTATCCCAGCTTGAAAATCTGTGTAGATGCCAAACAGAGGATATAAAGAAGTATGGCAGCTTTAATAACTGTCTGGGAACCAAAGAGAATTACACCAATTTATACAAGCATACATAAGAGTCTGAATCCCAAATAGAACTGTGCAGATTTATCCCAGCTTGAAAATCTGTCTAGATTCCAAATAGAGGATATGCAGAAGTATGACAGCTTTATTAACTGTATGGGAGCCAAGGAGAGTTACACCAATTTATACAAGCATACATAACAGTCTGGATCCCTAATAGAACTGTGCAGATTTATCCTAGATAGAAAGTCTATATTCATGCTAAATAGAGGATATGCAGAAGTATGGACGCTTTAATACCTGTATAAGAACCAATGAGAGTTACACCAATTTATACAAGCATAAATAAGAGCCTCGATCTCTAATCGAACTGTGCACATTTATCCCAGCTTAAAAATCTGTTTTCATGCCAAATAGAGGGTATGCAGAAGTATGGCAGCTTTATTAACTGTATGGGAGCTAAGGAGAACTACACCAATTTATGAAAGCATACATAAGAGTCTGAATCCCAAATAGAACTGTGCAGATTTATCCCAGCTTGAAAATCTGTGTAGATGCCAAACAGAGGATATCAGAAGTATGGAAGCTTTAATAACTGTCTGGGAACCAAAGAGAATTACACCAATTTATACAAGCATACATAAGAGTCTGAATCCCAAATAGAACTGTGCAGATTTATCCCAGCTTGAAAATCTGTGTAGATGCCAAACAGAGGATATGCAGAAGTATGGCAGCTTTAATAACTGTCTGGGAACCAAAGAGAATTACACCAATTTATACAAGCATACATAAGAGTCTGAATCCCAAATAGAACTGTGCAGATTTATCCCAGCTTGAAAATCTGTGTAGATGCCAAACAGAGGATACGCAGAAGTATGGCAGCTTTAATAACTGTCTGGGAACCAAAGAGAATTACACCAATTTATACAAGCATACATAAGATTCTGAATCCCAAATAGAACTGTGCAGATTTATCCCAGCTTGAAAATCTTTCTAGATGCCAAATATAGGATATGCAGAAGTATTGCAGCTTCATTAACTGTTTGGGAGCCAAGGAGAATTACACCAATTTATACAAGCATAAATAAAAGCCTCGATCTCTAATCGAACTGTGCACATTTATCCCAGCTTAAAAATCTGTTTTCATGCCAAATAGAGGGTATGCAGAAGTATTGCAGCTTTATTAACTGTCTGGGAGCCAAGGAGAATTACACCAATTTATGAAAGCATACATAAGAGTCTGAATCCCAAATAGAACTGTGCAGAATTATCCCAGCTTGAAAATCTGTGTAGATGCCAAACAGAGGATATGGAGAAGTATGGAAGCTTTATTAACTGTATGGAAGCTAAGGAGAATCACACCAATTTATGAAAGCATACATAAGAGTCTGAATCTCAAATAGAACTGTGCAGATTTATCCCAGTTTGAAAATCTGTGTAGATGCCAAACAGAGGATATAAAGAAGTATGGCAGCTTCAATAACTGTCTGGGAACCAAAGAGAATTACACTAATTTATAAAAGCATACATAAGAGTCTGAATCCCAAATAGAACTGTGCAGATTTATCCCAGTTCAAAAATCTGTGTAGATGCCAAACAGAGGATATAAAGAAGTATGGCAGCTTTAATAACTGTCTGGGAACCAAAGAGAATTACACCAATTTATACAAGCATACATAAGAGTCTGAATCCCAAATAGAACTGTGCAGATTTATCCCAGCATGAAAATCTGTCTACATGCCAAATAGAGGGTATGCAGAAGTATGGCAGCTTTATTAACTGTATGGAAGCTAAGGAGAATTACACCAATTTATGAAAGCATACATAAGAGTCTGAATCTCAAATAGAACTGTGCAGATTTATCCCAGCTTGAAAATCTGTCTAGATGCCAAATAGAGGATATGCAGAGGTATTGCAGCTTTATTAACTGTCTGGGAGCCAAAGAGAATTACATCTATTTATAAAAGCATACATAAGAGTCTGAATCCCAAATAGAACTGTGCAGATTTATCCCAGCTTGAAAATCTGTGTAGATGCCAAACAGAGGATACGCAGAAGTATGGCAGCTTTGATAACTGTCTGGGAACCAAAGAGAATTACACCAATTTATACAAGCATACATAAGATTCTGAATCCCAAATAGAACTGTGCAGATTTATCCCAGCTTGAAAATCTTTCTAGATGCCAAATATAGGATATGCAGAAGTATTGCAGCTTCATTAACTGTTTGGGAGCCAAGGAGAATTACACCAATTTATACAAGCATAAATAAAAGCCTCGATCTCTAATCGAACTGTGCACATTTATCCCAGCTTAAAAATCTGTTTTCATGCCAAATAGAGGGTATGCAGAAGTATTGCAGCTTTATTAACTGTCTGGGAGCCAAGGAGAATTACACCAATTTATGAAAGCATACATAAGAGTCTGAATCCCAAATAGAACTGTGCAGAATTATCCCAGCTTGAAAATCTGTGTAGATGCCAAACAGAGGATATGGAGAAGTATGGAAGCTATAATAACTGTCTGGGAACCAAAGAGAATTACACCAATTTATACAACCATACATAAGAGTCTGAATCCCAAATAGAACTGTGCAGATTTATCCCAGCTTGAAAATCTGTCTAGATGCCAAATAGAGGATATGCAGAAGTATGGCAGCTTTAATAACTGTCTGGGAACCAAAGAGAATTACACCAATTTATACAAGCATACATAAGAGTCTGAATCCCAAATAGAACTGTGCAGATTTATCCCAGCTTGAAAATCTGTGTAGATGCCAAACAGAGGATATGCAGAAGTATGGCAGCTTTAATAACTGTCTGGGAACCAAAGAGAATTACACCAATTTATACAAGCATACATAAGAGTCTGAATCCCAAATAGAACTGTGCAGATTTATCCCAGCTTGAAAATCTGTGTAGATGCCAAACAGAGGATATGCAGAAGTATGGCAGCTTTAATAACTGTCTGGGAACCAAAGAGAATTACACCAATTTATACAAGCATACATAAGAGTCTGAATCCCAAATAGAACTGTGCAGAATTATCCCAGCTTGAAAATCTGTGTAGATGCCAAACAGAGGATATGGAGAAGTATGGAAGCTTTAATAACTGTCTGGGAACCTAAGAGAATTACACCAATTTATACAACCATACATAAGAGTCTGAATCCCAAATAGAACTGTGCAGATTTATCCCAGCTTGAAAATCTGTCTAGATGCCAAATAGAGGATATGCAGAAGTATAGCAGCTTTAATAACTGTCTGGGAACCAAAGAGAATTACACCAATTTATACAAGCATACATAAGAGTTTGAATCCCAAATAGAACTGTGCAGATTTATCCCAGCTTGAAAATCTGTCTAGATGCCAAATAGAGGATATGCAGAAGTATGGCAGCTTTCATAACTGTCTGGGAACCAAAGAGAATTACACCAATTTATACAAGCATAAATAAGAGCCTCGATCTCAAATGGAACTGGGCACATTTATCCCAGCTTGAAAATCTGTTTTCATGCCAAATAGAGGGTATGCAGAAGTATTGCATCTTTATTAACTGTCTGGGAGCCAAGGAGAATTACACCAATTTATGAAAGCATACATAAGAGTCTGAATCCCAAATAGAACTGTGCAGATTTATCCCAGTTTGAAAATCTGTGTAGATGCCAAACAGAGGATATAAAGAAGTATGGCAGCTTTAATAACTGTCTGGGAACTAAAGAGAATTACACCAATTTATACAAGCATACATAAGAGTCTGAATCCCAAATAGAACTGTGCAGATTTATCCCAGCTTGAAAATCTGTCTAGATTCCAAATAGAGGATATGCAGAAGTATGACAGCTTTATTAACTGTATGGGAGCCAAGGAGAGTTACACCAATTTATACAAGCATACATAACAGTCTGGATCCCTAATAGAACTGTGCAGATTTATCCTAGATAGAAAGTCTATATTCATGCTAAATAGAGGATATGCAGAAGTATGGACGCTTTAATACCTGTATAAGAACCAATGAGAGTTACACCAATTTATACAAGCATAAATAAGAGCCTCGATCTCTAATGGAACTGTGCACATTTATGCCAGCTTAAAAATCTGTTTTCATGCCAAATAGAGGGTATGCAGAAGTATGGCAGCTTTATTAACTGTATGGGAGCTAAGGAGAACTACACCAATTTATGAAAGCATACATAAGAGTCTGAATCTCAAATAGAACTGTGCAGATTTATCCCAGCTTTAAAATCTGTCTAGATGCCAAACAGAGGATATGCAGAAGTATGGTAGCTTTAATAACTGTCTGGGAACCAAAGAGAATTACACCAATTTATAAAAGCATAAATAAAAGCCTCGATCTCTAATGGAACTGTGCACATTTATCCCAGCTTAAAAATCTGTTTTCATGCCAAATAGAGGATATGCAGAAGTATGGCAGCTTTAATAACTGTCTGGGAACCAAAGAGAATTACACCAATTTATACAAGCATACATAAGAGTCTGAATCCCAAATAGAACTGTGCAGATTTATCTCAGCATGAAAATCTGTCTACATGCCAAATAGAGGGTATGCAGAAGTATTGCAGCTTTATTAACTGTCTGGGAGCCAAGAAGAATTACAAAAATTTATACAAGCATAAATAAGAGCTTCGATCTCCAATGGAACTGTGCACATTTATCCCAGCTTAAAAATCTGTCTTCATGCCAAATAGAGGGTATGCAGAAGTATGGCAGCTTTATTAACTGTATGGAAGCTAAGGAGAATTACACCAATTTATGAAAGCATACATAAGAGTCTGAATCTCAAATAGAACTGTGCAGATTTATCCCAGCTTTAAAATCTGTCTAGATGCCAAACAGAGGATATGCAGAAGTATGGTAGCTTTAATAACTGTCTGGGAACCAAAGAGAATTACACCAATTTATAAAAGCATAAATAAAAGCCTCGATCTCTAATGGAACTGTGCACATTTATCCCAGCTTAAAAATCTGTTTTCATGCCAAATAGAGGATATGCAGAAGTATGGCAGCTTTATTAACTGTCTGGGAGCCAAGAAGAATTACAAAAATTTATACAAGCATAAATAAGAGCTTCGATCTCCAATGGAACTGTGCACATTTATCCCAGCTTAAAAATCTGTCTTCATGCCAAATAGAGGGTATGCAGAAGTATGGCAGCTTTATTAACTGTATGGAAGCTAAGGAGAATTACACCAATTTATGAAAGCATACATAAGAGTCTGAATCTCAAATAGAACTGTGCAGATTTATCCCAGTTTGAAAATCTGTGTAGATGCCAAACAGAGGATATAAAGAAGTATGGCAGCTTTAATAACTGTCTGGGAACCAAAGAGAATTACACCAATTTATAAAAGCATACATAAGAGTCTGAATCCCAAATAGAACTGTGCAGATTTATCCCAGTTTAAAAATCTGTGTAGATGCCAAACAGAGGATATAAAGAAGTATGGCAGCTTTAATAACTGTCTGGGAACCAAAGAGAATTACACCAATTTATACAAGCATACATAAGAGTCTGAATCCCAAATAGAACTGTGCAGATTTATCCCAGCATGAAAATCTGTCTACATGCCAAATAGAGGGTATGCAGAAGTATTGCAGCTTTATTAACTGTCTGGGAGCCAAGAAGAATTACAAAAATTTATACAAGCATAAATAAGAGCTTCGATCTCCAATGGAACTGTGCACATTTATCCCAGCTTAAAAATCTGTCTTCATGCCAAATAGAGGGTATGCAGAAGTATGGCAGCTTTATTAACTGTATGGAAGCTAAGGAGAATTACACCAATTTATGAAAGCATACATAAGAGTCTGAATCTCAAATAGAACTGTGCAGATTTATCCCAGTTTGAAAATCTGTGTAGATGCCAAACAGAGGATATAAAGAAGTATGGCAGCTTCAATAACTGTCTGGGAACCAAAGAGAATTACACCAATTTATAAAAGCATACATAAGAGTCTGAATCCCAAATAGAACTGTGCAGATTTATCCCAGTTCAAAAATCTGTGTAGATGCCAAACAGAGGATATAAAGAAGTATGGCAGCTTTAATAACTGTCTGGGAACCAAAGAGAATTACACCAATTTATACAAGCATACATAAGAGTCTGAATCCCAAATAGAACTGTGCAGATTTATCCCAGCATGAAAATCTGTCTACATGCCAAATAGAGGGTATGCAGAAGTATGGCAGCTTTATTAACTGTATGGAAGCTAAGGAGAATTACACCAATTTATGAAAGCATACATAAGAGTCTGAATCTCAAATAGAACTGTGCAGATTTATCCCAGCTTGAAAATCTGTCTAGATGCCAAATAGAGGATATGCAGAGGTATTGCAGCTTTATTAACTGTCTGGGAGCCAAAGAGAATTACATCTATTTATAAAAGCATACATAAGAGTCTGAATCCCAAATAGAACTGTGCAAATTTATCCCAGCTTGAAAATCTGTGTAGATGCCAAACAGAGGATACGCAGAAGTATGGCAGCTTTAATAACTGTCTGGGAACCAAAGAGAATTACACCAATTTATACAAGCATACATAAGATTCTGAATCCCAAATAGAACTGTGCAGATTTATCCCAGCTTGAAAATCTTTCTAGATGCCAAATATAGGATATGCAGAAGTAGTGCAGCTTCATTAACTGTTTGGGAGCCAAGGAGAATTACACCAATTTATACAAGCATAAATAAAAGCCTCGATCTCTAATCGAACTGTGCACATTTATCCCAGCTTAAAAATCTGTTTTCATGCCAAATAGAGGGTATGCAGAAGTATTGCAGCTTTATTAACTGTCTGTGAGCCAAGGAGAATTACACCAATTTATGAAAGCATACATAAGAGTCTGAATCCCAAATAGAACTGTGCAGAATTATCCCAGCTTGAAAATCTGTGTAGATGCCAAACAGAGGATATGGAGAAGTATGGAAGCTTTAATAACTGTCTGGGAACCAAAGAGAATTACACCAATTTATACAACCATACATAAGAGTCTGAATCCCTAATAGAACTGTGCAGATTTATCCTAGATAGAAAGTCTATATTCATGCTAAATAGAGGATATGCAGAAGTATGGACGCTTTAATACCTGTATAAGAACCAATGAGAGTTACACCAATTTATACAAGCATAAATAAGAGCCTCGATCTCTAATCGAACTGTGCACATTTATCCCAGCTTAAAAATCTGTTTTCATGCCAAATAGAGGGTATGCAGAAGTATGGCAGCTTTATTAACTGTATGGGAGCTAAGGAGAACTACACCAATTTATGAAAGCATACATAAGAGTCTGAATCCCAAATAGAACTGTGCAGATTTATCCCAGCTTGAAAATCTGTGTAGATGCCAAACAGAGGATATCAGAAGTATGGAAGCTTTAATAACTGTCTGGGAACCAAAGAGAATTACACCAATTTATACAAGCATACATAAGAGTCTGAATCCCAAATAGAACTGTGCAGATTTATCCCAGCTTGAAAATCTGTCTAGATGCCAAATAAAGGATATGCAGAAGTATTGCTGCTTTATTAACTGTCTGGGAGCCAAAGAGAATTACACCAATTTATAAAAGCATACATAAGAGTCTGAATCCCAAATAGAACTGTGCAGAATTATCCCAGCTTGAAAATCTTTGTAGATGCCAAACAGAGGATATGGAGAAGTATGGAAGCTTTAATAACTGTCTGGGAACCAAAGAGAATTACACCAATTTATACAACCATACATAAGAGTCTGAATCCCAAATAGAACTGTGCAGATTTATCCCAGCTTGAAAATCTGTCTAGATGCCAAATATAGGATATGCAGAAGTATGGCAGCTTTCATAACTGTCTGGGAACCAAAGAGAATTACACCAATTTATACAAGCATACATAAGAGTCTGAATCCCAAATAGAACTGTGCAGATTTATCCCAGCTTGAAAATCTGTGTAGATGCCAAACAGAGGATATGCAGAAGTATGGCAGCTTTAATAACTGTCTGGGAAC
The DNA here is from genome assembly GCA_930367205.1 of Acanthosoma haemorrhoidale. Classification (NCBI taxonomy): domain Eukaryota; kingdom Metazoa; phylum Arthropoda; class Insecta; order Hemiptera; family Acanthosomatidae; genus Acanthosoma; species Acanthosoma haemorrhoidale. Next base: position 109,903,950 of record OV884009.1, on the reverse strand, counting down.
CAAAGAGAATTACACCAATTTATACAAGCATACATAAGAGTTTGAATCCCAAATAGAACTTTGCAGATTTATCCCAGCTTGAAAATCTGTCTAGATGCCAAATAGAGGATATGCAGAAGTATGGCAGCTTTCATAACTGTCTGGGAACCAAAGAGAATTACACCAATTTATACAAGCATAAATAAGAGCCTCGATCTCAAATGGAACTGGGCACATTTATCCCAGCTTAAAAATCTGTTTTCATGCCAAATAGAGGATATGCAGAAGTATTGCAGCTTTATTAACTGTCTGGGAGCCAAGAAGAATTACAAAAATTTATACAAGCATAAATAAGAGCTTCGATCTCCAATGGAACTGTGCACATTTATCCCAGCTTAAAAATCTGTCTTTATGCCAAATAGAGGGTATGCAGAAGTATGGCAGCTTTATTAACTGTATGGAAGCTAAGGAGAATTACACCAATTTATGAAAGCATACATAAGAGTCTGAATCTCAAATAGAACTGTGCAGATTTATCCCAGTTTGAAAATCTGTGTAGATGCCAAACAGAGGATATAAAGAAGTATGGCAGCTTCAATAACTGTCTGGGAACCAAAGAGAATTACACCAATTTATAAAAGCATACATAAGAGTCTGAATCCCAAATAGAACTGTGCAGATTTATCCCAGTTCAAAAATCTGTGTAGATGCCAAACAGAGGATATAAAGAAGTATGGCAGCTTTAATAACTGTCTGGGAACCAAAGAGAATTACACCAATTTATACAAGCATACATAAGAGTCTGAATCCCAAATAGAACTGTGCAGATTTATCCCAGCATGAAAATCTGTCTACATGCCAAATAGAGGGTATGCAGAAGTATGGCAGCTTTATTAACTGTATGGAAGCTAAGGAGAATTACACCAATTTATGAAAGCATACATAAGAGTCTGAATCTCAAATAGAACTGTGCAGATTTATCCCAGCTTGAAAATCTGTCTAGATGCCAAATAGAGGATATGCAGAGGTATTGCAGCTTTATTAACTGTCTGGGAGCCAAAGAGAATTACATCTATTTATAAAAGCATACATAAGAGTCTGAATCCCAAATAGAACTGTGCAGATTTATCCCAGCTTGAAAATCTGTGTAGATGCCAAACAGAGGATACGCAGAAGTATGGCAGCTTTAATAACTGTCTGGGAACCAAAGAGAATTACACCAATTTATACAAGCATACATAAGATTCTGAATCCCAAATAGAACTGTGCAGATTTATCCCAGCTTGAAAATCTTTCTAGATGCCAAATATAGGATATGCAGAAGTATTGCAGCTTCATTAACTGTTTGGGAGCCAAGGAGAATTACACCAATTTATACAAGCATAAATAAAAGCCTCGATCTCTAATCGAACTGTGCACATTTATCCCAGCTTAAAAATCTGTTTTCATGCCAAATAGAGGGTATGCAGAAGTATTGCAGCTTTATTAACTGTCTGGGAGCCAAGGAGAATTACACCAATTTATGAAAGCATACATAAGAGTCTGAATCCCAAATAGAACTGTGCAGAATTATCCCAGCTTGAAAATCTGTGTAGATGCCAAACAGAGGATATGGAGAAGTATGGAAGCTTTAATAACTGTCTGGGAACCAAAGAGAATTACACCAATTTATACAACCATACATAAGAGTCTGAATCCCAAATAGAACTGTGCAGATTTATCCCAGCTTGAAAATCTGTCTAGATGCCAAATAGAGGATATGCAGAAGTATGGAAGCTTTAATAACTGTCTGGGAACCAAAGAGAATTACACCAATTTATACAAGCATACATAAGAGTCTGAATCCCAAATAGAACTGTGCAGATTTATCCCAGCTTGAAAATCTGTGTAGATGCCAAACAGAGGATATGCAGAAGTATGGCAGCTTTAATAACTGTCTGGGAACCAAAGAGAATTACACCAATTTATACAAGCATACATAAGAGTCTGAATCCCAAATAGAACTGTGCAGAATTATCCCAGCTTGAAAATCTGTGTAGATGCCAAACAGAGGATATGGAGAAGTATGGAAGCTTTAATAACTGTCTGGGAACCAAAGAGAATTACACCAATTTATACAACCATACATAAGAGTCTGAATCCCAAATAGAACTGTGCAGATTTATCCCAGCTTGAAAATCTGTCTAGATGCCAAATAGAGGATATGCAGAAGTATAGCAGCTTTAATAACTGTCTGGGAACCAAAGAGAATTACACCAATTTATACAAGCATACATAAGAGTTTGAATCCCAAATAGAACTTTGCAGATTTATCCCAGCTTGAAAATCTGTCTAGATGCCAAATAGAGGATATGCAGAAGTATGGCAGCTTTCATAACTGTCTGGGAACCAAAGAGAATTACACCAATTTATACAAGCATAAATAAGAGCCTCGATCTCAAATGGAACTGGGCACATTTATCCCAGCTTGAAAATCTGTTTTCATGCCAAATAGAGGGTATGCAGAAGTATTGCATCTTTATTAACTGTCTGGGAGCCAAGGAGAATTACACCAATTTATACAAGCATACATAAGAGTCTGAATCCCAAATAGAACTGTGCAGATTTATCCCAGCTTGAAAATCTGTCTAGATTCCAAATAGAGGATATTCAGAAGTATGACAGCTTTATTAACTGTATGGGAGCCAAAGAGAGTCACCAATTTATACAAGCATACATAACAGTCTGGATCCCTAATAGAACTGTGCAGATTTATCCTAGATAGAAAGTCTATATTCATGCTAAATAGAGGATATGCAGAAGTATGGACGCTTTAATACCTGTATGAGAATCAATGAGAGTTACACCAATTTATACAAGCATAAATAAGAGCCTCGATCTCTAATGGAACTGTGCACATTTATGCCAGCTTAAAAATCTGTTTTCATGCCAAATAGAGGGTATGCAGAAGTATGGCAGCTTTATTAACTGTATGGGAGCTAAGGAGAACTACACCAATTTATGAAAGCATACATAAGAGTCTGAATCTCAAATAGAACTGTGCAGATTTATCCCAGCTTTAAAATCTGTCTAGATGCCAAACAGAGGATATGCAGAAGTATGGTAGCTTTAATAACTGTCTGGGAACCAAAGAGAATTACACCAATTTATAAAAGCATAAATAAAAGCCTCGATCTCTAATGGAACTGTGCACATTTATCTCAGCTTAAAAATCTGTTTTCATGCCAAATAGAGGATATGCAGAAGTATGGCAGCTTTAATAACTGTCTGGGAACCAAAGAGAATTACACCAATTTATACAAGCATACATAAGAGTCTGAATCCCAAATAGAACTGTGCAGATTTATCCCAGCATGAAAATCTGTCTACATGCCAAATAGAGGGTATGCAGAAGTATTGCAGCTTTATTAACTGTCTGGGAGCCAAGAAGAATTACAAAAATTTATACAAGCATAAATAAGAGCTTCGATCTCCAATGGAACTGTGCACATTTATCCCAGCTTAAAAATCTGTCTTCATGCCAAATAGAGGGTATGCAGAAGTATGGCAGCTTTATTAACTGTATGGAAGCTAAGGAGAATTACACCAATTTATGAAAGCATACATAAGAGTCTGAATCTCAAATAGAACTGTGCAGATTTATCCCAGCTTTAAAATCTGTCTAGATGCCAAACAGAGGATATGCAGAAGTATGGTAGCTTTAATAACTGTCTGGGAACCAAAGAGAATTACACCAATTTATAAAAGCATAAATAAAAGCCTCGATCTCTAATGGAACTGTGCACATTTATCCCAGCTTAAAAATCTGTTTTCATGCCAAATAGAGGATATGCAGAAGTATTGCAGCTTTATTAACTGTCTGGGAGCCAAGAAGAATTACAAAAATTTATAAAAGCATAAATAAAAGCCTCGATCTCTAATGGAACTGTGCACATTTATCCCAGCTTAAAAATCTGTTTTCATGCCAAATAGAGGATATGCAGAAGTATTGCAGCTTCATTAACTGTCTGGGAGCCAAGGAGAATTACACCAATTTATACAAGCATAAATAAAAGCCTCGATCTCTAATCGAACTGTGCACATTTATCGCAGCTTAAAAATCTGTTTTCATGCCAAATAGAGGGTATGCAGAAGTATTGCAGCTTTATTAACTGTCTGGGAGCCAAGGAGAATTACACCAATTTATGAAAGCATACATAAGAGTCTGAATCCTAAATAGAACTGTGCAGATTTATCCCAGCTTGAAAATCTGTCTATATGGCAAATATAGGATATGCAGAAGTATTGCAGCTTTATTAACTGTCTGGGAGCCCAAGAGAATTACACCAATTTATAAAAGCATACATAAGAGTCTGAATCCCAAATATAACTGTGCAGATTTATCCCAGCTTGAAAATCTGTGTAGATGCCAAACAGAGGATATGCAGAAGTATGGCAGCTTTAATAACTGTCTGGGAACCAAAGAGAATTACACCAATTTATACAAGCATAAATAAGAGTCTGAATCCCAAATAGAACTGTGCAGATTTATCCCAGCTTGAAAATCTGTCTAGATGCCAAATAAAGGATATGCAGAAGTATTGCTGCTTTATTAACTGTCTGGGAGCCAAAGAGAATTACACCAATTTATAAAAGCATACATAAGAGTCTGAATCCTAAATAGAACTGTGCAGAATTATCCCAGCTTGAAAATCTGTGTAGATGCCAAACAGAGGATATGCAGAAGTATGGCAGCTTTAATAACTGTCTGGGAACCAAAGAGAATTACTCCAATTTATACAAGCATACATAAGAGTCTGAATCCCAAATAGAACTGTGCAGATTTATCCCAGCTAGAAAATCTGTCTAGATGCCAAATATAGGATATGCAGAAGTATGGCAGCTTTCATAACTGTCTGGGAACCAAAGAGAATTACACCAATTTATACAAGCATAAATAAGAGCCTCGATCTCGAATGGAACTGGGCACATTTATCCCAGCTTAAAAATCTGTTTTCATGCCAAATAGAGGGTATGCAGAAGTATTGCAGCTTTATTAACTGTCTGGGAGCCAAGGAGAATTACACCAATTTATGAAAGCATACATAAGAGTCTGAATCCTAAATAGAACTGTGCAGATTTATCCCAGCTTGAAAATCTGTCTAGATGCCAAATAGAGGATATGCAGAAGTATTGCAGCTTTATTAACTGTCTGGGAGCCAAAGAGAATTACACCAATTTATGAAAGCATACATAAGAGTCTAAATCCTAAATAGAACTGTGCAGATTTATCCCAGCTTGAAAATCTGTCTTCATGCCTAATAGAGGGTATGCAGAAGTATTGCAGCTTTATTAACTGTCTGGGAGCCAAGGAGAATTACACCAATTTATGAAAGCATACATAAGAGTCTGAATCCCAAATAGAACTGTGCAGATTTATCCTAGCTTGAAAATCTGTCTACATGCCAAATAGAGGGTATGCAGAAGTATTGCAGCTTTATTAACTGTCTAGGAGCCAAAGAGAATTACACCAATTTATAAAAGCATACATAAGAGTCTGAATCCCAAATAGAACTGTGCAGATTTATCCCAGTTTGAAAATCTGTGTAGATGCCAAACAGAGGATATAAAGAAGTATGGCAGCTTTAATAACTGTCTGGGAACCAAAGAGAATTACACCAATTTATACAAGCATACATAAGAGTCTGAATCCCAAATAGAACTGTGCAGATTTATCCCAGCTTGAAAATCTGTCTAGATTCCAAATAGAGGATATGCAGAAGTATGACAGCTTTATTAACTGTATGGGAGCCAAGGAGAGTTACACCAATTTATACAAGCATACATAACAGTCTGGATCCCTAATAGAACTGTGCAGATTTATCCTAGATAGAAAGTCTATATTCATGCTAAATAGAGGATATGCAGAAGTATGGACGCTTTAATACCTGTATAAGAACCAATGAGAGTTACACCAATTTATACAAGCATAAATAAGAGCCTCGATCTCTAATCGAACTGTGCACATTTATCCCAGCTTAAAAATCTGTTTTCATGCCAAATAGAGGGTATGCAGAAGTATGGCAGCTTTATTAACTGTATGGGAGCTAAGGAGAACTACACCAATTTATGAAAGCATACATAAGAGTCTGAATCCCAAATAGAACTGTGCAGATTTATCCCAGCTTGAAAATCTGTGTAGATGCCAAACAGAGGATATCAGAAGTATGGAAGCTTTAATAACTGTCTGGGAACCAAAGAGAATTACACCAATTTATACAAGCATACATAAGAGTCTGAATCCCAAATAGAACTGTGCAGATTTCTCCTAGCTTGAAAATCTGTCTACATGCCAAATAGAGGGTATGCAGAAGTATTGCAGCTTTATTAACTGTATGGGAGCCAAGGAGAGTTACACCAATTTATACAAGCATACATAACAGTCTGGATCCCTAATAGAACTGTGCAGATTTATCCTAGATAGAAAGTCTATATTCATGCTAAATAGAGGATATGCAGAAGTATGGACGCTTTAATACCTGTATAAGAACCAATGAGAGTTACACCAATTTATACAAGCATAAATAAGAGCCTCGATCTCTAATCGAACTGTGCACATTTATCCCAGCTTAAAAATCTGTTTTCATGCCAAATAGAGGGTATGCAGAAGTATGGCAGCTTTATTAACTGTATGGGAGCTAAGGAGAACTACACCAATTTATGAAAGCATACATAAGAGTCTGAATCCCAAATAGAACTGTGCAGATTTATCCCAGCTTGAAAATCTGTGTAGATGCCAAACAGAGGATATCAGAAGTATGGAAGCTTTAATAACTGTCTGGGAACCAAAGAGAATTACACCAATTTATACAAGCATACATAAGAGTCTGAATCCCAAATAGAACTGTGCAGATTTATCCCAGCTTGAAAATCTGTGTAGATGCCAAACAGAGGATATGCAGAAGTATGGCAGCTTTAATAACTGTCTGGGAACCAAAGAGAATTACACCAATTTATACAAGCATACATAAGAGTCTGAATCCCAAATAGAACTGTGCAGAATTATCCCAGCTTGAAAATCTGTGTAGATGCCAAACAGAGGATATGGAGAAGTATGGAAGCTTTAATAACTGTCTGGGAACCAAAGAGAATTACACCAATTTATACAACCATACATAAGAGTCTGAATCCCAAATAGAACTGTGCAGATTTATCCCAGCTTGAAAATCTGTGTAGATGCCAAACAGAGGATACGCAGAAGTATGGCAGCTTTAATAACTGTCTGGGAACCAAAGAGAATTACACCAATTTATACAAGCATACATAAGATTCTGAATCCCAAATAGAACTTTGCAGATTTATCCCAGCTTGAAAATCTTTCTAGATGCCAAATATAGGATATGCAGAAGTATTGCAGCTTCATTAACTGTTTGGGAGCCAAGGAGAATTACACCAATTTATACAAGCATAAATAAAAGCCTCGATCTCTAATCGAACTGTGCACATTTATCCCAGTTTGAAAATCTGTGTAGATGCCAAACAGAGGATATAAAGAAGTATGGCAGCTTCAATAACTGTCTGGGAACCAAAGAGAATTACACCAATTTATAAAAGCATACATAAGAGTCTGAATCCCAAATAGAACTGTGCAGATTTATCCCAGTTCAAAAATCTGTGTAGATGCCAAACAGAGGATATAAAGAAGTATGGCAGCTTTAATAACTGTCTGGGAACCAAAGAGAATTACACCAATTTATACAAGCATACATAAGAGTCTGAATCCCAAATAGAACTGTGCAGATTTATCCCAGCATGAAAATCTGTCTACATGCCAAATAGAGGGTATGCAGAAGTATGGCAGCTTTATTAACTGTATGGAAGCTAAGGAGAATTACACCAATTTATGAAAGCATACATAAGAGTCTGAATCTCAAATAGAACTGTGCAGATTTGTCCCAGCTTGAAAATCTGTCTAGATGCCAAATAGAGGATATGCAGAGGTATTGCAGCTTTATTAACTGTCTGGGAGCCAAAGAGAATTACATCTATTTATAAAAGCATACATAAGAGTCTGAATCCCAAATAGAACTGTGCAGATTTATCCCAGCTTGAAAATCTGTGTAGATGCCAAACAGAGGATACGCAGAAGTATGGCAGCTTTAATAACTGTCTGGGAACCAAAGAGAATTACACCAATTTATACAAGCATACATAAGATTCTGAATCCCAAATAGAACTGTGCAGATTTATCCCAGCTTGAAAATCTTTCTAGATGCCAAATATAGGATATGCAGAAGTATTGCAGCTTCATTAACTGTTTGGGAGCCAAGGAGAATTACACCAATTTATACAAGCATAAATAAAAGCCTCGATCTCTAATCGAACTGTGCACATTTATCCCAGCTTAAAAATCTGTTTTCATGCCAAATAGAGGGTATGCAGAAGTATTGCAGCTTTATTAACTGTCTGGGAGCCAAGGAGAATTACACCAATTTATGAAAGCATACATAAGAGTCTGAATCCCAAATAGAACTGTGCAGAATTATCCCAGCTTGAAAATCTGTGTAGATGCCAAACAGAGGATATGGAGAAGTATGGAAGCTTTAATAACTGTCTGGGAACCAAAGAGAATTACACCAATTTATACAAACATACATAAGAGTCTGAATCCCAAATAGAACTGTGCAGATTTATCCCAGCTTGAAAATCTGTCTAGATGCCAAATAGAGGATATGCAGAAGTATGGCAGCTTTAATAACTGTCTGGGAACCAAAGAGAATTACACCAATTTATACAAGCATACATAAGAGTCTGAATCCCAAATAGAACTGTGCAGATTTATCCCAGCTTGAAAATCTGTGTAGATGCCAAACAGAGGATATGCAGAAGTATGGCAGCTTTAATAACTGTCTGGGAACCAAAGAGAATTACACCAATTTATACAAGCATACATAAGAGTCTGAATCCCAAATAGAACTGTGCAGAATTATCCCAGCTTGAAAATCTGTGTAGATGCCAAACAGAGGATATGGAGAAGTATGGAAGCTTTAATAACTGTCTGGGAACCAAAGAGAATTACACCAATTTATACAACCATACATAAGAGTCTGAATCCCAAATAGAACTGTGCAGATTTATCCCAGCTTGAAAATCTGTCTAGATGCCAAATAGAGGATATGCAGAAGTATAGCAGCTTTAATAACTGTCTGGGAACCAAAGAGAATTACACCAATTTATACAAGCATACATAAGAGTTTGAATCCCAAATAGAACTGTGCAGATTTATCCCAGCTTGAAAATCTGTCTAGATGCCAAATAGAGGATATGCAGAAGTATGGCAGCTTTCATAACTGTCTGGGAACCAAAGAGAATTACACCAATTTATACAAGCATAAATAAGAGCCTCGATCTCAAATGGAACTGGGCACATTTATCCCAGCTTGAAAATCTGTTTTCATGCCAAATAGAGGGTTTGCAGAAGTATTGCATCTTTATTAACTGTCTGGGAGCCAAGGAGAATTACACCAATTTATGAAAGCATACATAAGAGTCTGAATCCCAAATAGAACTGTGCAGATTTATCCCAGCTTGAAAATCTGTCTAGATGCCAAATAAAGGATATGCAGAAGTATTGCTGCTTTATTAACTGTCTGGGAGCCAAAGAGAATTACACCAATTTATAAAAGCATACATAAGAGTCTGAATCCTAAATAGAACTGTGCAGAATTATCCCAGCTTGAAAATCTGTGTAGATGCCAAACAGAGGATATGCAGAAGTATGGCAGCTTTAATAACTGTCTGGGAACCAAAGAGAATTACTCCAATTTATACAAGCATACATAAGAGTCTGAATCCCAAATAGAACTGTGCAGATTTATCCCAGCTAGAAAATCTGTCTAGATGCCAAATATAGGATATGCAGAAGTATGGCAGCTTTCATAACTGTCTGGGAACCAAAGAGAATTACACCAATTTATACAAGCATAAATAAGAGCCTCGATCTCGAATGGAACTGGGCACATTTATCCCAGCTTAAAAATCTGTTTTCATGCCAAATAGAGGGTATGCAGAAGTATTGCAGCTTTATTAACTGTCTGGGAGCCAAGGAGAATTACACCAATTTATGAAAGCATACATAAGAGTCTGAATCCTAAATAGAACTGTGCAGATTTATCCCAGCTTGAAAATCTGTCTAGATGCCAAATAGAGGATATGCAGAAGTATTGCAGCTTTATTAACTGTCTGGGAGCCAAAGAGAATTACACCAATTTATGAAAGCATACATAAGAGTCTGAATCCTAAATAGAACTGTGCAGATTTATCCCAGCTTGAAAATCTGTCTTCATGCCTAATAGAGGGTATGCAGAAGTATTGCAGCTTTATTAACTGTCTGGGAGCCAAGGAGAATTACACCAATTTATGAAAGCATACATAAGAGTCTGAATCCCAAATAGAACTGTGCAGATTTATCCTAGCTTGAAAATCTGTCTACATGCCAAATAGAGGGTATGCAGAAGTATTGCAGCTTTATTAACTGTCTAGGAGCCAAAGAGAATTACACCAATTTATAAAAGCATACATAAGAGTCTGAATCCCAAATAGAACTGTGCAGATTTATCCCAGTTTGAAAATCTGTGTAGATGCCAAACAGAGGATATAAAGAAGTATGGCAGCTTTAATAACTGTCTGGGAACCAAAGAGAATTACACCAATTTATACAAGCATACATAAGAGTCTGAATTCCAAATAGAACTGTGCAGATTTATCCCAGCTTGAAAATCTGTCTAGATTTTAAATAGAGGATATGCAGAAGTATGACAGCTTTATTAACTGTATGGGAGCCAAGGAGAATCACACCAATTTATGAAAGCATACATAAGAGTCTGAATCCTAAATTGAACTGTGCAGATTTATCCCAGCTTGAAAATCTGTCTTCATGCCAAATAGAGGGTATGCAGAAGTATTGCAGCTTTATTAACTGTCTGGGAGCCAAGGAGAATTACAAAAATTTATACAAGCATAAATAAGAGCTTTGATCTCCAATGGAACTGTGCACATTTATCCCAGCTTGAAAATCTGTCTTCATGCCAAATAGAGGGTATGCAGAAGTATGGCAGCCCCATTAACTGTCTGGGAGCCAAGGAGAATTACACCAATTTATGAAAGCATACATAAGAGTCTGAATCCCAAATAGAACTGTGCAGATTTATCCCAGCTTGAAAATCTGTCTAGATGCCAAACAGAGGATATGCAGAAGTATGGCAGCTTTAATAACTGTCTGGGAACCAAAGAGAATTACACCAATTTATACAAGCATAAATAAGAGCCTCGATCTCTAATCGAACTGTGCACATTTATCCCAGCTTAAAAATCTGTTTTCATGCCAAATAGAGGGTATGCAGAAGTATTGCAGCTTTATTAACTGTCTGGGAGCCAAAGAGAATTACACCAATTTATGAAAGCATACATAAGAGTCTGAATCCCAAATAGAACTGTGCAGATTTATCCTAGCTTGAAAATCCGTCTACATGCCAAATAGAGGGTATGCAGAAGTATTGCAGCTTTATTAACTGTCTGGGAGCCAAGGAGAATTACAAAAATTTATACAAGCATAAACAAGAGCTTTGATCTCCAATGGAACTGTGCACATTTATCCCAGCTTAAAAATCTGTCTTCATGCCAAATAGAGGGTATGCAGAAGTATGGCAGCTTCATTAACTGTCTGGGAACCAAAGAGAGTTACACCAATTTATTCAAGCATACAGAACAGTCTGGATACCTAATAGAACTGTGCAGATTTATCCTAGATAGAAAGTCTATCTTCATGCTAAATAGAGGGTATGCAGAAGTATTGCAGCTTTATTAACTGTCTGGGAGCCAAGGAGAATTACACCAATTTATGAAAGCATACGTAAGAGTCTGAATCCTAAATAGAACTGTGCAGATTTATCCCAGCTTGAAAATCTGTCTAGATGCCAAATAGAGGATATGCAGAAGTATTGCAGCTTTATTAACTGTCTGGGAGCCAAAGAGAATTACACCAATTTATAAAAGCATACATAAGAGTCTGAATCCCAAATAGAACTGAACAGATTTATCCCAGCTTGAAAATCTATGTAGATGCCAAACAGAGGATATGCAGAAGTATGGCAGCTTTAATAACTGTCTGGGAACCAAAGAGAATTACACCAATTTATACAAGCATACATAAGAGTCTGAATCCCAAATAGAACTGTGCAGATTTATCCCAGCTTGAAAATCTGTCTAGATGCCAAATAAAGGATATGCAGAAGTATGAAAGCTTTAATAACTGTCTGGGAACCAAAGAGAATTACACCAATTTATACAAGCATACATAAGAGTCTGAATCCCAAATAGAACTGTGCAGATTTATCCCAGCTTGAAAATCTGTCTAGATGCCAAATAGAGGATATGCAGAAGTATGGCAGCTTTTAGAACTGTCTGGGAACCAAAGAGAATTACACTAATTTATACAAGCATAAATAAGAGCCTCGATCTCAAATAGAACTGTGCAGATTTATCCCAGCTTGAAAATCTGTCTAGATGCCAAATAGAGGATATGCAGAAGTATTGCAGCTTTATTAACTGTCTGGGAGCCAAAGAGAATTACACCAATTTATAAAAGCATACATAAGAGTCTGAATCCCAAATAGAACTGAACAGATTTATCCCAGCTTGAAAATCTATGTAGATGCCAAACAGAGGATATGCAGAAGTATGGCAGCTTTAATAACTGTCTGGGAACCAAAGAGAATTACACCAATTTATACAAGCATACATAAGAGTCTGAATCCCTAATAGAACTGTGCAGATTTATCCCAGCTTGAAAATCTGTCTAGATGCCAAATAAAGGATATGCAGAAGTATGAAAGCTTTAATAACTGTCTGGGAACCAAAGAGAATTACACCAATTTATACAAGCATACATAAGAGTCTGAATCCCAAATAGAACTGTGCAGATTTATCCCAGCTTGAAAATCTGTCTAGATGCCAAATAGAGGATATGCAGAAGTATTGCAGCTTTATTAACTGTCTGGGAGCCAAGGAGAATTACACCAATTTATGAAAGCATACATAAGAGTCTGAATCCCAAATAGAACTGTGCAGATTTATCCCAGCTTGAAAATCTGTCTAGATGCCAAACAGAGGATATGCAGAAGTATGGCAGCTTTAATAACTGTCTGGGAACCAAAGAGAATTACACCAATTTATACAAGCATAAATAAGAGCCTCGATCTCTAATCGAACTGTGCACATTTATCCCAGCTTAAAAATCTGTTTTCATGCCAAATAGAGGGTATGCAGAAGTATTGCAGCTTTATTAACTGTCTGGGAGCCAAGGAGAATTACACCAATTTATGAAAGCATACATAAGAGTCTGAATCCTAAATAGAACTGTGCAGATTTATCCCAGCTTGAAAATCTTTCTAGATGCCAAATAGAGGATATGCAGAAGTATTGCAGCTTTATTAACTGTCTGGGAGCCAAAGAGAATTACACCAATTTATAAAAGCATACATAAGAGTCTGAATCCCAAATAGAACTTTGCAGATTTATCCCAGCTTGAAAATCTGTGTAGATGCCAAACAGAGGATATGCAGAAGTATGGCAGCTTTAATAACTGTCTGGGAACCAAAGAGAATTACACCAATTTATACAAGCATACATAAGAGTCTGAATCCCAAATAGAACTGTGCAGATTTATCCCAGCTTGAAAATCTGTGTAGATGCCAAACAGAGGATATCAGAAGTATGGAAGCTTTAATAACTGTCTGGGAACCAAAGAGAATTACACCAATTTATACAAGCATACATAAGAGTCTGAATCCCAAATAGATTTGTGCAGATTTATCCCAGCTTGAAAATCTGTCTAGATGCCAAATAGAGGATATGCAGAAGTATGGCAGCTTTCAGAACTGTCTGGGAACCAAAGAGAATTACACCAATTTATACAAGCATAAATAAGAGCCTCGATCTCAAATGGAACTGGGCACATTTATCCCAGCTTGAAAATCTGTTTTCATGCCAAATAGAGGGTATGCAGAAGTATTGCATCTTTATTAACTGTCTGGGAGCCAAGGAGAATTACACCAATTTATGAAAGCATACATAGGAGTCTGAATCCCAAATAGAACTGTGCAGATTTATCCCAGTTTGAAAATCTGTGTAGATGCCAAACAGAGGATATAAAGAAGTATGGCAGCTTTAATAACTGTCTGGGAACCAAAGAGAATTACACCAATTTATACAAGCATACATAAGAGTCTGAATTCCAAATAGAACTGTGCAGATTTATCCCAGCTTGAAAATCTGTCTAGATTTTAAATAGAGGATATGCAGAAGTATGACAGCTTTATTAACTGTATGGGAGCCAAGGAGAATTACACCAATTTATGAAAGCATACATAAGATTCTGAATCCTAAATTGAACTGTGCAGATTTATCCCAGCTTGAAAATCTGTCTTCATGCCAAATAGAGGGTATGCAGAAGTATTGCAGCTTTATTAACTGTCTGGGAGCCAAGGAGAATTACAAAAATTTATACAAGCATAAATAAGAGCTTTGATCTCCAATGGAACTGTGCACATCTATCCCAGCTTGAAAATCTGTCTTCATGCAAAATAGAGGGTATGCAGAAGTATGGCAGCCCCATTAACTGTCTGGGAGCCAAGGAGAATTACACCAATTTATGAAAGCATACATAAGAGTCTGAATCCCAAATAGAACTGTGCAGATTTATCCCAGCTTGAAAATCTGTCTAGATGCCAAACAGAGGATATGCAGAAGTATGGCAGCTTTAATAACTGTCTGGGAACCAAAGAGAATTACACCAATTTATACAAGCATAAATAAGAGCCTCGATCTCTAATCGAACTGTGCACATTTATCCCAGCTTAAAAATCTGTTTTCATTCCAAATAGAGGGTATGCAGAAGTATTGCAGCTTTATTAACGGTCTGGGAGCCAAAGAGAATTACACCAATTTATGAAAGCATACATAAGAGTCTGAATCCCAAATAGAACTGTGCAGATTTATCCTAGCTTGAAAATCTGTCTACATGCCAAATAGAGGGTATGCAGAAGTATTGCAGCTTTATTAACTGTCTGGGAGCCAAGGAGAATTACAAAAATTTATACAAGCATAAACAAGAGCTTTGATCTCCAATGGAACTGTGCACATTTATCCCAGCTTAAAAATCTGTCTTCATGCCAAATAGAGGGTATGCAGAAGTATGGCAGCTTCATTAACTGTCTGGGAACCAAAGAGAGTTACACCAATTTATTCAAGCATACAGAACAGTCTGGATACCTAATAGAACTGTGCAGATTTATCCTAGATAGAAAGTCTATCTTCATGCTAAATAGAGGTTATGCAGAAGTATTGCAGCTTTATTAACTGTCTGGGAGCCAAGGAGAATTACACCAATTTATGAAAGCATACATAAGAGTCTGAATCCCAAATAGAACTGTGCAGATTTATCCCAGCTTGAAAATCTTTCTAGATGCCAAATAGAGGATATGCAGAAGTATTGCAGCTTTATTAACTGTCTGGGAGCCAAAGAGAATTACACCAATTTATAAAAGCATACATAAGAGTCTGAATCCCAAATAGAACTGTGCAGATTTATCCCAGCTTGAAAATCTGTGTAGATGCCAAACAGAGGATATGCAGAAGTATGGCAGCTTTAATAACTGTCTTGGAACCAAAGAGAATTACACCAATTTATACAAGCATACATAAGAGCCTCGATCTCTAATCGAACTGTGCACATTTATCCCAGCTTAAAAATCTGTTTTCATGCCAAATAGAGGGTATGCAGAAGTATGGAAGCTTTAATAACTGTCTGGGAACCAAAGAGAATTACACCAATTTATACAAGCATACATAAGAGTCTGAATCCCAAATAGAACTGTGCAGATTTATCCCAGCTTGAAAATCTGTCTAGATGCCAAATAGAGGATATGCAGAAGTATGGCAGCTTTAATAACTGTCTGGGAACCAAAGAGAATTACACCAATTTATACAAGCATACATAAGAGTCTGAATCCCAAATAGAACTGTGCAGATTTATCCCAGCTTAAAAATCTGTCTTCATGCCAAATAGAGGGTATGCAGAAGTATGGCAGCTTCATTAACTGTCTGGGAACCAAAGAGAGTTACACCAATTTATTCAAGCATACAGAACAGTCTGGATACCTAATAGAACTGTGCAGATTTTTCCTAGATAGAAAGTCTATCTTCATGCTAAATAGAGGATATGCAGAAGTATGGACGCTTTAATACCTGTATAAGAACCAATGAGAGTTACACCAATTTATAAAAGCATACATAAGAGTCTGAATCCCAAATAGAACTGTGCAGATTTATCCCAGCTTGAAAATCTTTGTAGATGCCAAACAGAGGATATGCAGAAGTATGGCAGCTTTAATAACTGTCTGGGAACCAAAGAGAATTACACCAATTTATACAAGCATACATAAGAGTCTGAATCCCAAATAGAACTGTGCAGATTTATCCCAGCTTGAAAATCTGTCTAGACGCCAAATAAAGGATATGCAGAAGTATTGCTGCTTTATTAACTGTCTGGGAGCCAATGAGAATTACACCAATTTATAAAAGCATACATAAGAGTCTGAATCCCAAATAGAACTGTGCAGAATTATCCCAGCTTGAAAATCTGTGTAGATGCCAAACAGAGGATATGGAGAAGTATGGAAGCTTTATTAACTGTCTGGGAACCAAAGAGAATTACACCAATTTATACAAGCATACATAAGAGTCTGAATCCCAAATAGAACTGTGCAGATTTATCCCAGCTTGAAAATCTACCTAGATGCCAAATAGAGGATATGCAGAAGTATGGCAGCTTTAATAACTGTCTGGGAACCAAAGAGAATTACACCAATTTATACAAGCATACATAAGAGTCTGAATCCCAAATAGAACTGTGCAGATTTATCCCAGCTTGAAAATCTGTCTAGATGCCAAATAGAGGATATGCAGAAGTATGGCAGCTTTTATAACTGTCTGGGAACCAAAGAGAATTACACCAATTTATGCAAGCATACATAAGAGTCTGAATCCCAAATAGAACTGTCCAGATTTATCCCAGCTTGAAAATCTGTTTAGATGCCAAATAAAGGATATGCAGAAGTATTGCTGCTTTATTAACTGTCTGGGAGCCAAAGAGAATTACACCAATTTATGAAAGCATACATAAGAGTCTGAATCCCAAATAGAACTGTGCAGATTTATCCTAGCTTGAAAATCTGTCTACATGCCAAATAGAGGGTATGCAGAAGTATTGCAGCTTTATTAACTGTCTGGGAGCCAAGGAGAATTACAAAAATTTATACAAGCATAAATAAGAGCTTTGATCTCCAATGGAACTGTGCACATTTATCCCAGCTTGAAAATCTGTCTAGATGCCAAATAGAGGATATGCAGAAGTATGGCAGCTTTAATAACTGTCTGGGAACCAAAGAGAATAACACCAATTTATACAAGCATACATAAGAGTCTGAATCCCAAATAGAACTGTGCAGATTTATCCTAGCTTGAAAATCTGTCTAGATGCCAAATAGAGGATATGCAGAAGTATGGCAGCTTTAATAACTTTCTGGGAACCAAAGAGAATTACACCAATTTATATAAGCATACATAAGAGTCTGAATCCCAAATAGAACTGTGCACATTTATCCCAGCTTAAAAATCTGTCTTCATGCCAAATAGAGGGTATGCAGAAGTATGGCAGCTTCATTAACTGTCTGGGAACCAAAGAGAGTTACACCAATTTATACAAGCATACAGAACAGTCTGGATCCCTAATAGAACTGTGCAGATTTATCTTAGATAGAAAGTCTATCTTCATGCTAAATAGAGGATATGCAGAAGTATGGACGCTTTAATACCTGTATAAGAACCAATGAGAGTTACACCAATTTATAAAAGCATACATAAGAGTCTGAATCCCAAATAGAACTGTGCAGATTTATCCCAGCTTGAAAATCTGTGTAGATGCCAAACAGAGGATATGCAGAAGTATGGCAGCTTTAATAACTGTCTGGGAACCAAAGAGAATTACACCAATTTATACAAGCATACATAAGAGTCTGAATCCCAAATAGAACTGTGCAGATTTATCCCAGCTTGAAAATCTGTCTAGATGCCAAATAAAGGATATGCAGAAGTATTGCTGCTTTATTAACTGTCTGGGAGCCAAAGAGAATTACACCAATTTATAAAAGCATACATAAGAGTCTGAATCCCAAATAGAACTGTGCAGAATTATCCCAGCTTGAAAATCTGTGTAGATGCCAAACAGAGGATATGGAGAAGTATGGAAGCTTTATTAACTGTCTGGGAACCAAAGAGAATTACACCAATTTATACAAGCATACATAAGAGTCTGAATCCCAAATAGAACTGTGCAGATTTATCCTAGCTTGAAAATCTGTCTACATGCCAAATAGAGGGTATGCAGAAGTATTGCAGCTTTATTAACTGTCTGGGAGCCAAGGAGAATTACACCAATTTATGAAAGCATACATAGGAGTCTGAATCCCAAATAGAACTGTGCAGATTTATCCCAGTTTGAAAATCTGTGTAGATGCCAAACAGAGGATATAAAGAAGTATGGCAGCTTTAATAACTGTCTGGGAACCAAAGAGAATTACACCAATTTATACAAGCATACATAAGAGTCTGAATTCCAAATAGAACTGTGCAGATTTATCCCAGCTTGAAAATCTGTCTAGATTTTAAATAGAGGATATGCAGAAGTATGACAGCTTTATTAAGTGTATGGGAGCCAAGGAGAATTACACCAATTTATGAAAGCATACATAAGAGTCTGAATCCTAAATTGAACTGTGCAGATTTATCCCAGCTTGAAAATCTGTCTTCATGCCAAATAGAGGGTATGCAGAAGTATTGCAGCTTTATTAACTGTCTGGGAGCCAAGGAGAATTACAAAAATTTATACAAGCATAAATAAGAGCTTTGATCTCCAATGGAACTGTGCACATTTATCCCAGCTTGAAAATCTGTCTTCATGCCAAATAGAGGGTATGCAGAAGTATGGCAGCCCCATTAACTGTCTGGGAGCCAAGGAGAATTACACCAATTTATGAAAGCATACATAAGAGTCTGAATCCCAAATAGAACTGTGCAGATTTATCCCAGCTTGAAAATCTGTCTAGATGCCAAACAGAGGATATGCAGAAGTATGGCAGCTTTAATAACTGTCTGGGAACCAAAGAGAATTACACCAATTTATACAAGCATAAATAAGAGCCTCGATCTCTAATCGAACTGTGCACATTTATCCCAGCTTAAAAATCTGTTTTCATGCCAAATAGAGGGTATGCAGAAGTATTGCAGCTTTATTAACTGTCTGGGAGCCAAAGAGAATTACACCAATTTATGAAAGCATACATAAGAGTCTGAATCCCAAATAGAACTGTGCAGATTTATCCTAGCTTGAAAATCTGTCTACATGCCAAATAGAGGGTATGCAGAAGTATTGCAGCTTTATTAACTGTCTGGGAGCCAAGGAGAATTACAAAAATTTATACAAGCATAAACAAGAGCTTTGATCTCCAATGGAACTGTGCACATTTATCCCAGCTTAAAAATCTGTCTTCATGCCAAATAGAGGGTATGCAGAAGTATGGCAGCTTCATTAACTGTCTGGGAACCAAAGAGAGTTACACCAATTTATTCAAGCATACAGAACAGTCTGAATCCCAAATAGAACTGAACAGATTTATCCCAGCTTGAAAATCTATGTAGATGCCAAACAGAGGATATGCAGAAGTATGGCAGCTTTAATAACTGTCTGGGAACCAAAGAGAATTACACCAATTTATACAAGCATACATAAGAGTCTGAATCCCAAATAGAACTGTGCAGATTTATCCCAGCTTGAAAATCTGTCTAGATGCCAAATAAAGGATATGCAGAAGTATGAAAGCTTTAATAACTGTCTGGGAACCAAAGAGAATTACACCAATTTATGAAAGCATACATAAGAGTCTGAATCCCAAATAGAACTGTGCAGATTTATCCCAGCTTGAAAATCTGTCTAGATGCCAAACAGAGGATATGCAGAAGTATGGCAGCTTTAATAACTGTCTGGGAACCAAAGAGAATTACACCAATTTATACAAGCATAAATAAGAGCCTCGATCTCTAATCGAACTGTGCACATTTATCCCAGCTTAAAAATCTGTTTTCATGCCAAATAGAGGGTATGCAGAAGTATTGCAGCTTTATTAACTGTCTGGGAGCCAAGGAGAATTACACCAATTTATGAAAGCATACATAAGAGTCTGAATCCTAAATAGAACTGTGCAGATTTATCCCAGCTTGAAAATCTTTCTAGATGCCAAATAGAGGATATGCAGAAGTATTGCAGCTTTATTAACTGTCTGGGAGCCAAAGAGAATTACACCAATTTATAAAAGCATACATAAGAGTCTGAATCCCAAATAGAACTTTGCAGATTTATCCCAGCTTGAAAATCTGTGTAGATGCCAAACAGAGGATATGCAGAAGTATGGCAGCTTTAATAACTGTCTGGGAACCAAAGAGAATTACACCAATTTATACAAGCATACATAAGAGTCTGAATCCCAAATAGAACTGTGCAGATTTATCCCAGCTTGAAAATCTGTGTAGATGCCAAACAGAGGATATCAGAAGTATGGAAGCTTTAATAACTGTCTGGGAACCAAAGAGAATTACACCAATTTATACAAGCATACATAAGAGTCTGAATCCCAAATAGATTTGTGCAGATTTATCCCAGCTTGAAAATCTGTCTAGATGCCAAATAGAGGATATGCAGAAGTATGGCAGCTTTCAGAACTGTCTGGGAACCAAAGAGAATTACACCAATTTATACAAGCATAAATAAGAGCCTCGATCTCAAATGGAACTGGGCACATTTATCCCAGCTTGAAAATCTGTTTTCATGCCAAATAGAGGGTATGCAGAAGTATTGCATCTTTATTAACTGTCTGGGAGCCAAGGAGAATTACACCAATTTATGAAAGCATACATAGGAGTCTGAATCCCAAATAGAACTGTGCAGATTTATCCCAGTTTGAAAATCTGTGTAGATGCCAAACAGAGGATATAAAGAAGTATGGCAGCTTTAATAACTGTCTGGGAACCAAAGAGAATTACACCAATTTATACAAGCATACATAAGAGTCTGAATTCCAAATAGAACTGTGCAGATTTATCCCAGCTTGAAAATCTGTCTAGATGCCAAATAGAGGGTATGCAGAAGTATTGCAGCTTTATTAACTGTCTGGGAGCCAAGGAGAATTACAAAAATTTATACAAGCATAAATAAGAGCTTTGATCTCCAATGGAACTGTGCACATTTATCCCAGCTTAAAAATCTGTCTTCATGCCAAATAGAGGGTATGCAGAAGTATGGCAGCTTCATTAACTGTCTGGGAACCAAAGAGAGTTACACCAATTTATACAAGCATACAGAACAGTCTGGATCCCTAATAGAACTGTGATGATTTATCCTAGATAGAAAGTCTATCTTCATGCTAAATAGAGGATATGCAGAAGTATTGCTGCTTTATTAACTGTCTGGGAGCCAAAGAGAATTACACCAATTTATGAAAGCATACATAAGAGTCTGAATCCCAAATAGAACTGTGCAGATTTATCCCAGTTTAAAAATCTGTGTAGATACAATACAGAGGATATAAATAAGTATGGCAGCTTTAATAACTGTCTGGGAACCAAAGAGAATTACACCAATTTATACAAGCATAAATAAGAGCCTCGATCTCTAATCGAACTGTGCACATTTATCCCAGCTTAAAAATCTGTTTTCATGCCAAATAGAGGGTATGCAGAAGTATTGCAGCTTTATTAACTGTCTGGGAGCCAAAGAGAATTACACCAATTTATGAAAGCATACATAAGAGTCTGAATCCCAAATAGAACTGTGCAGATTTATCCTAGCTTGAAAATCTGTCTACATGCCGAATAGAGGGTATGCAGAAGTATTGCAGCTTTATTAACTGTCTGGGAGCCAAGGAGAATTACAAAAATTTATACAAGCATAAACAAGAGCTTTGATCTCCAATGGAACTGTGCACATTTATCCCAGCTTAAAAATCTGTCTTCATGCCAAATAGAGGGTATGCAGAAGTATGGCAGCTTCATTAACTGTCTGGGAACCAAAGAGAGTTACACCAATTTATTCAAGCATACAGAACAGTCTGAATCCCAAATAGAACTGAACAGATTTATCCCAGCTTGAAAATCTATGTAGATGCCAAACAGAGGATATGCAGAAGTATGGCAGCTTTAATAACTGTCTGGGAACCAAAGAGAATTACACCAATTTATACAAGCATACATAAGAGTCTGAATCCCAAATAGAACTGTGCAGATTTATCCCAGCTTGAAAATCTGTCTAGATGCCAAATAAAGGATATGCAGAAGTATGAAAGCTTTAATAACTGTCTGGGAACCAAAGAGAATTACACCAATTTATGAAAGCATACATAAGAGTCTGAATCCCAAATAGAACTGTGCAGATTTATCCCAGCTTGAAAATCTGTCTAGATGCCAAACAGAGGATATGCAGAAGTATGGCAGCTTTAATAACTGTCTGGGAACCAAAGAGAATTACACCAATTTATACAAGCATAAATAAGAGCCTCGATCTCTAATCGAACTGTGCACATTTATCCCAGCTTAAAAATCTGTTTTCATGCCAAATAGAGGGTATGCAGAAGTATTGCAGCTTTATTAACTGTCTGGGAGCCAAGGAGAATTACACCAATTTATGAAAGCATACATAAGAGTCTGAATCCTAAATAGAACTGTGCAGATTTATCCCAGCTTGAAAATCTTTCTAGATGCCAAATAGAGGATATGCAGAAGTATTGCAGCTTTATTAACTGTCTGGGAGCCAAAGAGAATTACACCAATTTATAAAAGCATACATAAGAGTCTGAATCCCAAATAGAACTTTGCAGATTTATCCCAGCTTGAAAATCTGTGTAGATGCCAAACAGAGGATATGCAGAAGTATGGCAGCTTTAATAACTGTCTGGGAACCAAAGAGAATTACACCAATTTATACAAGCATACATAAGAGTCTGAATCCCAAATAGAACTGTGCAGATTTATCCCAGCTTGAAAATCTGTGTAGATGCCAAACAGAGGATATCAGAAGTATGGAAGCTTTAATAACTGTCTGGGAACCAAAGAGAATTACACCAATTTATACAAGCATACATAAGAGTCTGAATCCCAAATAGATTTGTGCAGATTTATCCCAGCTTGAAAATCTGTCTAGATGCCAAATAGAGGATATGCAGAAGTATGGCAGCTTTCAGAACTGTCTGGGAACCAAAGAGAATTACACCAATTTATACAAGCATAAATAAGAGCCTCGATCTCAAATGGAACTGGGCACATTTATCCCAGCTTGAAAATCTGTTTTCATGCCAAATAGAGGGTATGCAGAAGTATTGCATCTTTATTAACTGTCTGGGAGCCAAGGAGAATTACACCAATTTATGAAAGCATACATAGGAGTCTGAATCCCAAATAGAACTGTGCAGATTTATCCCAGTTTGAAAATCTGTGTAGATGCCAAACAGAGGATATAAAGAAGTATGGCAGCTTTAATAACTGTCTGGGAACCAAAGAGAATTACACCAATTTATACAAGCATACATAAGAGTCTGAATTCCAAATAGAACTGTGCAGATTTATCCCAGCTTGAAAATCTGTCTAGATGCCAAATAGAGGGTATGCAGAAGTATTGCAGCTTTATTAACTGTCTGGGAGCCAAGGAGAATTACAAAAATTTATACAAGCATAAATAAGAGCTTTGATCTCCAATGGAACTGTGCACATTTATCCCAGCTTAAAAATCTGTCTTCATGCCAAATAGAGGGTATGCAGAAGTATGGCAGCTTCATTAACTGTCTGGGAACCAAAGAGAGTTACACCAATTTATACAAGCATACAGAACAGTCTGGATCCCTAATAGAACTGTGATGATTTATCCTAGATAGAAAGTCTATCTTCATGCTAAATAGAGGATATGCAGAAGTATTGCTGCTTTATTAACTGTCTGGGAGCCAAAGAGAATTACACCAATTTATGAAAGCATACATAAGAGTCTGAATCCCAAATAGAACTGTGCAGATTTATCCCAGTTTAAAAATCTGTGTAGATACAATACAGAGGATATAAATAAGTATGGCAGCTTTAATAACTGTCTGGGAACCAAAGAGAATTACACCAATTTATACAAGCATACATAAGAGTCTGAATCCCAAATAGAACTGTGCAGATTTATCCCAGCTTGAAAATCTGTCTAGATGCCAAACAGAGGATATGCAGAAGTATGGCAGCTTTAATAACTGTCTGGGAACCAAAGAGAATTACACCAATTTATACAAGCATAAATAAGAGCCTCGATCTCTAATCGAACTGTGCACATTTATCCCAGCTTAAAAATCTGTTTTCATGCCAAATAGAGGGTATGCAGAAGTATTGCAGCTTTATTAACTGTCTGGGAGCCAAGGAGAATTACACCAATTTATGAAAGCATACATAAGAGTCTGAATCCTAAATAGAACTGTGCAGATTTATCCCAGCTTGAAAATCTGTCTAGATGCCAAATAGAGGATATGCAGAAGTATTGCAGCTTTATTAACTGTCTGGGAGCCAAAGAGAATTACACCAATTTATAAAAGCATACATAAGAGTCTGAATCCCAAATAGAACTGTGCAGATTTATCCCAGCTTGAAAATCTGTGTAGATGCCAAACAGAGGATATGCAGAAGTATGGCAGCTTTAATAACTGTCTGGGAACCAAAGAGAATTACACCAATTTATACAAGCATACATAAGAGTCTGAATCCCAAATAGAACTGTGCAGATTTATCCCAGCTTGAAAATCTGTCTAGATGCCAAATAAAGGATATGCAGAAGTATTGCTGCTTTATTAACTGTCTGGGAGCCAAAGAGAATTACACCAATTTATAAAAGCATACATAAGAGTCTGAATCCCAAATAGAACTGTGCAGAATTATCCCAGCTTGAAAATCTGTGTAGATGCCAAACAGAGGATATGGAGAAGTATGGAAGCTTTATTAACTGTCTGGGAACCAAAGAGAATTACATCAATTTATACAAGCATACATAAGAGTCTGAATCCCAAATAGAACTGTGCAGATTTATCCTAGCTTGAAAATCTGTCTACAAGCCAAATAGAGGGTATGCAGAAGTATTGCAGCTTTATTAACTGTCTGGGAGCCAAGGAGAATTACACCAATTTATGAAAGCATACATAGGAGTCTGAATCCCAAATAGAACTGTGCAGATTTATCCCAGTTTGAAAATCTGTGTAGATGCCAAACAGAGGATATAAAGAAGTATGGCAGCTTTAATAACTGTCTGGGAACCAAAGAGAATTACACCAATTTATGAAAGCATACGTAAGAGTCTGAATCCTAAATAGAACTGTGCAGATTTATCCCAGCTTGAAAATCTGTCTAGATGCCAAACAGAGGATATGCAGAAGTATGGCAGCTTTAATAACTGTCTGGGAACCAAAGAGAATTACACCAATTTATACAAGCATAAATAAGAGCCTCGATCTCTAATCGAACTGTGCACATTTATCCCAGCTTAAAAATCTGTTTTCATGCCAAATAGAGGGTATGCAGAAGTATTGCAGCTTTATTAACTGTCTGGGAGCCAAAGAGAATTACACCAATTTATGAAAGCATACATAAGAGTCTGAATCCCAAATAGAACTGTGCAGATTTATCCTAGCTTGAAAATCTGTCTTCATGCCAAATAGAGGGTATGCAGAAGTATGGCAGCTTCATTAACTGTCTGGGAACCAAAGAGAGTTACACCAATTTATTCAAGCATACAGAACAGTCTGGATACCTAATAGAACTGTGCAGATTTATCCTAGATAGAAAGTCTATCTTCATGCTAAATAGAGGGTATGCAGAAGTATTGCAGCTTTATTAACTGTCTGGGAGCTAAGGAGAATTACACCAATTTATGAATGCATACGTAAGAGTCTGAATCCTAAATAGAACTGTGCAGATTTATCCCAGCTTGAAAATCTGTCTAGATGCCAAATAGAGGATATGCAGAAGTATTGCAGCTTTATTAACTGTCTGGGAGCCAAAGAGAATTACACCAATTTATAAAAGCATACATAAGAGTCTGAATCCCAAATAGAACTGAACAGATTTATCCCAGCTTGAAAATCTATGTAGATGCCAAACAGAGGATATGCAGAAGTATGGCAGCTTTAATAACTGTCTGGGAACCAAAGAGAATTACACCAATTTATACAAGCATACATAAGAGTCTGAATCCCAAATAGAACTGTGCAGATTTATCCCAGCTTGAAAATCTGTCTAGATGCCAAATAAAGGATATGCAGAAGTATGAAAGCTTTAATAACTGTCTGGGAACCAAAGAGAATTACACCAATTTATACAAGCATACATAAGAGTCTGAATCCCAAATAGAACTGTGCAGATTTATCCCAGCTTGAAAATCTGTCTAGATGCCAAATAGAGGATATGCAGAAGTATTGCAGCTTTATTAACTGTCTGGGAGCCAAGGAGAATTACACCAATTTATGAAAGCATACATAAGAGTCTGAATCCCAAATAGAACTGTGCAGATTTATCCCAGCTTGAAAATCTGTCTAGATGCCAAACAGAGGATATGCAGAAGTATGGCAGCTTTAATAACTGTCTGGGAACCAAAGAGAATTACACCAATTTATACAAGCATAAATAAGAGCCTCGATCTCTAATCGAACTGTGCACATTTATCCCAGCTTAAAAATCTGTTTTCATGCCAAATAGAGGGTATGCAGAAGTATTGCAGCTTTATTAACTGTCTGGGAGCCAAGGAGAATTACACCAATTTATGAAAGCATACATAAGAGTCTGAATCCTAAATAGAACTGTGCAGATTTATCCCAGCTTGAAAATCTTTCTAGATGCCAAATAGAGGATATGCAGAAGTATTGCAGCTTTATTAACTGTCTGGGAGCCAAAGAGAATTACACCAATTTATAAAAGCATACATAAGAGTCTGAATCCCAAATAGAACTTTGCAGATTTATCCCAGCTTGAAAATCTGTGTAGATGCCAAACAGAGGATATGCAGAAGTATGGCAGCTTTAATAACTGTCTGGGAACCAAAGAGAATTACACCAATTTATACAAGCATACATAAGAGTCTGAATCCCAAATAGAACTGTGCAGATTTATCCCAGCTTGAAAATCTGTGTAGATGCCAAACAGAGGATATCAGAAGTATGGAAGCTTTAATAACTGTCTGGGAACCAAAGAGAATTACACCAATTTATACAAGCATACATAAGAGTCTGAATCCCAAATAGATTTGTGCAGATTTATCCCAGCTTGAAAATCTGTCTAGATGCCAAATAGAGGATATGCAGAAGTATGGCAGCTTTCAGAACTGTCTGGGAACCAAAGAGAATTACACCAATTTATACAAGCATAAATAAGAGCCTCGATCTCAAATGGAACTGGGCACATTTATCCCAGCTTGAAAATCTGTTTTCATGCCAAATAGAGGGTATGCAGAAGTATTGCATCTTTATTAACTGTCTGGGAGCCAAGGAGAATTACACCAATTTATGAAAGCATACATAGGAGTCTGAATCCCAAATAGAACTGTGCAGATTTATCCCAGTTTGAAAATCTGTGTAGATGCCAAACAGAGGATATAAAGAAGTATGGCAGCTTTAATAACTGTCTGGGAACCAAAGAGAATTACACCAATTTATACAAGCATACATAAGAGTCTGAATTCCAAATAGAACTGTGCAGATTTATCCCAGCTTGAAAATCTGTCTAGATGCCAAATAGAGGGTATGCAGAAGTATTGCAGCTTTATTAACTGTCTGGGAGCCAAGGAGAATTACAAAAATTTATACAAGCATAAATAAGAGCTTTGATCTCCAATGGAACTGTGCACATTTATCCCAGCTTAAAAATCTGTCTTCATGCCAAATAGAGGGTATGCAGAAGTATGGCAGCTTCATTAACTGTCTGGGAACCAAAGAGAGTTACACCAATTTATACAAGCATACAGAACAGTCTGGATCCCTAATAGAACTGTGATGATTTATCCTAGATAGAAAGTCTATCTTCATGCTAAATAGAGGATATGCAGAAGTATTGCTGCTTTATTAACTGTCTGGGAGCCAAAGAGAATTACACCAATTTATGAAAGCATACATAAGAGTCTGAATCCCAAATAGAACTGTGCAGATTTATCCCAGTTTAAAAATCTGTGTAGATACAATACAGAGGATATAAATAAGTATGGCAGCTTTAATAACTGTCTGGGAACCAAAGAGAATTACACCAATTTATACAAGCATACATAAGAGTCTGAATCCCAAATAGAACTGTGCAGATTTATCCCAGCTTGAAAATCTGTCTAGATGCCAAACAGAGGATATGCAGAAGTATGGCAGCTTTAATAACTGTCTGGGAACCAAAGAGAATTACACCAATTTATACAAGCATAAATAAGAGCCTCGATCTCTAATCGAACTGTGCACATTTATCCCAGCTTAAAAATCTGTTTTCATGCCAAATAGAGGGTATGCAGAAGTATTGCAGCTTTATTAACTGTCTGGGAGCCAAGGAGAATTACACCAATTTATGAAAGCATACATAAGAGTCTGAATCCTAAATAGAACTGTGCAGATTTATCCCAGCTTGAAAATCTGTCTAGATGCCAAATAGAGGATATGCAGAAGTATTGCAGCTTTATTAACTGTCTGGGAGCCAAAGAGAATTACACCAATTTATAAAAGCATACATAAGAGTCTGAATCCCAAATAGAACTGTGCAGAATTATCCCAGCTTGAAAATCTGTGTAGATGCCAAACAGAGGATATGGAGAAGTATGGAAGCTTTAATAACTGTTTGGGAACCAAAGAGAATTACACCAATTTATACAAGCATACATAAGAGTCTGAATCCCAAATAGAACTGTGCAGATTTATCCCAGCTTGAAAATCTGTCTAGATGCCAAATAGAGGATATGCAGAAGTATTGCAGCTTTATTAACTGTCTGGGAGCCAAGGAGAATTACACCAATTTATGAAAGCATACATAAGAGTCTGAATCCCAAATAGAACTGTGCAGATTTATCCCAGCTTGAAAATCTGTCTAGATGCCAAACAGAGGATATGCAGAAGTATGGCAGCTTTTATAACTGTCTGGGAACCAAAGAGAATTACACCAATTTATACAAGCATAAATAAGAGCCTCGATCTCTAATCGAACTGTGCACATTTATCCCAGCTTAAAAATCTGTTTTCATGCCAAATAGAGGGTATGCAGAAGTATGGCCGCTTTAATAACTGTCTGGGAACCAAAGAGAATTACACCAATTTATACAAGCATAAATAAGAGCCTCGATCTCTAATCGAACTGTGCACATTTATCCTAGCTTAAAAATCTGTTTTCATGCCAAATAGAGGGTATGCAGAAGTATTGCAGCTTTATTAACTGTCTGGGAGCCAAAGAGAATTACACCAATTTATAAAAGCATACATAAGAGTCTGAATCCCAAATAGAACTGTGCAGATTTATCCTAGCTTGAAAATCTGTGTAGATGCCAAACAGAGGATATGCAGAAGTATGGCAGCTTTAATAACTGTCTGGGAACCAAAGAGAATTACACCAATTTATACAAGCATACATAAGAGTCTGAATCCCAAATAGAACTGTGCAGATTTATCCCAGCTTGAAAATCTGTCTAGATGCCAAATAAAGGATATGCATAAGTATTGCTGCTTTATTAACTGTCTGGGAGCCAAAAAGAATTACACCAATTTATGAAAGCATACATAAGAGTCTGAATTCCAAATAGAACTGTGCAGATTTATCCTAGCTTGAAAATCTGTCTACATGCCAAATAGAGGGTAAGCAGAAGTATTGCAGCTTTATTAACTGTCTGGGAGCCAAGGAGAATTACAAAAATTTATACAAGCATAAATAAGAGCTTTGATCTCCAATGGAACTGTGCACATTTATCCCAGCTTAAAAATCTGTCTTCATGCCAAATAGAGGGTATGCAGAAGTATGGCAGCTTCATTAACTGTCTGGGAACCAAAGAGAGTTACACCAATTTATTCAAGCATACAGAACAGTCTGGATACCTAATAGAACTGTGCAGATTTATCCTAGATAGAAAGTCTATCTTCATGCTAAATAGAGGATATGCAAAAGTATGGCAGCTTTAATAACTGTCTGGGAACCAAAGAGAATTACACCAATTTATAAAAGCATACATAAGAGTCTGAATCCCAAATAGAACTGTGCAGAATTATCCCAGCTTGAAAATCTGTGTAGATGCCAAACAGAGGATATGGAGAAGTATGGAAGCTTTAATAACTGTCTGGGAACCAAAGAGAATTACACCAATTTATACAAGCATACATAAGAGTCTGAATCCCAAATAGAACTGTGCAGATTTATCCCAGCTTGAAAATCTGTCTAGATGCCAAATAGAGGATATGCAGAAGTATTGCAGCTTTATTAACTGTCTGGGAGCCAAGGAGAATTACACCAATTTATGAAAGCATACATAAGAGTCTGAATCCCAAATAGAACGGTGCAGATTTATCCCAGCTTGAAAATCTGTCTAGATGCCAAACAGAGGATATGCAGAAGTATGGCAGCTTTAATAACTGTCTGGGAACCAAAGAGAATTACACCAATTTATAAAAGCATACATAAGAGTCTGAATCCCAAATAGAACTGTGCAGAATTATCCCAGCTTGAAAATCTGTGTAGATGCCAAACAGAGGATATGGAGAAGTATGGAAGCTTTAATAACTGTTTGGGAACCAAAGAGAATTACACCAATTTATACAAGCATACATAAGAGTCTGAATCCCAAATAGAACTGTGCAGATTTATCCCAGCTTGAAAATCTGTCTAGATGCCAAATAAAGGATATGCAGAAGTATTGCAGCTTTATTAACTGTCTGGGAGCCAAGGAGAATTACACCAATTTATGAAAGCATACATAAGAGTCTGAATCCCAAATAGAACTGTGCAGATTTATCCCAGCTTGAAAATCTGTCTAGATGCCAAACAGAGGATATGCAGAAGTATGGCAGCTTTAATAACTGTCTGGGAACCAAAGAGAATTACACCAATTTATACAAGCATAAATAAGAGCCTCGATCTCTAATCGAACTGTGCACATTTATCCCAGCTTAAAAATCTGTTTTCATGCCAAATAGAGGGTATGCAGAAGTATGGCCGCTTTTATAACTGTCTGGGAACCAAAGAGAATTACACCAATTTATACAAGCATAAATAAGAGCCTCGATCTCTAATCGAACTGTGCACATTTATCCCAGCTTAAAAATCTGTTTTCATGCCAAATAGAGGGTATGCAGAAGTATTGCAGCTTTATTAACTGTCTGGGAGCCAAAGAGAATTACACCAATTTATAAAAGCATACATAAGAGTCTGAATCCCAAATAGAACTGTGCAGATTTATCCCAGCTTGAAAATCTGTCTAGATGCCAAATAAAGGATATGCATAAGTATTGCTGCTTTATTAACTGTCTGGGAGCCAAAAAGAATTACACCAATTTATGAAAGCATACATAAGAGTCTGAATTCCAAATAGAACTGTGCAGATTTATCCTAGCTTGAAAATCTGTCTACATGCCAAATAGAGGGTAAGCAGAAGTATTGCAGCTTTATTAACTGTCTGGGAGCCAAGGAGAATTACAAAAATTTATACAAGCATAAATAAGAGCTTTGATCTCCAATGGAACTGTGCACATTTATCCCAGCTTAAAAATCTGTCTTCATGCCAAATAGAGGGTATGCAGAAGTATGGCAGCTTCATTAACTGTCTGGGAACCAAAGAGAGTTACACCAATTTATTCAAGCATACAGAACAGTCTGGATACCTAATAGAACTGTGCAGATTTATCCTAGATAGAAAGTCTATCTTCATGCTAAATAGAGGATATGCAAAAGTATGGCAGCTTTAATAACTGTCTGGGAACCAAAGAGAATTACACCAATTTATAAAAGCATACATAAGAGTCTGAATCCCAAATAGAACTGTGCAGAATTATCCCAGCTTGAAAATCTGTGTAGATGCCAAAAAGAGGATATGGAGAAGTATGGAAGCTTTAATAACTGTCTGGGAACCAAAGAGAATTACACCAATTTATAAAAGCATACATAAGAGTCTGAATCCCAAATAGAACTGTGCAGATTTATCCCAGCTTGAAAATCTGTCTAGATGCCAAATAAAGGATATGCATAAGTATTGCTGCTTTATTAACTGTCTGGGAGCCAAAAAGAATTACACCAATTTATGAAAGCATACATAAGAGTCTGAATTCCAAATAGAACTGTGCAGATTTATCCTAGCTTGAAAATCTGTCTACATGCCAAATAGAGGGTAAGCAGAAGTATTGCAGCTTTATTAACTGTCTGGGAGCCAAGGAGAATTACAAAAATTTATACAAGCATAAATAAGAGCTTTGATCTCCAATGGAACTGTGCACATTTATCCCAGCTTAAAAATCTGTCTTCATGCCAAATAGAGGGTATGCAGAAGTATGGCAGCTTCATTAACTGTCTGGGAACCAAAGAGAGTTACACCAATTTATTCAAGCATACAGAACAGTCTGGATACCTAATAGAACTGTGCAGATTTATCCTAGATAGAAAGTCTATCTTCATGCTAAATAGAGGATATGCAAAAGTATGGCAGCTTTAATAACTGTCTGGGAACCAAAGAGAATTACACCAATTTATAAAAGCATACATAAGAGTCTGAATCCCA
Source organism: Acanthosoma haemorrhoidale (assembly GCA_930367205.1). Classification (NCBI taxonomy): domain Eukaryota; kingdom Metazoa; phylum Arthropoda; class Insecta; order Hemiptera; family Acanthosomatidae; genus Acanthosoma; species Acanthosoma haemorrhoidale. Next base: position 109,871,051 of record OV884009.1, on the reverse strand, counting down.
AATAGAACTGTGCAGAATTATCCCAGCTTGAAAATCTGTGTAGATGCCAAAAAGAGGATATGGAGAAGTATGGAAGCTTTAATAACTGTCTGGGAACCAAAGAGAATTACACCAATTTATACAAGCATACATAAGAGTCTGAATCCCAAATAGAACTGTGCAGATTTATCCCAGCTTGAAAATCTGTGTAGATGCCAAACAGAGGATATCAGAAGTATGGAAGCTTTAATAACTGTCTGGGAACCAAAGAGAATTACACCAATTTATACAAGCATACATAAGAGTCTGAATCCCAAATAGAACTGTGCAGATTTATCCCAGCTTGAAAATCTGTCTAGATGCCAAATAGAGGATATGCAGAAGTATGGCAGCTTTTAGAACTGTCTGGGAACCAAAGAGAATTACACCAATTTATACAAGCATAAATAAGAGCCTCGATCTCAAATGGAACTGGGCACATTTATCCCAGCTTGAAAATCTGTTTTCATGCCAAATAGAGGGTATGCAGAAGTATTGCAGCTTTATTAACTGTCTGGGAGCCAAAGAGAATTACACCAATTTATAAAAGCATACATAAGAGTCTGAATCCCAAATAGAACTGTGCAGATTTATCCTAGCTTGAAAATCTGTGTAGATGCCAAACAGAGGATATGCAGAAGTATGGCAGCTTTAATAACTGTCTGGGAACCAAAAAGAATTACACCAATTTATACAAGCATACATAAGAGTCTGAATCCCAAATAGAACTGTGCAGATTTATCCCAGCTTGAAAATCTGTCTAGATGCCAAATAAAGGATATGCATAAGTATTGCTGCTTTATTAACTGTCTGGGAGCCAAAAAGAATTACACCAATTTATGAAAGCATACATAAGAGTCTGAATCTCAAATAGAACTGTGCAGATTTATCCCAGCTTGAAAATCTGTCTAGATGCCAAATAGAGGATATGCAGAAGTATGGCAGCTTTCGTAACTGTCTGGGAACCAAAGAGAATTACACCAATTTATACAAGCATAAATAATAGTCTCGATCTCAAAATAGAACTGTGCCGATTTATCCCAGCTTAAAAATCAGTCTTCATGCCAAATAGACAATATGCAGAAGTATGGACGCTTTAATAACTGCCTAGGAACCAAAGAGAGTTACACCAATTTATAAAAACATACATAACAGTCCGTATTGCTAATAGAACTTTGCAGATTTATCCTAGATAAAAAGTCTATCTTCATGCCAAATAGAGGATATGCAAAAGTATGGCAGCTTTAATAACTGTCTGGGAGCCAAAGAGAATTACACCAATTTATAAAAGCATACATAAGAGTCTGAATCCCAAATAGAACTGTGCAGAATTATCTCAGCTTGAAAATCTGTGTAGATGCGAAACAGAGGATATGGAGAAGTATGGAAGCTTTAATAACTGTCTGGGAACCAAAGAGAATTACACCAATTTATACAAGCATACATAAGAGTCTGAATTTCAAATAGAACTGTGCAGATTTATCCCAGCTTGAAAATCTGTCTAGATGCCAAATAAAGGATATGCAGAAGTATTGCTGCTTTATTAACTGTCTGGGAGCCAAAGAAAACTACACCAATTTATGAAAGCATACATAAGAGTCTGAATCCCAAATAGAACTGTGCAGATTTATCCCAGCTTGAAAATCTGTCTAGATGCCAAATAGAGGATATGCAGAAGTATTGCAGCTTTATTAACTGTCTGGGAGCCAAGGAGAATTACACCAATTTATGAAAGCATACATTAGAGTCTGAATCCCAAATAGAACTGTGCAGATTTATCCCAGCTTGAAAATCTGTCTAGATGCCAAACAGAGGATATGCAGAAGTATGGCAGCTTTAATAACTGTCTGGGAACCAAAGAGAATTACACCAATTTATACAAGCATAAATAAGAGCCTCGATCTCTAATCGAACTGTGCACATTTATCCCAGCTTAAAAATCTGTTTTCATGCCAAATAGAGGGTATGCAGAAGTATGGCCGCTTTAATAACTGTCTGGGAACCAAAGAGAATTACACCAATTTATACAAGCATAAATAAGAGCCTCGATCTCTAATCGAACTGTGCACATTTATCCCAGCTTAAAAATCTGTTTTCATGCCAAATAGAGGGTATGCAGAAGTATTGCAGCTTTATTAACTGTCTGGGAGCCAAAGAGAATTACAACAATTTATAAAAGCATACATAAGAGTCTAAATCCCAAATAGAACTGTGCAGATTTATCCCAGCTTGAAAATCTGTGTAGATGCCAAACAGAGGATATGCAGAAGTATGGCAGCTTTAATAACTGTCTGGGAACCAAAGAGAATTACACCAATTTATACAAGCATACATAAGAGTCTGAATCCCAAATAGAACTGTGCAGATTTATCCCAGCTTGAAAATCTGTCTAGATGCCAAATAAAGGATATGCAGAAGTATTGCTGCTTTATTAACTGTCTGGGAGCCAAAAAGAATTACACCAATTTATGAAAGCATACATAAGAGTCTGAATCCCAAATAGAACTGTGCAGATTTATCCTAGCTTGAAAATCTGTCTACATGCCAAATAGAGGGTAAGCAGAAGTATTGCAGCTTTATTAACTGTCTGGGAGCCAAGGAGAATTACAAAAATTTATACAAGCATTAATAAGAGCTTTGATCTCCAATGGAACTGTGCACATTTATCCCAGCTTAAAAATCTGTCTTCATGCCAAATAGAGGGTATGCAGAAGTATGGCAGCTTCATTAACTGTCTGGGAACCAAAGAGAGTTACACATATTTATTCAAGCATACAGAACAGTCTGGATACCTAATAGAACTGTGCAGATTTATCCTAGATAGAAAGTCTATCTTCATGCTAAATAGAGGATATGCAAAAGTATGGCAGCTTTAATAACTGTCTGGGAACCAAAGAGAATTACACCAATTTATAAAAGCATACATAAGAGTCTGAATCCGAAATAGAACTGTGCAGAATTATCCCAGCTTAAAAATCTGTGTAGATGCCAAACAGAGGATATGGAGAAGTATGGAAGCTTTATTAACTGTCTGGGAGCCAAGGAGAATTACACCAATTTATGAAAGCATACATAAGAGTCTGAATCCCAAATAGAACTGTGCAGATTTATCCCAGCTTGAAAATCTGTCTAGATGCCAAACAGAGGATATGCAGAAGTATGGCAGCTTTAATAACTGTCTGGGAACCAAAGAGAATTACACCAATTTATACAAGCATAAATAAGAGCCTCGATCTCTAATCGAACTGTGCACATTTATCCCAGCTTAAAAATCTGTTTTCATGCCAAATAGAGGGTATGCAGAAGTATGGCCGCTTTAATAACTGTCTGGGAACCAAAGAGAATTACACCAATTTATACAAGCATAAATAAGAGCCTCGATCTCTAATCGAACTGTGCACATTTATCCCAGCTTAAAAATCTGTTTTCATGCCAAATAGAGGGTATGCAGAAGTATTGCAGCTTTATTAACTGTCTGGGAGCCAAAGAGAATTACAACAATTTATAAAAGCATACATAAGAGTCTAAATCCCAAATAGAACTGTGCAGATTTATCCCAGCTTGAAAATCTGTGTAGATGCCAAACAGAGGATATGCAGAAGTATGGCAGCTTTAATAACTGTCTTGGAACCAAAGAGAATTACACCAATTTATACAAGCATACATAAGAGTCTGAATCCCAAATAGAACTGTGCAGATTTATCCCAGCTTGAAAATCTGTCTAGATGCCAAATAAAGGATATGCAGAAGTATTGCTGCTTTATTAACTGTCTGGGAGCCAAAAAGAATTACACCAATTTATGAAAGCATACATAAGAGTCTGAATCCCAAATAGAACTGTGCAGATTTATCCTAGCTTGAAAATCTGTCTACATGCCAAATAGAGGGTAAGCAGAAGTATTGCAGCTTTATTAACTGTCTGGGAGCCAAGGAGAATTACAAAAATTTATACAAGCATAAATAAGAGCTTTGATCTCCAATGGAACTGTGCACATTTATCCCAGCTTAAAAATCTGTCTTCATGCCAAATAGAGGGTATGCAGAAGTATGGCAGCTTCATTAACTGTCTGGGAACCAAAGAGAGTTACACATATTTATTCAAGCATACAGAACAGTCTGGATACCTAATAGAACTGTGCAGATTTATCCTAGATAGAAAGTCTATCTTCATGCTAAATAGAGGATATGCAAAAGTATGGCAGCTTTAATAACTGTCTGGGAACCAAAGAGAATTACACCAATTTATAAAAGCATACATAAGAGTCTGAATCCCAAATAGAACTGTGCAGAATTATCCCAGCTTAAAAATCTGTGTAGATGCCAAACAGAGGATATGGAGAAGTATGGAAGCTTTAATAACTGTCTGGGAACCAAAGAGAATTACACCAATTTATGAAAGCATACATAAGAGTCTGAATCCCAAATAGAACTGTGCAGATTTATCTCAGCTTGAAAATCTGTCTAGATGCCAAACAGAGGATATGCAGAAGTATGGCAGCTTTAATAACTGTCTGGGAACCAAAGAGAATTACACCAATTTATACAAGCATAAATAAGAGCCTCGATCTCTAATCGAACTGTGCACATTTATCCCAGCTTAAAAATCTGTTTTCATGCCAAATAGAGGGTATGCAGAAGTATTGCAGCTTTATTAACTGTCTGGGAGCCAAGGAGAATTACACCAATTTATGAAAGCATACGTAAGAGTCTGAATCCTAAATAGAACTGTGCAGATTTATCCCAGCTTAAAAATCTGTCTTCATGCCAAACAGAGGATATGCAGAAGTATGGCAGCTTTAATAACTGTCTGGGAACCAAAGAGAATTACACCAATTTATACAAGCATACATAAGAGTCTGAATCCCAAATAGAACTGTGCAGATTTATCCCAGCTTGAAAATCTGTCTAGATGCCAAATAAAGGATATGCAGAAGTATTGCTGCTTTATTCACTGTCTGGGAGCCAAAGAGAATTACACCAATTTATAAAAGCATACATAAGAGTCAGAATCCCAAATAGAACTGTGCAGAATTATCCCAGCTTGAAAATCTGTGTAGATGCCAAACAGAGGATATGGAGAAGTATGGAAGCTTTAATAACTGTCTGGGAACCAAAGAGAATTACACCAATTTATACAAGCATACATAAGAGTCTGAATCCCAAATAGAACTGTGCAGATTTATCCCAGCTTGGAAATCTGTCTAGATGCCAAATAGAGGATATGCAGAAGTATTGCAGCTTTATTAACTGTCTGGGAGCCAAGGAGAATTACACCAATTTATGAAAGCATACATAAGAGTCTGAATCCTAAATTGAACTGTGCAGATTTATCCCAGCTTGAAAATCTGTCTTCATGCCAAATAGAGGGTATGCACAAGTATTGCAGCTTTATTAACTTTCTGGGAGCCAAGGAGAATTACAAAAATTTATACAAGCATAAATAAGAGCTTTGATCTCCAATGGAACTGTGCACATTTATCCCAGCTTAAAAATCTGTCTTCATGCCAAATAGAGGGTATGCAGAAGTATGGCAGCTTCATTAACTGTCTGGGAACCAAAGAGAGTTACACCAATTTATACAAGCATACAGAACAGTCTGGATCCCTAATAGAACTGTGCAGATTTATCCTAGATAGAAAGTCTATCTTCATGCTAAATAGAGGATATGCAGAAGTATGGACGCTTTAATACCTGTATAAGAACCAATGAGAGTTACACCAATTTATAAAAGCATACATAAGAGTCTGAATCCCAAATAGAACTGTGCAGATTTATCCCAGCTTGAAAATCTGTGTAGATGCCAAACAGAGGATATGCAGAAGTATGGCAGCTTTAATAACTGTCTGGGAACCAAAGAGAATTACACCAATTTATACAAGCATACATAAGAGTCTGAATCCCAAATAGAACTGTGCAGATTTATCCCAGCTTGAAAATCTGTCTAGATGCCAAATAGAGGATATGCAGAAGTATTGCAGCTTTATTAACTGTCTGGGAGCCAAAGAGAATTACACCAATTTATAAAAGCATACATAAGAGTCTGAATCCCAAATAGAACTGTGCAGATTTATCCCAGCTTGAAAATCTGTCTAGATGCCAAATAAAGGATATGCAGAAGTATTGCTGCTTTATTAACTGTCTGGGAGCCAAAGAGAATTACACCAATTTATAAAAGCATACATAAGAGTCTGAATCCCAAATAGAACTGTGCAGAATTATCCCAGCTTGAAAATCTGTGTAGATGCCAAACAGAGGATATGGAGAAGTATGGAAGCTTTAATAACTGTCTGGGAACCAAAGAGAATTACACCAATTTATACAAGCATACATAAGAGTCTGAATCCCAAATAGAACTGTGCAGATTTATCCCAGCTTGAAAATCTGTCTAGATGCCAAATAGAGGATATGCAGAAGTATTGCAGCTTTATTAACTGTCTGGGAGCCAAGGAGAATTACACCAATTTATGAAAGCATACATAAGAGTCTGAATCCCAAATAGAACTGTGCAGATTTATCCCAGCTTGAAAATCTGTCTAGATGCCAAACAGAGGATATGCAGAAGTATGGCAGCTTTATTAACTGTCTGGGAGCCAAAGAGAATTACACCAATTTATACAAGCATAAATAAGAGCCTCGATCTCTAATCGAACTGTGCACATTTATCCCAGCTTAAAAATCTGTTTTCATGCCAAATAGAGGGTATGCAGAAGTTTTGCAGCTTTATTAACTGTCTGGGAGCCAAGGAGAATTACACCAATTTATGAAAGCATACATAAGAGTCTGAATCCTAAATAGAACTGTGCAGATTTATCCCAGCTTGAAAATCTTTCTAGATGCCAAATAGAGGATATGCAGAAGTATTGCAGCTTTATTAACTGTCTGGGAGCCAAAGAGAATTACACCAATTTATAAAAGCATACATAAGAGTCTGAATCCCAAATAGAACTGTGCAGATTTATCCTAGCTTGAAAATCAGTCTACATGCCAAATAGAGGGTATGCAGAAGTATTGCAGCTTTATTAACTGTCTTGGAGCCAAGGAAAATTACAAAAATTTATACAAGCATAAATAAGAGCTTTGATCTCCAATGGAACTGTGCACATTTATCCCAGCTTAAAAATCTGTCTTCATGCCAAATAGAGGGTATGCAGAAGTATGGCAGCTTTATTAACTGTCTGGGAACCAAAGAGAGTTACACCAATTTATACAAGCATACAGAGCAGTCTGGATCCCTAATAGAACTGTGCAGATTTATCCTAGATAGAAAGTCTATCTTCATGCTAAATAGAGGATATGCAGAAGTATGGACGCTTTAATACCTGTATAAGAACCAATGAGAGTTACACCAATTTATACAAGCATAAATAAGAGCCTCGATCTCTTATGGAACTGTGCACATTTATGCCAGCTTAAAAATCTGTTTTCATGCCAAACAGAGGGAATGCAGAAGTATTGCAGCTTTATTAACTGTCTGGGAGCCAAGGAGAATTACACCAATTTATGAAAGCATACATAAGAGTCTGAATTCTAAATAGAACTGTGCAGATTTATCCCAGCATGAAAATCTGTCTACATGCCAAATAGAGGGTATGCAGAAGTATTGCAGCTTTATTAACTGTCTGGGAGCCGAGGAGAATTACAAAAATTTATACAAGCATAAATAAGAGTCTGAATCCCAAATAGAACTGTGCAGATTTATCCCAGCTTAAAAATCTGTCTTCATGCCAAATAGAGGGTATGCAGAAGTATGGCAGCTTTATTAACTGTATAGGAGCTAAGGAGAACTACACCAATTTATGAAAGCATACATAAGAGTCTGAATCTCAAATAGAACTGTGCAGATTTATCCCAGCTTGAAAATCTGTCTAGATGCCAAATAGAGGATATGCAGAAGTATGGCAGCTTTCGTAACTGTCTGGGAACCAAAGAGAATTACACCAATTTATACAAGCATAAATAATAGTCTCGATCTCAAAATAGAACTGTGCCGATTTATCCCAGCTTAAAAATCAGTCTTCATGCCAAATAGACAATATGCAGAAGTATGGACGCTTTAATAACTGCCTAGGAACCAAAGAGAGTTACACCAATTTATAAAAACATACATAACAGTCCGTATTGCTAATAGAACTTTGCAGATTTATCCTAGATAAAAAGTCTATCTTCATGCCAAATAGAGGATATGCAAAAGTATGGCAGCTTTAATAACTGTCTGGGAGCCAAAGAGAATTACACCAATTTATAAAAGCATACATAAGAGTCTGAATCCCAAATAGAACTGTGCAGAATTATCCCAGCTTGAAAATCTGTGTAGATGCGAAACAGAGGATATGGAGAAGTATGGAAGCTTTAATAACTGTCTGGGAACCAAAGAGAATTACACCAATTTATACAAGCATACATAAGAGTCTGAATTTCAAATAGAACTGTGCAGATTTATCCCAGCTTGAAAATCTGTCTAGATGCCAAATAAAGGATATGCAGAAGTATTGCTGCTTTATTAACTGTCTGGGAGCCAAAGAGAATTACACCAATTTATGAAAGCATACATAAGAGTCTGAATCCCAAATAGAACTGTGCAGATTTATCCCAGCTTAAAAATCTGTCTAGATGCCAAACAGAGGATATGCAGAAGTATGGCAGCTTTAATAACTGTCTGGGAACCAAAGAGAATTACACCAATTTATACAAGCATACATAAGAGTCTGAAACCCAAATAGAACTGTGCAGATTTATCCCAGCTTGAAAATCTGTCTAGATGCCAAATAAAGGATATGCAGAAGTATTGCTGCTTTATTAACTGTCTGGGAGCCAAAGAAAACTACACCAATTTATGAAAGCATACATAAGAGTCTGAATCCCAAATAGAACTGTGCAGATTTATCCCAGCTTGAAAATCTGTCTAGATGCCAAATAGAGGATATGCAGAAGTATTGCAGCTTTATTAACTGTCTGGGAGCCAAGGAGAATTACACCAATTTATACAAGCATAAATAAGAGCCTCGATCTCTAATCGAACTGTGCACATTTATCCCAGCTTAAAAATCTGTTTTCATGCCAAATAGAGGGTATGCAGAAGTATGGCCGCTTTAATAACTGTCTGGGAACCAAAGAGAATTACACCAATTTATACAAGCATAAATAAGAGCCTCGATCTCCAATCGAACTGTGCACATTTATCCCAGCTTAAAAATCTGTTTTCATGCCAAATAGAGGGTATGCAGAAGTATTGCAGCTTTATTAACTGTCTGGGAGCCAAAGAGAATTACAACAATTTATAAAAGCATACATAAGAGTCTAAATCCCAAATAGAACTGTGCAGATTTATCCCAGCTTGAAAATCTGTGTAGATGCCAAACAGAGGATATGCAGAAGTATGGCAGCTTTAATAACTGTCTTGGAACCAAAGAGAATTACACCAATTTATACAAGCATACATAAGAGTCTGAATCCCAAATAGAACTGTGCAGATTTATCCCAGCTTGAAAATCTGTCTAGATGCCAAATAAAGGATATGCAGAAGTATTGCTGCTTTATTAACTGTCTGGGAGCCAAAAAGAATTACACCAATTTATGAAAGCATACATAAGAGTCTGAATCCCAAATAGAACTGTGCAGATTTATCCTAGCTTGAAAATCTGTCTACATGCCAAATAGAGGGTAAGCAGAAGTATTGCAGCTTTATTAACTGTCTGGGAGCCAAGGAGAATTACAAAAATTTATACAAGCATTAATAAGAGCTTTGATCTCCAATGGAACTGTGCACATTTATCCCAGCTTAAAAATCTGTCTTCATGCCAAATAGAGGGTATGCAGAAGTATGGCAGCTTCATTAACTGTCTGGGAACCAAAGAGAGTTACACATATTTATTCAAGCATACAGAACAGTCTGGATACCTAATAGAACTGTGCAGATTTATCCTAGATAGAAAGTCTATCTTCATGCTAAATAGAGGATATGCAAAAGTATGGCAGCTTTAATAACTGTCTGGGAACCAAAGAGAATTACACCAATTTATAAAAGCATACATAAGAGTCTGAATCCCAAATAGAACTGTGCAGATTTATCCCAGCTTAAAAATCTGTCTTCATGCCAAATAGAGGGTATGCAGAAGTATGGCAGCTTTATTAACTGTATAGGAGCTAAGGAGAACTACACCAATTTATGAAAGCATACATAAGAGTCTGAATCTCAAATAGAACTGTGCAGATTTATCCCAGCTTGAAAATCTGTCTAGATGCCAAATAGAGGATATGCAGAAGTATGGCAGCTTTCGTAACTGTCTGGGAACCAAAGAGAATTACACCAATTTATACAAGCATAAATAATAGTCTCGATCTCAAAATAGAACTGTGCCGATTTATCCCAGCTTAAAAATCAGTCTTCATGCCAAATAGACAATATGCAGAAGTATGGACGCTTTAATAACTGCCTAGGAACCAAAGAGAGTTACACCAATTTATAAAAACATACATAACAGTCCGTATTGCTAATAGAACTTTGCAGATTTATCCTAGATAAAAAGTCTATCTTCATGCCAAATAGAGGATATGCAAAAGTATGGCAGCTTTAATAACTGTCTGGGAGCCAAAGAGAATTACACCAATTTATAAAAGCATACATAAGAGTCTGAATCCCAAATAGAACTGTGCAGAATTATCCCAGCTTGAAAATCTGTGTAGATGCGAAACAGAGGATATGGAGAAGTATGGAAGCTTTAATAACTGTCTGGGAACCAAAGAGAATTACACCAATTTATACAAGCATACATAAGAGTCTGAATTTCAAATAGAACTGTGCAGATTTATCCCAGCTTGAAAATCTGTCTAGATGCCAAATAAAGGATATGCAGAAGTATTGCTGCTTTATTAACTGTCTGGGATCCAAAGAGAATTACACCAATTTATGAAAGCATACATAAGAGTCTGAATCCCAAATAGAACTGTGCAGATTTATCCCAGCTTGAAAATCTGTCTAGATGCCAAACAGAGGATATGCAGAAGTATGGCAGCTTTAATAACTGTCTGGGAACCAAAGAGAATTACACCAATTTATACAAGCATACATAAGAGTCTGAATCCCAAATAGAACTGTGCAGATTTATCCCAGCTTGAAAATCTGTCTAGATGCCAAATAAAGGATATGCAGAAGTATTGCTGCTTTATTAACTGTCTGGGAGCCAAAGAAAACTACACCAATTTATGAAAGCATACATAAGAGTCTGAATCCCAAATAGAACTGTGCAGATTTATCCCAGCTTGAAAATCTGTCTAGATGCCAAATAGAGGATATGCAGAAGTATTGCAGCTTTATTAACTGTCTGGGAGCCAAGGAGAATTACACCAATTTATGAAAGCATACATAAGAGTCTGAATCCCAAATAGAACTGTGCAGATTTATCCCAGCTTGAAAATCTGTCTAGATGCCAAACAGAGGATATGCAGAAGTATGGCAGCTTTAATAACTGTCTGGGAACCAAAGAGAATTACACCAATTTATACAAGCATAAATAAGAGCCTCGATCTCTAATCGAACTGTGCACATTTATCCCAGCTTAAAAATCTGTTTTCATGCCAAATAGAGGGTATGCAGAAGTATGGCCGCTTTAATAACTGTCTGGGAACCAAAGAGAATTACACCAATTTATACAAGCATAAATAAGAGCCTCGATCTCTAATCGAACTGTGCACATTTATCCCAGCTAAAAAATCTGTTTTCATGCCAAATAGAGGGTATGCAGAAGTATTGCAGCTTTATTAACTGTCTGGGAGCCAAAGAGAATTACAACAATTTATAAAAGCATACATAAGAGTCTAAATCCCAAATAGAACTGTGCAGATTTATCCCAGCTTGAAAATCTGTGTAGATGCCAAACAGAGGATATGCAGAAGTATGGCAGCTTTAATAACTGTCTTGGAACCAAAGAGAATTACACCAATTTATACAAGCATACATAAGAGTCTGAATCCCAAATAGAACTGTGCAGATTTATCCCAGCTTGAAAATCTGTCTAGATGCCAAATAAAGGATATGCAGAAGTATTGCTGGTTTATTAACTGTCTGGGAGCCAAAAAGAATTACACCAATTTATGAAAGCATACATAAGAGTCTGAATCCCAAATAGAACTGTGCAGATTTATCCTAGCTTGAAAATCTGTCTACATGCCAAATAGAGGGTAAGCAGAAGTATTGCAGCTTTATTAACTGTCTGGGAGCCAAGGAGAATTACAAAAATTTATACAAGCATAAATAAGAGCTTTGATCTCCAATGGAACTGTGCACATTTATCCCAGCTTAAAAATCTGTCTTCATGCCAAATAGAGGGTATGCAGAAGTATGGCAGCTTCATTAACTGTCTGGGAACCAAAGAGAGTTACACATATTTATTCAAGCATACAGAACAGTCTGGATACCTAATAGAACTGTGCAGATTTATCCTAGATAGAAAGTCTATCTTCATGCTAAATAGAGGATATGCAAAAGTATGGCAGCTTTAATAACTGTCTGGGAACCAAAGAGAATTACACCAATTTATAAAAGCATACATAAGAGTCTGAATCCCAAATAGAACTGTGCAGAATTATCCCAGCTTAAAAATCTGTGTAGATGCCAAACAGAGGATATGGAGAAGTATGGAAGCTTTAATAACTGTCTGGGAACCAAAGAGAATTACACCAATTTATGAAAGCATACATAAGAGTCTGAATCCCAAATAGAACTGTGCAGATTTCCCCCAGCTTGAAAATCTGTCTAGATGCCAAACAGAGGATATGCAGAAGTATGGCAGCTTTAATAACTGTCTGGGAACCAAAGAGAATTACACCAATTTATACAAGCATAAATAAAAGCCTCGATCTCTAATCGAACTGTGCACATTTATCCCAGCTTAAAAATCTGTTTTCATGCCAAATAGAGGGTATGCAGAAGTTTTGCAGCTTTATTAACTGTCTGGGAGCCAAGGAGAATTACACCAATTTATGAAAGCATACATAAGAGTCTGAATCCTAAATAGAACTGTGCAGATTTATCCCAGCTTGAAAATCTTTCTAGATGCCAAATAGAGGATATGCAGAAGTATTGCAGCTTTATTAACTGTCTGGGAGCCAAAGAGAATTACACCAATTTATAAAAGCATACATAAGAGTCTGAATCCCAAATAGAACTGTGCAGATTTATCCTAGCTTGAAAATCAGTCTACATGCCAAATAGAGGGTATGCAGAAGTATTGCAGCTTTATTAACTGTCTTGGAGCCAAGGAAAATTACAAAAATTTATACAAGCATAAATAAGAGCTTTGATCTCCAATGGAACTGTGCACATTTATCCCAGCTTAAAAATCTGTCTTCATGCCAAATAGAGGGTATGCAGAAGTATGGCAGCTTTATTAACTGTCTGGGAACCAAAGAGAGTTACACCAATTTATACAAGCATACAGAGCAGTCTGGATCCCTAATAGAACTGTCCTAGATAGAATCTCTAGATAGAAAGTCTATCTTCATGCTAAATAGAGGATATGCAGAAGTATGGACGCTTTAATACCTGTATAAGAACCAATGAGAGTTACACCAATTTATACAAGCATAAATAAGAGCCTCGATCTCTAATGGAACTGTGCACATTTATGCCAGCTTAAAAATCTGTCTTCATGCCAAATAGAGGGTATGCAGAAGTATGGCAGCTTCATTAACTGTCTGGGAACCAAAGAGAGTTACACATATTTATTCAAGCATACAGAACAGTCTGGATACCTAATAGAACTGTGCAGATTTATCCTAGATAGAAAGTCTATCTTCATGCTAAATAGAGGATATGCAAAAGTATGGCAGCTTTAATAACTGTCTGGGAACCGAAGAGAATTACACCAATTTATAAAAGCATACATAAGAGTCTGAATCCCAAATAGAACTGTGCAGATTTATCCCAGCTTAAAAATCTGTCTTCATGCCAAATAGAGGGTATGCAGAAGTATGGCAGCTTTATTAACTGTATAGGAGCTAAGGAGAACTACACCAATTTATGAAAGCATACATAAGAGTCTGAATCTCAAATAGAACTGTGCAGATTTATCCCAGCTTGAAAATCTGTCTAGATGCCAAATAGAGGATATGCAGAAGTATGGCAGCTTTCGTAACTGTCTGGGAACCAAAGAGAATTACACCAATTTATACAAGCATAAATAATAGTCTCGATCTCAAAATAGAACTGTGCCGATTTATCCCAGCTTAAAAATCAGTCTTCATGCCAAATAGACAATATGCAGAAGTATGGACGCTTTAATAACTGCCTAGGAACCAAAGAGAGTTACACCAATTTATAAAAACATACATAACAGTCCGTATTGCTAATAGAACTTTGCAGATTTATCCTAGATAAAAAGTCTATCTTCATGCCAAATAGAGGATATGCAAAAGTATGGCAGCTTTAATAACTGTCTGGGAGCCAAAGAGAATTACACCAATTTATAAAAGCATACATAAGAGTCTGAATCCCAAATAGAACTGTGCAGAATTATCCCAGCTTGAAAATCTGTGTAGATGCGAAACAGAGGATATGGAGAAGTATGGAAGCTTTAATAACTGTCTGGGAACCAAAGAGAATTACACCAATTTATACAAGCATACATAAGAGTCTGAATTTCAAATAGAACTGTGCAGATTTATCCCAGCTTGAAAATCTGTCTAGATGCCAAATAAAGGATATGCAGAAGTATTGCTGCTTTATTAACTGTCTGGGATCCAAAGAGAATTACACCAATTTATGAAAGCATACATAAGAGTCTGAATCCCAAATAGAACTGTGCAGATTTATCCCAGCTTGAAAATCTGTCTAGATGCCAAACAGAGGATATGCAGAAGTATGGCAGCTTTAATAACTGTCTGGGAACCAAAGAGAATTACACCAATTTATACAAGCATACATAAGAGTCTGAATCCCAAATAGAACTGTGCAGATTTATCCCAGCTTGAAAATCTGTCTAGATGCCAAATAAAGGATATGCAGAAGTATTGCTGCTTTATTAACTGTCTGGGAGCCAAAGAGAATTACACCAATTTATGAAAGCATACATAAGAGTCTGAATCCCAAATAGAACTGTGCAGATTTATCCCAGCTTGAAAATCTGTCTAGATGCCAAATAGAGGATATGCAGAAGTATTGCAGCTTTATTAACTGTCTGGGAGCCAAGGAGAATTACACCAATTTATGAAAGCATACATAAGAGTCTGAATCCCAAATAGAACTGTGCAGATTTATCCCAGCTTGAAAATCTGTCTAGATGCCAAACAGAGGATATGCAGAAGTATGGCAGCTTTAATAACTGTCTGGGAACCAAAGAGAATTACACCAATTTATACAAGCATAAATAAGAGCCTCGATCTCTAATCGAACTGTGCACATTTATCCCAGCTTAAAAATCTGTTTTCATGCCAAATAGAGGGTATGCAGAAGTATGGCCGCTTTAATAACTGTCTGGGAACCAAAGAGAATTACACCAATTTATACAAGCATAAATAAGAGCCTCGATCTCTAATCGAACTGTGCACATTTATCCCAGCTTAAAAATCTGTTTTCATGCCAAATAGAGGGTATGCAGAAGTATTGCAGCTTTATTAACTGTCTGGGAGCCAAAGAGAATTACAACAATTTATAAAAGCATACATAAGAGTCTAAATCCCAAATAGAACTGTGCAGATTTATCCCAGCTTGAAAATCTGTGTAGATGCCAAACAGAGGATATGCAGAAGTATGGCAGCTTTAATAACTGTCTTGGAACCAAAGAGAATTACACCAATTTATACAAGCATACATAAGAGTCTGAATCCCAAATAGAACTGTGCAGATTTATCCCAGCTTGAAAATCTGTCTAGATGCCAAATAAAGGATATGCAGAAGTATTGCTGCTTTATTAACTGTCTGGGAGCCAAAAAGAATTACACCAATTTATGAAAGCATACATAAGAGTCTGAATCCCAAATAGAACTGTGCAGATTTATCCTAGCTTGAAAATCTGTCTACATGCCAAATAGAGGGTAAGCAGAAGTATTGCAGCTTTATTAACTGTCTGGGAGCCAAGGAGAATTACAAAAATTTATACAAGCATAAATAAGAGCTTTGATCTCCAATGGAACTGTGCACATTTATCCCAGCTTAAAAATCTGTCTTCATGCCAAATAGAGGGTATGCAGAAGTATGGCAGCTTCATTAACTGTCTGGGAACCAAAGAGAGTTACACATATTTATTCAAGCATACAGAACAGTCTGGATACCTAATAGAACTGTGCAGATTTATCCTAGATAGAAAGTCTATCTTCATGCTAAATAGAGGATATGCAAAAGTATGGCAGCTTTAATAACTGTCTGGGAACCAAAGAGAATTACACCAATTTATAAAAGCATACATAAGAGTCTGAATCCCAAATAGAACTGTGCAGAATTATCCCAGCTTAAAAATCTGTGTAGATGCCAAACAGAGGATATGGAGAAGTATGGAAGCTTTAATAACTGTCTGGGAACCAAAGAGAATTACACCAATTTATGAAAGCATACATAAGAGTCTGAATCCCAAATAGAACTGTGCAGATTTATCCCAGCTTGAAAATCTGTCTAGATGCCAAACAGAGGATATGCAGAAGTATGGCAGCTTTAATAACTGTCTGGGAACCAAAGAGAATTACACCAATTTATACAAGCATAAATAAGAGCCTCGATCTCTAATCGAACTGTGCACATTTATCCCAGCTTAAAAATCTGTTTTCATGCCAAATAGAGGGTATGCAGAAGTTTTGCAGCTTTATTAACTGTCTGGGAGCCAAGGAGAATTACACCAATTTATGAAAGCATACATAAGAGTCTGAATCCTAAATAGAACTGTGCAGATTTATCCCAGCTTGAAAATCTTTCTAGATGCCAAATAGAGGATATGCAGAAGTATTGCAGCTTTATTAACTGTCTGGGAGCCAAAGAGAATTACACCAATTTATAAAAGCATACATAAGAGTCTGAATCCCAAATAGAACTGTGCAGATTTATCCTAGCTTGAAAATCAGTCTACATGCCAAATAGAGGGTATGCAGAAGTATTGCAGCTTTATTAACTGTCTTGGAGCCAAGGAAAATTACAAAAATTTATACAAGCATAAATAAGAGCTTTGATCTCCAATGGAACTGTGCACATTTATCCCAGCTTAAAAATCTGTCTTCATGCCAAATAGAGGGTATGCAGAAGTATGGCAGCTTTATTAACTGTCTGGGAACCAAAGAGAGTTACACCAATTTATACAAGCATACAGAGCAGTCTGGATCCCTAATAGAACTGTCCTAGATAGAATCTCTAGATAGAAAGTCTATCTTCATGCTAAATAGAGGATATGCAGAAGTATGGACGCTTTAATACCTGTATAAGAACCAATGAGAGTTACACCAATTTATACAAGCATAAATAAGAGCCTCGATCTCTAATGGAACTGTGCACATTTATGCCAGCTTAAAAATCTGTTTTCATGCCAAACAGAGGGAATGCAGAAGTATTGCAGCTTTATTAACTGTCTGGGAGCCAAGGAGAATTACACCAATTTATGAAAGCATACATAAGAGTCTGAATTCTAAATAGAACTGTGCAGATTTATCCCAGCATGAAAATCTGTCTACATGCCAAATAGAGGGTATGCAGAAGTATTGCAGCTTTATTAACTGTCTGGGAGCCGAGGAAAATTACAAAAATTTATACAAGCATAAATAAGAGTCTGAATCCCAAATAGAACTGTGCAGATTTATCCCAGCTTAAAAATCTGTCTTCATGCCAAATAGAGGGTATGCAGAAGTATGGCAGCTTTATTAACTGTATAGGAGCTAAGGAGAACTACACCAATTTATGAAAGCATACATAAGAGTCTGAATCTCAAATAGAACTGTGCAGATTTATCCCAGCTTGAAAATCTGTCTAGATGCCAAATAGAGGATATGCAGAAGTATGGCAGCTTTCGTAACTGTCTGGGAACCAAAGAGAATTACACCAATTTATACAAGCATAAATAATAGTCTCGATCTCAAAATAGAACTGTGCCGATTTATCCCAGCTTAAAAATCAGTCTTCATGCCAAATAGACAATATGCAGAAGTATGGACGCTTTAATAACTGCCTAGGAACCAAAGAGAGTTACACCAATTTATAAAAACATACATAACAGTCCGTATTGCTAATAGAACTTTGCAGATTTATCCTAGATAAAAAGTCTATCTTCATGCCAAATAGAGGATATGCAAAAGTATGGCAGCTTTAATAACTGTCTGGGAGCCAAAGAGAATTACACCAATTTATAAAAGCATACATAAGAGTCTGAATCCCAAATAGAACTGTGCAGAATTATCCCAGCTTGAAAATCTGTGTAGATGCGAAACAGAGGATATGGAGAAGTATGGAAGCTTTAATAACTGTCTGGGAACCAAAGAGAATTACACCAATTTATACAAGCATACATAAGAGTCTGAATTTCAAATAGAACTGTGCAGATTTATCCTAGCTTGAAAATCTGTCTAGATGCCAAATAAAGGATATGCAGAAGTATTGCTGCTTTATTAACTGTCTGGGAGCCAAAGAGAATTACACCAATTTATGAAAGCATACATAAGAGTCTGAATCCCAAATAGAACTGTGCAGATTTATCCCAGCTTGAAAATCTGTCTAGATGCCAAACAGAGGATATGCAGAAGTATGGCAGCTTTAATAACTGTCTGGGAACCAAAGAGAATTACACCAATTTATACAAGCATACATAAGAGTCTGAAACCCAAATAGAACTGTGCAGATTTATCCCAGCTTGAAAATCTGTCTAGATGCCAAATAAAGGATATGCAGAAGTATTGCTGCTTTATTAACTGTCTGGGAGCCAAAGAAAACTACACCAATTTATGAAAGCATACATAAGAGTCTGAATCCCAAATAGAACTGTGCAGATTTATCCCAGCTTGAAAATCTGTCTAGATGCCAAATAGAGGATATGCAGAAGTATTGCAGCTTTATTAACTGTCTGGGAGCCAAGGAGAATTACACCAATTTATGAAAGCATACATAAGAGTCTGAATCCCAAATAGAACTGTGCAGATTTATCCCAGCTTTAAAATCTGTCTAGATGCCAAACAGAGGATATGCAGAAGTATGGCAGCTTTAATAACTGTCTGGGAACCAAAGAGAATTACACCAATTTATACAAGCATAAATAAGAGCCTCGATCTCTAATCGAACTGTGCACATTTATCCCAGCTTAAAAATCTGTTTTCATGCCAAATAGAGGGTATGCAGAAGTATTGCAGCTTTATTAACTGTCTGGGAGCCAAAGAGAATTACAACAATTTATAAAAGCATACATAAGAGTCTAAATCCCAAATAGAACTGTGCAGATTTATCCCAGCTTGAAAATCTGTGTAGATGCCAAACAGAGGATATGCAGAAGTATGGCAGCTTTAATAACTGTCTTGGAACCAAAGAGAATTACACCAATTTATACAAGCATACATAAGAGTCTGAATCCCAAATAGAACTGTGCAGATTTATCCCAGCTTGAAAATCTGTCTAGATGCCAAATAAAGGATATGCAGAAGTATTGCTGCTTTATTAACTGTCTGGGAGCCAAAAAGAATTACACCAATTTATGAAAGCATACATAAGAGTCTGAATCCCAAATAGAACTGTGCAGATTTATCCTAGCTTGAAAATCTGTCTACATGCCAAATAGAGGGTAAGCAGAAGTATTGCAGCTTTATTAACTGTCTGGGAGCCAAGGAGAATTACAAAAAGTTATAAAAGCATTAATAAGAGCTTTGATCTCCAATGGAACTGTGCACATTTATCCCAGCTTAAAAATCTGTCTTCATGCCAAATAGAGGGTATGCAGAAGTATGGCAGCTTCATTAACTGTCTGGGAACCAAAGAGAGTTACACATATTTATTCAAGCATACAGAACAGTCTGGATACCTAATAGAACTGTGCAGATTTATCCTAGATAGAAAGTCTATCTTCATGCTAAATAGAGGATATGCAAAAGTATGGCAGCTTTAATAACTGTCTGGGAACCAAAGAGAATTACACCAATTTATAAAAGCATACATAAGAGTCTGAATCCCAAATAGAACTGTGCAGAATTATCCCAGCTTAAAAATCTGTGTAGATGCCAAACAGAGGATATGGAGAAGTATGGAAGCTTTATTAACTGTCTGGGAGCCAAAGAGAATTACACCAATTTATAAAAGCATACATAAGAGTCTGAATCCCAAATAGAACTGTGCAGATTTATCCCAGCTTGAAAATCTGTCTAGATGCCAAATAGAGGATATGCAGAAGTATTGCAGCTTTATTAACTGTCTGGGAGCCAAGGAGAATTACACCAATTTATGAAAGCATACATAAGAGTCTGAATCCCAAATAGAACTGTGCAGATTTATCCCAGCTTGAAAATCTGTCTAGATGCCAAACAGAGGATATGCAGAAGTATGGCAGCTTTAATAACTGTCTGGGAACCAAAGAGAATTACACCAATTTATACAAGCATAAATAAGAGCCTCGATCTCTAATCGAACTGTGCACATTTATCCCAGCTTAAAAATCTGTTTTCATGCCAAATAGAGGGTATGCAGAAGTATTGCAGCTTTATTAACTGTCTGGGAGCCAAAGAGAATTACAACAATTTATAAAAGCATACATAAGAGTCTAAATCCCAAATAGAACTGTGCAGATTTATCCCAGCTTGAAAATCTGTGTAGATGCCAAACAGAGGATATGCAGAAGTATGGCAGCTTTAATAACTGTCTTGGAACCAAAGAGAATTACACCAATTTATACAAGCATACATAAGAGTCTGAATCCCAAATAGAACTGTGCAGATTTATCCCAGCTTGAAAATCTGTCTAGATGCCAAACAGAGGATATGCAGAAGTATGGCAGCTTTAATAACTGTCTGGGAACCAAAGAGAATTACACCAATTTATACAAGCATAAATAAGAGCCTCGATCTCTAATCGAACTGTGCACATTTATCCCAGCTTAAAAATCTGTTTTCATGCCAAATAGAGGGTATGCAGAAGTATTGCAGCTTTATTAACTGTCTGGGAGCCAAAGAGAATTACAACAATTTATAAAAGCATACATAAGAGTCTAAATCCCAAATAGAACTGTGCAGATTTATCCCAGCTTGAAAATCTGTGTAGATGCCAAACAGAGGATATGCAGAAGTATGGCAGCTTTAATAACTGTCTTGGAACCAAAGAGAATTACACCAATTTATACAAGCATACATAAGAGTCTGAATCCCAAATAGAACTGTGCAGATTTATCCCAGCTTGAAAATCTGTCTAGATGCCAAATAAATGATATGCAGAAGTATTGCTGCTTTATTAACTGTCTGGGAGCCAAAAAGAATTACACCAATTTATGAAAGCATACATAAGAGTCTGAATCCCAAATAGAACTGTGCAGATTTATCCTAGCTTGAAAATCTGTCTACATGCCAAATAGAGGGTAAGCAGAAGTATTGCAGCTTTATTAACTGTCTGGGAGCCAAGGAGAATTACAAAAATTTATACAAGCATAAATAAGAGCTTTGATCTCCAATGGAACTGTGCACATTTATCCCAGCTTAAAAATCTGTCTTCATGCCAAATAGAGGGTATGCAGAAGTATGGCAGCTTCATTAACTGTCTGGGAACCAAAGAGAGTTACACATATTTATTCAAGCATACAGAACAGTCTGGATACCTAATAGAACTGTGCAGATTTATCCTAGATAGAAAGTCTATCTTCATGCTAAATAGAGGATATGCAAAAGTATGGAAGCTTTAATAACTGTCTGGGAACCAAAGAGAATTACACCAATTTATAAAAGCATACATAAGAGTCTGAATCCCAAATAGAACTGTGCAGAATTATCCCAGCTTAAAAATCTGTGTAGATGCCAAACAGAGGATATGGAGAAGTATGGAAGCTTTAATAACTGTCTGGGAACCAAAGAGAATTACACCAATTTATGAAAGCATACATAAGAGTCTGAATCCCAAATAGAACTGTGCAGATTTATCCCAGCTTGAAAATCTGTCTAGATGCCAAACAGAGGATATGCAGAAGTATGGCAGCTTTAATAACTGTCTGGGAACCAAAGAGAATTACACCAATTTATACAAGCATAAATAAGAGCCTCGATCTCTAATCGAACTGTGCACATTTATCCCAGCTTAAAAATCTGTTTTCATGCCAAATAGAGGGTATGCAGAAGTATTGCAGCTTTATTAACTGTCTGGGAGCCAAGGAGAATTACACCAATTTATGAAAGCATACGTAAGAGTCTGAATCCTAAATAGAACTGTGCAGATTTATCCCAGCTTAAAAATCTGTCTTCATGCCAAACAGAGGATATGCAGAAGTATGGCAGCTTTAATAACTGTCTGGGAACCAAAGAGAATTACACCAATTTATACAAGCATACATAAGAGTCTGAATCCCAAATAGAACTGTGCAGATTTATCCCAGCTTGAAAATCTGTCTAGATGCCAAATAAAGGATATGCAGAAGTATTGCTGCTTTATTCACTGTCTGGGAGCCAAAGAGAATTACACCAATTTATAAAAGCATACATAAGAGTCTGAATCCCAAATAGAACTGTGCAGAATTATCCCAGCTTGAAAATCTGTGTAGATGCCAAACAGAGGATATGGAGAAGTATGGAAGCTTTAATAACTGTCTGGGAACCAAAGAGAATTACACCAATTTATACAAGCATACATAAGAGTCTGAATCCCAAATAGAACTGTGCAGATTTATCCCAGCTTGGAAATCTGTCTAGATGCCAAATAGAGGATATGCAGAAGTATTGCAGCTTTATTAACTGTCTGGGAGCCAAGGAGAATTACACCAATTTATGAAAGCATACATAAGAGTCTGAATCCTAAATTGAACTGTGCAGATTTATCCCAGCTTGAAAATCTGTCTTCATGCCAAATAGAGGGTATGCAGAAGTATTGCAGCTTTATTAACTTTCTGGGAGCCAAGGAGAATTACAAAAATTTATACAAGCATAAATAAGAGCTTTGATCTCCAATGGAACTGTGCACATTTATCCCAGCTTAAAAATCTGTCTTCATGCCAAATAGAGGGTATGCAGAAGTATGGCAGCTTCATTAACTGTCTGGGAACCAAAGAGAGTTACACCAATTTATACAAGCATACAGAACAGTCTGGATCCCTAATAGAACTGTGCAGATTTATCCTAGATAGAAAGTCTATCTTCATGCTAAATAGAGGATATGCAGAAGTATGGACGCTTTAATACCTGTATAAGAACCAATGAGAGTTACACCAATTTATAAAAGCATACATAAGAGTCTGAATCCCAAATAGAACTGTGCAGATTTATCCCAGCTTGAAAATCTGTGTAGATGCCAAACAGAGGATATGCAGAAGTATGGCAGCTTTAATAACTGTCTGGGAACCAAAGAGAATTAAACCAATTTATACAAGCATACATAAGAGTCTGAATCCCAAATAGAACTGTGCAGATTTATCCCAGCTTGAAAATCTGTCTAGATGCCAAATAGAGGATATGCAGAAGTATTGCAGCTTTATTAACTGTCTGGGAGCCAAAGAGAATTACACCAATTTATAAAAGCATACATAAGAGTCTGAATCCCAAATAGAACTGTGCAGATTTATCCCAGCTTGAAAATCTGTCTAGATGCCAAATAAAGGATATGCAGAAGTATTGCTGCTTTATTCACTGTCTGGGAGCCAAAGAGAATTACACCAATTTATAAAAGCATACATAAGAGTCTGAATCCCAAATAGAACTGTGCAGAATTATCCCAGCTTGAAAATCTGTGTAGATGCCAAACAGAGGATATGGAGAAGTATGGAAGCTTTAATAACTGTCTGGGAACCAAAGAGAATTACACCAATTTATACAAGCATACATAAGAGTCTGAATCCCAAATAGAACTGTGCAGATTTATCCCAGCTTGAAAATCTGTCTAGATGCCAAATAGAGGATATGCAGAAGTATTGCAGCTTTATTAACTGTCTGGGAGCCAAGGAGAATTACACCAATTTATGAAAGCATACATAAGAGTCTGAATCCCAAATAGAACTGTGCAGATTTATCCCAGCTTGAAAATCTGTCTAGATGCCAAATAGAGGATATGCAGAAGTATGGCAGCTTTAATAACTGTCTGGGAACCAAAGAGAATTACACCAATTTATACAAGCATAAATAAGAGCCTCGATCTCTAATCGAACTGTGCACATTTATCCCAGCTTAAAAATCTGTTTTCATGCCAAATAGAGGGTATGCAGAAGTTTTGCAGCTTTATTAACTGTCTGGGAGCCAAGGAGAATTACACCAATTTATGAAAGCATACATAAGAGTCTGAATCCTAAATAGAACTGTGCAGATTTATCCCAGCTTGAAAATCTTTCTAGATGCCAAATAGAGGATATGCAGAAGTATTGCAGCTTTATTAACTGTCTGGGAGCCAAAGAGAATTACACCAATTTATAAAAGCATACATAAGAGTCTGAATCCCAAATAGAACTGTGCAGATTTATCCTAGCTTGAAAATCAGTCTACATGCCAAATAGAGGGTATGCAGAAGTATTGCAGCTTTATTAACTGTCTTGGAGCCAAGGAAAATTACAAAAATTTATACAAGCATAAATAAGAGCTTTGATCTCCAATGGAACTGTGCACATTTATCCCAGCTTAAAAATCTGTTTTCATGCCAAATAGAGGGTATGCAGAAGTATTGCAGCTTTATTAACTGTCTGGGAACCAAAGAGAGTTACACCAATTTATACAAGCATACAGAGCAGTCTGGATCCCTAATAGAACTGTGCAGATTTATCCTAGATAGAAAGTCTATCTTCATGCTAAATAGAGGATATGCAGAAGTATGGACGCTTTAATACCTGTATAAGAACCAATGAGAGTTACACCAATTTATACAAGCATAAATAAGAGCCTCGATCTCTAATGGAACTGTGCACATTTATGCCAGCTTAAAAATCTGTTTTCATGCCAAACAGAGGGAATGCAGAAGTATTGCAGCTTTATTAACTGTCTGGGAGCCAAGGAGAATTACACCAATTTATGAAAGCATACATAAGAGTCTGAATTCTAAATAGAACTGTGCAGATTTATCCCAGCATGAAAATCTGTCTACATGCCAAATAGAGGGTATGCAGAAGTATTGCAGCTTTATTAACTGTCTGGGAGCCGAGGAGAATTACAAAAATTTATACAAGCATAAATAAGAGTCTGAATCCCAAATAGAACTGTGCAGATTTATCCCAGCTTAAAAATCTGTCTTCATGCCAAATAGAGGGTATGCAGAAGTATGGCAGCTTTATTAACTGTATAGGAGCTAAGGAGAACTACACCAATTTATGAAAGCATACATAAGAGTCTGAATCTCAAATAGAACTGTGCAGATTTATCCCAGCTTGAAAATCTGTCTAGATGCCAAATAGAGGATATGCAGAAGTATGGCAGCTTTCGTAACTGTCTGGGAACCAAAGAGAATTACACCAATTTATACAAGCATAAATAATAGTCTCGATCTCAAAATAGAACTCTGCCGATTTATCCCAGCTTAAAAATCAGTCTTCATGCCAAATAGACAATATGCAGAAGTATGGACGCTTTAATAACTGCCTAGGAACCAAAGAGAGTTACACCAATTTATAAAAACATACATAACAGTCCGTATTGCTAATAGAACTTTGCAGATTTATCCTAGATAAAAAGTCTATCTTCATGCCAAATAGAGGATATGCAAAAGTATGGCAGCTTTAATAACTGTCTGGGAGCCAAAGAGAATTACACCAATTTATAAAAGCATACATAAGAGTCTGAATCCCAAATAGAACTGTGCAGAATTATCCCAGCTTGAAAATCTGTGTAGATGCGAAACAGAGGATATGGAGAAGTATGGAAGCTTTAATAACTGTCTGGGAACCAAAGAGAATTACACCAATTTATACAAGCATACATAAGAGTCTGAATTTCAAATAGACCTGTGCAGATTTATCCCAGCTTGAAAATCTGTCTAGATGCCAAATAAAGGATATGCAGAAGTATTGCTGCTTTATTAACTGTCTGGGATCCAAAGAGAATTACACCAATTTATGAAAGCATACATAAGAGTCTGAATCCCAAATAGAACTGTGCAGATTTATCCCAGCTTGAAAATCTGTCTAGATGCCAAACAGAGGATATGCAGAAGTATGGCAGCTTTAATAACTGTCTGGGAACCAAAGAGAATTACACCAATTTATACAAG
Source organism: Acanthosoma haemorrhoidale (assembly GCA_930367205.1). Lineage (NCBI taxonomy): Eukaryota > Metazoa > Arthropoda > Insecta > Hemiptera > Acanthosomatidae > Acanthosoma > Acanthosoma haemorrhoidale. Next base: position 109,844,719 of record OV884009.1, on the reverse strand, counting down.
CATACATAAGAGTCTGAATCCCAAATAGAACTGTGCAGATTTATCCCAGCTTGAAAATCTGTCTAGATGCCAAATAAAGGATATGCAGAAGTATTGCTGCTTTATTAACTGTCTGGGAGCCAAAGAAAACTACACCAATTTATGAAAGCATACATAAGAGTCTGAATCCCAAATAGAACTGTGCAGATTTATCCCAGCTTGAAAATCTGTCTAGATGCCAAATAGAGGATATGCAGAAGTATTGCAGCTTTATTAACTGTCTGGGAGCCAAGGAGAATTACACCAATTTATGAAAGCATACATAAGAATCTGAATCCCAAATAGAACTGTGCAGATTTATCCCAGCTTGAAAATCTGTCTAGATGCCAAACAGAGGATATGCAGAAGTATGGCAGCTTTAATAACTGTCTGGGAACCAAAGAGAATTACACCAATTTATACAAGCATAAATAAGAGCCTCGATCTCTAATCGAACTGTGCACATTTATCCCAGCTTAAAAATCTGTTTTCATGCCAAATAGAGGATATGCAGAAGTATGGCCGCTTTAATAACTGTCTGGGAACCAAAGAGAATTACACCAATTTATACAAGCATAAATAAGAGCCTCGATCTCTAATCGAACTGTGCACATTTATCCCAGCTTAAAAATCTGTTTTCATGCCAAATAGAGGGTATGCAGAAGTATTGCAGCTTTATTAACTGTCTGGGAGCCAAAGAGAATTACAACAATTTATAAAAGCATACATAAGAGTCTAAATCCCAAATAGAACTGTGCAGATTTATCCCAGCTTGAAAATCTGTGTAGATGCCAAACAGAGGATATGCAGAAGTATGGCAGCTTTAATAACTGTCTGGGAACCAAAGAGAATTACACCAATTTATACAAGCATACATAAGAGTCTGAATCCCAAATAGAACTGTGCAGATTTATCCCAGCTTGAAAATCTGTCTAGATGCCAAATAAAGGATATGCAGAAGTATTGCTGCTTTATTAACTGTCTGGGAGCCAAAAAGAATTACACCAATTTATGAAAGCATACATAAGAGTCTGAATCCCAAATAGAACTGTGCAGATTTATCCTAGCTTGAAAATCTGTCTACATGCCAAATAGAGGGTAAGCAGAAGTATTGCAGCTTTATTAACTGTCTGGGAGCCAAGGAGAATTACAAAAATTTATACAAGCATAAATAAGAGCTTTGATCTCCAATGGAACTGTGCACATTTATCCCAGCTTAAAAATCTGTCTTCATGCCAAATAGAGGGTATGCAGAAGTATGGCAGCTTCATTAACTGTCTGGGAACCAAAGAGAGTTACACATATTTATTCAAGCATACAGAACAGTCTGGATACCTAATAGAACTGTGCAGATTTATCCTAGATAGAAAGTCTATCTTCATGCTAAATAGAGGATATGCAAAAGTATGGCAGCTTTAATAACTGTCTGGGAACCAAAGAGAATTACACCAATTTATAAAAGCATACATAAGAGTCTGAATCCCAAATAGAACTGTGCAGAATTATCCCAGCTTAAAAATCTGTGTAGATGCCAAACAGAGGATATGGAGAAGTATGGAAGCTTTAATAACTGTCTGGGAACCAAAGAGAATTACACCAATTTATGAAAGCATACATAAGAGTCTGAATCCCAAATAGAACTGTGCAGATTTATCCCAGCTTGAAAATCTGTCTAGATGCCAAACAGAGGATATGCAGAAGTATGGCAGCTTTAATAACTGTCTGGGAACCAAAGAGAATTACACCAATTTATACAAGCATAAATAAGAGCCTCGATCTCTAATCGAACTGTGCACATTTATCCCAGCTTAAAAATCTGTTTTCATGCCAAATAGAGGGTATGCAGAAGTATTGCAGCTTTATTAACTGTCTGGGAGCCAAGGAGAATTACACCAATTTATGAAAGCATACATAAGAGTCTGAATCCCAAATAGAACTGTGCAGATTTATCCCAGCTTGAAAATCTGTCTAGATGCCAAATAAAGGATATGCAGAAGTATTGCTGCTTTATTCACTGTCTGGGAGCCAAAGAGAATTACACCAATTTATAAAAGCATACATAAGAGTCTGAATCCCAAATAGAACTGTGCAGAATTATCCCAGCTTGAAAATCTGTGTAGATGCCAAACAGAGGATATGGAGAAGTATGGAAGCTTTAATAACTGTCTGGGAACCAAAGAGAATTACACCAATTTATACAAGCATACATAAGAGTCTGAATCCCAAATAGAACTGTGCAGATTTATCCCAGCTTGAAAATCTGTCTAGATGCCAAATAGAGGATATGCAGAAGTATTGCAGCTTTATTAACTGTCTGGGAGCCAAAGAGAATTACACCAATTTATAAAAGCATACATAAGAGTCTGAATCCCAAATAGAACTGTGCAGATTTATCCCAGCTTGAAAATCTGTCTAGATGCCAAATAAAGGATATGCAGAAGTATTGCTGCTTTATTCACTGTCTGGGAGCCAAAGAGAATTACACCAATTTATAAAAGCATACATAAGAGTCTGAATCCCAAATAGAACTGTGCAGAATTATCCCAGCTTGAAAATCTGTGTAGATGCCAAACAGAGGATATGGAGAAGTATGGAAGCTTTAATAACTGTCTGGGAACCAAAGAGAATTACACCAATTTATACAAGCATACATAAGAGTCTGAATCCCAAATAGAACTGTGCAGATTTATCCCAGCTTGAAAATCTGTCTAGATGCCAAATAGAGGATATGCAGAAGTATTGCAGCTTTATTAACTGTCTGGGAGCCAAGGAGAATTACACCAATTTATGAAAGCATACATAAGAGCCTCGATCTCTAATCGAACTGTGCACATTTATCCCAGCTTAAAAATCTGTTTTCATGCCAAATAGAGGGTATGCAGAAGTATGGCCGCTTTAATAACTGTCTGGGAACCAAAGAGAATTACACCAATTTATACAAGCATAAATAAGAGCCTCGATCTCTAATCGAACTGTGCACATTTATCCCAGCTTAAAAATCTGTTTTCATGCCAAATAGAGGGTATGCAGAAGTATTGCAGCTTTATTAACTGTCTGGGAGCCAAAGAGAATTACAACAATTTATAAAAGCATACATAAGAGTCTAAATCCCAAATAGAACTGTGCAGATTTATCCCAGCTTGAAAATCTGTGTAGATGCCAAACAGAGGATATGCAGAAGTATGGCAGCTTTAATAACTGTCTTGGAACCAAAGAGAATTACACCAATTTATACAAGCATACATAAGAGTCTGAATCCCAAATAGAACTGTGCAGATTTATCCCAGCTTGAAAATCTGTCTAGATGCCAAATAAAGGATATGCAGAAGTATTGCTGCTTTATTAACTGTCTGGGAGCCAAAAAGAATTACACCAATTTATGAAAGCATACATAAGAGTCTGAATCCCAAATAGAACTGTGCAGATTTATCCTAGCTTGAAAATCTGTCTACATGCCAAATAGAGGGTAAGCAGAAGTATTGCAGCTTTATTAACTGTCTGGGAGCCAAGGAGAATTACAAAAATTTATACAAGCATAAATAAGAGCCTTGATCTCCAATGGAACTGTGCACATTTATCCCAGCTTAAAAATCTGTCTTCATGCCAAATAGAGGGTATGCAGAAGTATGGCAGCTTCATTAACTGTCTGGGAACCAAAGAGAGTTACACATATTTATTCAAGCATACAGAACAGTCTGGATACCTAATAGAACTGTGCAGATTTATCCTAGATAGAAAGTCTATCTTCATGCTAAATAGAGGATATGCAAAAGTATGGCAGCTTTAATAACTGTCTGGGAACCAAAGAGAATTACACCAATTTATAAAAGCATACATAAGAGTCTGAATCCCAAATAGAACTGTGCAGAATTATCCCAGCTTAAAAATCTGTGTAGATGCCAAACAGAGGATATGGAGAAGTATGGAAGCTTTAATAACTGTCTGGGAACCAAAGAGAATTACACCAATTTATGAAAGCATACATAAGAGTCTGAATCCCAAATAGAACTGTGCAGATTTATCCCAGCTTGAAAATCTGTCTAGATGCCAAACAGAGGATATGCAGAAGTATGGCAGCTTTAATAACTGTCTGGGAACCAAAGAGAATTACACCAATTTATACAAGCATAAATAAGAGCCTCGATCTCTAATCGAACTGTGCACATTTATCCCAGCTTAAAAATCTGTTTTGATGCCAAATAGAGGATATGCAGAAGTATTGCAGCTTTATTAACTGTCTGGGAGCCAAGGAGAATTACACCAATTTATGAAAGCATACATAAGAGTCTGAATCCCAAATAGAACTGTGCAGATTTATCCCAGCTTGAAAATCTGTCTAGATGCCAAATAAAGGATATGCAGAAGTATTGCTGCTTTATTCACTGTCTGGGAGCCAAAGAGAATTACACCAATTTATAAAAGCATACATAAGAGTCTGAATCCCAAATAGAACTGTGCAGAATTATCCCAGCTTGAAAATCTGTGTAGATGCCAAACAGAGGATATGGAGAAGTATGGAAGCTTTAATAACTGTCTGGGAACCAAAGAGAATTACACCAATTTATACAAGCATACATAAGAGTCTGAATCCCAAATAGAACTGTGCAGATTTATCCCAGCTTGAAAATCTGTCTAGATGCCAAATAGAGGATATGCAGAAGTATTGCAGCTTTATTAACTGTCTGGGAGCCAAAGAGAATTACACCAATTTATAAAAGCATACATAAGAGTCTGAATCCCAAATAGAACTGTGCAGATTTATCCCAGCTTGAAAATCTGTCTAGATGCCAAATAAAGGATATGCAGAAGTATTGCTGCTTTATTCACTGTCTGGGAGCCAAAGAGAATTACACCAATTTATAAAAGCATACATAAGAGTCTGAATCCCAAATAGAACTGTGCAGAATTATCCCAGCTTGAAAATCTGTGTAGATGCCAAACAGAGGATATGGAGAAGTATGGAAGCTTTAATAACTGTCTGGGAACCAAAGAGAATTACACCAATTTATACAAGCATACATAAGAGTCTGAATCCCAAATAGAACTGTGCAGATTTATCCCAGCTTGAAAATCTGTCTAGATGCCAAATAGAGGATATGCAGAAGTATTGCAGCTTTATTAACTGTCTGGGAGCCAAGGAGAATTACACCAATTTATGAAAGCATACATAAGAATCTGAATCCCAAATAGAACTGTGCAGATTTATCCCAGCTTGAAAATCTGTCTAGATGCCAAACAGAGGATATGCAGAAGTATGGCAGCTTTAATAACTGTCTGGGAACCAAAGAGAATTACACCAATTTATACAAGCATAAATAAGAGCCTCGATCTCTAATCGAACTGTGCACATTTATCCCAGCTTAAAAATCTGTTTTCATGCCAAATAGAGGGTATGCAGAAGTATGGCCGCTTTAATAACTGTCTGGGAACCAAAGAGAATTACACCAATTTATACAAGCATAAATAAGAGCCTCGATCTCTAATCGAACTGTGCACATTTATCCCAGCTTAAAAATCTGTTTTCATGCCAAATAGAGGGTATGCAGAAGTATTGCAGCTTTATTAACTGTCTGGGAGCCAAAGAGAATTACAACAATTTATAAAAGCATACATAAGAGTCTAAATCCCAAATAGAACTGTGCAGATTTATCCCAGCTTGAAAATCTGTGTAGATGCCAAACAGAGGATATGCAGAAGTATGGCAGCTTTAATAACTGTCTTGGAACCAAAGAGAATTACACCAATTTATACAAGCATACATAAGAGTCTGAATCCCAAATAGAACTGTGCAGATTTATCCCAGCTTGAAAATCTGTCTAGATGCCAAATAAAGGATATGCAGAAGTATTGCTGCTTTATTAACTGTCTGGGAGCCAAAGAGAATTACACCAATTTATGAAAGCATACATAAGAGTCTGAATCCCAAATAGAACTGTGCAGATTTATCCTAGCTTGAAAATCTGTCTACATGCCAAATAGAGGGTAAGCAGAAGTATTGCAGCTTTATTAACTGTCTGGGAGCCAAGGAGAATTACAAAAATTTATACAAGCATAAATAAGAGCTTTGATCTCCAATGGAACTGTGCACATTTATCCCAGCTTAAAAATCTGTCTTCATGCCAAATAGAGGGTATGCAGAAGTATGGCAGCTTCATTAACTGTCTGGGAACCAAAGAGAGTTACACATATTTATTCAAGCATACAGAACAGTCTGGATACCTAATAGAACTGTGCAGATTTATCCTAGATAGAAAGTCTATCTTCATGCTAAATAGAGGATATGCAAAAGTATGGCAGCTTTAATAACTGTCTGGGAGCCAAAGAGAATTACACCAATTTATAAAAGCATACATAAGAGTCTGAATCCCAAATAGAACTGTGCAGAATTATCCCAGCTTAAAAATCTGTGTAGATGCCAAACAGAGGATATGGAGAAGTATGGAAGCTTTAATAACTGTCTGGGAACCAAAGAGAATTACACCAATTTATGAAAGCATACATAAGAGTCTGAATCCCAAATAGAACTGTGCAGATTTATCCCAGCTTGAAAATCTGTCTAGATGCCAAACAGAGGATATGCAGAAGTATGGCAGCTTTAATAACTGTCTGGGAACCAAAGAGAATTACACCAATTTATACAAGCATAAATAAGAGCCTCGATCTCTAATCGAACTGTGCACATTTATCCCAGCTTAAAAATCTGTTTTCATGCCAAATAGAGGGTATGCAGAAGTATTGCAGCTTTATTAACTGTCTGGGAGCCAAGGAGAATTACACCAATTTATGAAAGCATACATAAGAGTCTGAATCCCAAATAGAACTGTGCAGATTTATCCCAGCTTGAAAATCTGTCTAGATGCCAAATAAAGGATATGCAGAAGTATTGCTGCTTTATTCACTGTCTGGGAGCCAAAGAGAATTACACCAATTTATAAAAGCATACATAAGAGTCTGAATCCCAAATAGAACTGTGCAGATTTATCCCAGCTTGAAAATCTGTGTAGATGCCAAACAGAGGATATGGAGAAGTATGGAAGCTTTAATAACTGTCTGGGAACCAAAGAGAATTACACCAATTTATACAAGCATACATAAGAGTCTGAATCCCAAATAGAACTGTGCAGATTTATCCCAGCTTGAAAATCTGTCTAGATGCCAAATAGAGGATATGCAGAAGTATTGCAGCTTTATTAACTGTCTGGGAGCCAAAGAGAATTACACCAATTTATAAAAGCATACATAAGAGTCTGAATCCCAAATAGAACTGTGCAGATTTATCCCAGCTTGAAAATCTGTCTAGATGCCAAATAAAGGATATGCAGAAGTATTGCTGCTTTATTCACTGTCTGGGAGCCAAAGAGAATTACACCAATTTATAAAAGCATACATAAGAGTCTGAATCCCAAATAGAACTGTGCAGAATTATCCCAGCTTGAAAATCTGTGTAGATGCCAAACAGAGGATATGGAGAAGTATGGAAGCTTTAATAACTGTCTGGGAACCAAAGAGAATTACACCAATTTATACAAGCATACATAAGAGTCTGAATCCCAAATAGAACTGTGCAGATTTATCCCAGCTTGAAAATCTGTCTAGATGCCAAATAGAGGATATGCAGAAGTATTGCAGCTTTATTAACTGTCTGGGAGCCAAGGAGAATTACACCAATTTATGAAAGCATACATAAGAGCCTCGATCTCTAATCGAACTGTGCACATTTATCCCAGCTTAAAAATCTGTTTTCATGCCAAATAGAGGGTATGCAGAAGTATGGCCGCTTTAATAACTGTCTGGGAACCAAAGAGAATTACACCAATTTATACAAGCATAAATAAGAGCCTCGATCTCTAATCGAACTGTGCACATTTATCCCAGCTTAAAAATCTGTTTTCATGCCAAATAGAGGGTATGCAGAAGTATTGCAGCTTTATTAACTGTCTGGGAGCCAAAGAGAATTACAACAATTTATAAAAGCATACATAAGAGTCTAAATCCCAAATAGAACTGTGCAGATTTATCCCAGCTTGAAAATCTGTGTAGATGCCAAACAGAGGATATGCAGAAGTATGGCAGCTTTAATAACTGTCTTGGAACCAAAGAGAATTACACCAATTTATACAAGCATACATAAGAGTCTGAATCCCAAATAGAACTGTGCAGATTTATCCCAGCTTGAAAATCTGTCTAGATGCCAAATAAAGGATATGCAGAAGTATTGCTGCTTTATTAACTGTCTGGGAGCCAAAAAGAATTACACCAATTTATGAAAGCATACATAAGAGTCTGAATCCCAAATAGAACTGTGCAGATTTATCCTAGCTTGAAAATCTGTCTACATGCCAAATAGAGGGTAAGCAGAAGTATTGCAGCTTTATTAACTGTCTGGGAGCCAAGGAGAATTACAAAAATTTATACAAGCATAAATAAGAGCTTTGATCTCCAATGGAACTGTGCACATTTATCCCAGCTTAAAAATCTGTCTTCATGCCAAATAGAGGGTATGCAGAAGTATGGCAGCTTCATTAACTGTCTGGGAACCAAAGAGAGTTACACATATTTATTCAAGCATACAGAACAGTCTGGATACCTAATAGAACTGTGCAGATTTATCCTAGATAGAAAGTCTATCTTCATGCTAAATAGAGGATATGCAAAAGTATGGCAGCTTTAATAACTGTCTGGGAACCAAAGAGAATTACACCAATTTATAAAAGCATACATAAGAGTCTGAATCCCAAATAGAACTGTGCAGAATTATCCCAGCTTAAAAATCTGTGTAGATGCCAAACAGAGGATATGGAGAAGTATGGAAGCTTTAATAACTGTCTGGGAACCAAAGAGAATTACACCAATTTATGAAAGCATACATAAGAGTCTGAATCCCAAATAGAACTGTGCAGATTTATCCCAGCTTGAAAATCTGTCTAGATGCCAAACAGAGGATATGCAGAAGTATGGAAGCTTTAATAACTGTCTGGGAACCAAAGAGAATTACACCAATTTATACAAGCATAAATAAGAGCCTCGATCTCTAATCGAACTGTGCACATTTATCCCAGCTTAAAAATCTGTTTTCATGCCAAATAGAGGGTATGCAGAAGTATTGCAGCTTTATTAACTGTCTGGGAGCCAAGGAGAATTACACCAATTTATGAAAGCATACATAAGAGTCTGAATCCCAAATAGAACTGTGCAGATTTATCCCAGCTTGAAAATCTGTCTAGATGCCAAATAAAGGATATGCAGAAGTATTGCTGCTTTATTCACTGTCTGGGAGCCAAAGAGAATTACACCAATTTATAAAAGCATACATAAGAGTCTGAATCCCAAATAGAACTGTGCAGAATTATCCCAGCTTGAAAATCTGTGTAGATGCCAAACAGAGGATATGGAGAAGTATGGAAGCTTTAATAACTGTCTGGGAACCAAAGAGAATTACACCAATTTATACAAGCATACATAAGAGTCTGAATCCCAAATAGAACTGTGCAGATTTATCCCAGCTTGAAAATCTGTCTAGATGCCAAATAGAGGATATGCAGAAGTATTGCAGCTTTATTAACTGTCTGGGAGCCAAAGAGAATTACACCAATTTATAAAAGCATACATAAGAGTCTGAATCCCAAATAGAACTGTGCAGATTTATCCCAGCTTGAAAATCTGTCTAGATGCCAAATAAAGGATATGCAGAAGTATTGCTGCTTTATTCACTGTCTGGGAGCCAAAGAGAATTACACCAATTTATAAAAGCATACATAAGAGTCTGAATCCCAAATAGAACTGTGCAGAATTATCCCAGCTTGAAAATCTGTGTAGATGCCAAACAGAGGATATGGAGAAGTATGGAAGCTTTAATAACTGTCTGGGAACCAAAGAGAATTACACCAATTTATACAAGCATACATAAGAGTCTGAATCCCAAATAGAACTGTGCAGATTTATCCCAGCTTGAAAATCTGTCTAGATGCCAAATAGAGGATATGCAGAAGTATTGCAGCTTTATTAACTGTCTGGGAGCCAAGGAGAATTACACCAATTTATGAAAGCATACATAAGAGTCTGAATCCCAAATAGAACTGTGCAGATTTATCCCAGCTTGAAAATCTGTCTAGATGCCAAACAGAGCATATGCAGAAGTATGGCAGCTTTAATAACTGTCTGGGAACCAAAGAGAATTACACCAATTTATACAAGCATAAATAAGAGCCTCGATCTCTAATCGAACTGTGCACATTTATCCCAGCTTAAAAATCTGTTTTCATGCCAAATAGAGGGTATGCAGAAGTTTTGCAGCTTTATTAACTGTCTGGGAGCCAAGGAGAATTACACCAATTTATGAAAGCATACATAAGAGTCTGAATCCTAAATAGAACTGTGCAGATTTATCCCAGCTTGAAAATCTTTCTAGATGCCAAATAGAGGATATGCAGAAGTATTGCAGCTTTATTAACTGTCTGGGAGCCAAAGAGAATTACACCAATTTATAAAAGCATACATAAGAGTCTGAATCCCAAATAGAACTGTGCAGATTTATCCCAGCTTGAAAATCTGTGTAGAGGCCAAACAGAGGATATGCAGAAGTATGGCATCTTTAATAACTGTCTGGGAACCAAAGAGAATTACACCAATTTATACAAGCATACATAAGAGTCTGAATCCCAAATAGAACTGTGCAGATTTATCCCAGCTTGAAAATCTGTCTAGATGCCAAATAAAGGATATGCGGAAGTATTGCTGCTTTATTAACTGTCTGGGAGCCAAAGAGAATTACACCAATTTATGAAAGCATACATAAGAGTCTGAATCCCAAATAGAACTGTGCAGATTTATCCTAGCTTGAAAATCTGTCTACATGCCAAATAGAGGGTATGCAGAAGAATATCAGCTTTATTAACTGTCTGGGAGCCAAGGAGAATTACAAAAATTTATTCAAGCATAAATAAGAGCTTTGATCTCCAATGGAACTGTGCACATTTATCCCAGCTTAAAAATCTGTCTTCATGCCAAATAGAGGGTATGCAGAAGTATGGCAGCTTCATTAACTGTCTGGGAACCAAAGAGAGTTACACCAATTTATTCAAGCATACAGAACAGTCTGGATACCTAATAGAACTGTGCAGATTTATCCTAGATAGAAAGTCTATCTTCATGCTATATAGAGGATATGCAGAAGTATGGACGCTTTAATACCTGTATAAGAACCAATGAGAGTTACACCAATTTATAAAAGCATACATAAGAGTCTGAATCCCAAATAGAACTGTGCAGATTTATCCCAGCTTGAAAATCTGTGTAGATGCCAAACAGAGGATATGCAGAAGTATGGCAGCTTTAATAACTGTCTGGGAACCAAAGAGAATTACACCAATTTATACAAGCATACATAAGAGTCTGAATCCCAAATAGAACTGTGCAGATTTATCCCAGCTTGAAAATCTGTCTAGATGCCAAATAAAGGATATGCAGAAGTATTGCTGCTTTATTAACTGTCTGGGAGCCAAAGAGAATTACACCAATTTATGAAAGCATACATAAGAGTCTGAATCCCAAATAGAACTGTGCAGATTTATCCCAGCTTGAAAATCTGTTTAGATGCCAAACAGAGGATATGCAGAAGTATGGCAGCTTTAATAACTGTCTGGGAACCAAAGAGAATTACACCAATTTATACAAGCATAAATAAGAGCCTCGATCTCTTATCGAACTGTGCAGATTTATCCCAGCTTGAAAATCTGTTTTCATGCCAAATAGAGGGTATGCAGAAGTTTTGCAGCTTTATTAACTGTCTGGGAGCCAAGGAGAATTACACCAATTTATGAAAGCATACATAAGAGTCTGAATCCTAAATAGAACTGTGCAGATTTATCCCAGCTTGAAAATCTTTCTAGATGCCAAATAGAGGATATGCAGAAGTATTGCAGCTTTATTAACTGTCTGGGAGCCAAAGAGAATTACACCAATTTATAAAAGCATACATAAGAGTCTGAATCCCAAATAGAACTGTGCAGATTTATCCCAGCTTGAAAATCTGTGTAGAGGCCAAACAGAGGATATGCAGAAGTATGGCATCTTTAATAACTGTCTGGGAACCAAAGAGAATTACACCAATTTATACAAGCATACATAAGAGTCTGAATCCCAAATAGAACTGTGCAGATTTATCCCAGCTTGAAAATCTGTCTAGATGCCAAATAAAGGATATGCGGAAGTATTGCTGCTTTATTAACTGTCTGGGAGCCAAAGAGAATTACACCAATTTATGAAAGCATACATAAGAGTCTGAATCCCAAATAGAACTGTGCAGATTTATCCTAGCTTGAAAATCTGTCTACATGCCAAATAGAGGGTATGCAGAAGAATATCAGCTTTATTAACTGTCTGGGAGCCAAGGAGAATTACAAAAATTTATTCAAGCATAAATAAGAGCTTTGATCTCCAATGGAACTGTGCACATTTATCCCAGCTTAAAAATCTGTCTTCATGCCAAATAGAGGGTATGCAGAAGTATGGCAGCTTCATTAACTGTCTGGGAACCAAAGAGAGTTACACCAATTTATTCAAGCATACAGAACAGTCTGGATACCTAATAGAACTGTGCAGATTTATCCTAGATAGAAAGTCTATCTTCATGCTATATAGAGGATATGCAGAAGTATGGACGCTTTAATACCTGTATAAGAACCAATGAGAGTTACACCAATTTATAAAAGCATACATAAGAGTCTGAATCCCAAATAGAACTGTGCAGATTTATCCCAGCTTGAAAATCTGTTTAGATGCCAAACAGAGGATATGCAGAAGTATGGCAGCTTTAATAACTGTCTGGGAACCAAAGAGAATTACACCAATTTATACAAGCATACATAAGAGTCTGAATCCCAAATAGAACTGTGCAGATTTATCCCAGCTTGAAAATCTGTCTAGATGCCAAATAAAGGATATGCAGAAGTATTGCTGCTTTATTAACTGTCTGGGAGCCAAAGAGAATTACACCAATTTATGAAAGCATACATAAGAGTCTGAATCCCAAATAGAACTGTGCAGATTTATCCCAGCTTGAAAATCTGTTTAGATGCCAAACAGAGGATATGCAGAAGTATGGCAGCTTTAATAACTGTCTGGGAACCAAAGAGAATTACACCAATTTATACAAGCATAAATAAGAGCCTCGATCTCTTATCGAACTGTGCACATTTATCCCAGCTTAAAAATCTGTTTTCATGCCAAATAGAGGGTATGCAGAAGTATTGCAGCTTTATTAACTGTCTGGGAGCCAAGGAGAATTACACCAATTTATGAAAGCATACGTAAGAGTCTGAATCCTAAATAGAACTGTGCAGATTTATCCCAGCTTGAAAATCTGTGTAGATGCCAAACAGAGGATATGCAGAAGTATGGCAGCTTTAATAACTGTCTGGGAACCAAAGAGAATTACACCAATTTATACAAGCATACATAAGAGTCTGAATCCCAAATAGAACTGTGCAGATTTATCCCAGCTTGAAAATCTGTCTAGATGCCAAATAAAGGATATGCAGAAGTATTGCTGCTTTATTCACTGTCTGGGAGCCAAAGAGAATTACACCAATTTATAAAAGCATACATAAGAGTCTGAATCCCAAATAGAACTGTGCAGAATTATCCCAGCTTGAAAATCTGTGTAGATGCCAAACAGAGGATATGGAGAAGTATGGAAGCTTTAATAACTGTCTGGGAACCAAAGAGAATTACACCAATTTATACAAGCATACATAAGTGTCTGAATCCTAAATAGAACTGTGCAGATTTATCCCAGCTTGAAAATCTTTCTAGATGCCAAATAGAGGATATGCAGAAGTATTGCAGCTTTATTAACTGTCTGGGAGCCAAAGAGAATTACACCAATTTATAAAAGCATACATAAGAGTCTGAATCCCAAATAGAACTGTGCAGATTTATCCCAGCTTGAAAATCTGTGTAGATGCCAAACAGAGGATATGCAGAAGTATGGCAGCTTTAATAACTGTCTGGGAACCAAAGAGAATTACACCAATTTATACAAGCATACATAAGAGTCTGAATCCCAAATAGAACTGTGCAGATTTATCCCAGCTTGAAAATCTGTCTAGATGCCAAATAAAGGATATGCGGAAGTATTGCTGCTTTATTAACTGTCTGGGAGCCAAAGAGAATTACACCAATTTATGAAAGCATACATAAGAGTCTGAATCCCAAATAGAACTGTGCAGATTTATCCTAGCTTGAAAATCTGTCTACATGCCAAATAGAGGGTATGCAGAAGTATTGCAGCTTTATTAACTGTCTGGGAGCCAAGGAGAATTACAAAAATTTATTCAAGCATAAATAAGAGAATTGATCTCTAATGGAACTGTGCACATTTATCCCAGCTTAAAAATCTGTCTTCATGCCAAATAGAGGGTATGCAGAAGTATGGCAGCTTCATTAACTGTCTGGGAACCAAAGAGAGTTACACCAATTTATTCAAGCATACAGAACAGTCTGTATACCTAATAGAACTGTGCAGATTTATCCTAGATAGAAAGTCTATCTTCATGCTATATAGAGGATATGCAGAAGTATGGACGCTTTAATACCTGTATAAGAACCAATGAGAGTTACACCAATTTATAAAAGCATACATAAGACTCTGAATCCCAAATAGAACTGTGCAGATTTATCCCAGCTTGAAAATCTGTGTAGATGCCAAACAGAGGATATGGAGAAGTATGGAAGCTTTAATAACTGTCTGGGAACCAAAGAGAATTACACCAATTTATACAAGCATACATAAGAGTCTGAATCCCAAATAGAACTGTGCAGATTTATCCCAGCTTGAAAATCTGTGTAGATGCCAAACAGAGGATATGCAGAAGTATGGCAGCTTTAATAACTGTCTGGGAACCAAAGAGAATTACACCAATTTATACAAGCATACATAAGAGTCTGAATCCCAAATAGAACTGTGCAGATTTATCCCAGCTTGAAAATCTGTCTAGATGCCAAATAAAGGATATGCGGAAGTATTGCTGCTTTATTAACTGTCTGGGAGCCAAAGAGAATTACACCAATTTATGAAAGCATACATAAGAGTCTGAATCCCAAATAGAACTGTGCAGATTTATCCTAGCTTGAAAATCTGTCTACATGCCAAATAGAGGGTATGCAGAAGTATTGCAGCTTTATTAACTGTCTGGGAGCCAAGGAGAATTACAAAAATTTATTCAAACATAAATAAGAGCTTTGATCTCTAATGGAACTGTGCACATTTATCCCAGCTTAAAAATCTGTCTTCATGCCAAATAGAGGGTATGCAGAAGTATGGCAGCTTCATTAACTGTCTGGGAACCAAAGAGAGTTACACCAATTTATTCAAGCATACAGAACAGTCTGGATACCTAATAGAACTGTGCAGATTTATCCTAGATAGAAAGTCTATCTTCATGCTATATAGAGGATATGCAGAAGTATGGACGCTTTAATACCTGTATAAGAACCAATGAGAGTTACACCAATTTATAAAAGCATACATAAGAGTCTGAATCCCAAATAGAACTGTGCAGATTTATCCCAGCTTGAAAATCTGTGTAGATGCCAAACAGAGGATATGCAGAAGTATGGCAGCTTTAATAACTGTCTGGGAACCAAAGAGAATTACACCAATTTATACAAGCATACATAAGAGTCTGAATCCCAAATAGAACTGTGCAGATTTATCCCAGCTTGAAAATCTGTCTAGATGCCAAATAAAGGATATGCAGAAGTATTGCTGCTTTATTAACTGTCTGGGAGCCAAAGAGAATTACACCAATTTATGAAAGCATACATAAGAGTCTGAATCCCAAATAGAACTGTGCAGATTTATCCCAGCTTGAAAATCTGTTTAGATGCCAAACAGAGGATATGCAGAAGTATGGCAGCTTTAATAACTGTCTGGGAACCAAAGAGAATTACACCAATTTATACAAGCATAAATAAGAGCCTCGATCTCTTATCGAACTGTGCACATTTATCCCAGCTTAAAAATCTGTTTTCATGCCAAATAGAGGGTATGCAGAAGTATTGCAGCTTTATTAACTGTCTGGGAGCCAAGGAGAATTACACCAATTTATGAAAGCATACGTAAGAGTCTGAATCCTAAATAGAACTGTGCAGATTTATCCCAGCTTGAAAATCTGTGTAGATGCCAAACAGAGGATATGCAGAAGTATGGCAGCTTTAATAACTGTCTGGGAACCAAAGAGAATTACACCAATTTATACAAGCATACATAAGAGTCTGAATCCCAAATAGAACTGTGCAGATTTATCCCAGCTTGAAAATCTGTCTAGATGCCAAATAAAGGATATGCAGAAGTATTGCTGCTTTATTCACTGTCTGGGAGCCAAAGAGAATTACACCAATTTATAAAAGCATACATAAGAGTCTGAATCCCAAATAGAACTGTGCAGAATTATCCCAGCTTGAAAATCTGTGTAGATGCCAAACAGAGGATATGGAGAAGTATGGAAGCTTTAATAACTGTCTGGGAACCAAAGAGAATTACACCAATTTATACAAGCATACATAAGAGTCTGAATCCTAAATAGAACTGTGCAGATTTATCCCAGCTTGAAAATCTTTCTAGATGCCAAATAGAGGATATGCAGAAGTATTGCAGCTTTATTAACTGTCTGGGAGCCAAAGAGAATTACACCAATTTATAAAAGCATACATAAGAGTCTGAATCCCAAATAGAACTGTGCAGATTTATCCCAGCTTGAAAATCTGTGTAGATGCCAAACAGAGGATATGCAGAAGTATGGCAGCTTTAATAACTGTCTGGGAACCAAAGAGAGTTACACCAATTTATTCAAGCATACAGAACAGTCTGTATACCTAATAGAACTGTGCAGATTTATCCTAGATAGAAAGTCTATCTTCATGCTATATAGAGGATATGCAGAAGTATGGACGCTTTAATACCTGTATAAGAACCAATGAGAGTTACACCAATTTATAAAAGCATACATAAGACTCTGAATCCCAAATAGAACTGTGCAGATTTATCCCAGCTTGAAAATCTGTGTAGATGCCAAACAGAGGATATGGAGAAGTATGGAAGCTTTAATAACTGTCTGGGAACCAAAGAGAATTACACCAATTTATACAAGCATACATAAGAGTCTGAATCCCAAATAGAACTGTGCAGATTTATCCCAGCTTGAAAATCTGTGTAGATGCCAAACAGAGGATATGCAGAAGTATGGCAGCTTTAATAACTGTCTGGGAACCAAAGAGAATTACACCAATTTATACAAGCATACATAAGAGTCTGAATCCCAAATAGAACTGTGCAGATTTATCCCAGCTTGAAAATCTGTCTAGATGCCAAATAAAGGATATGCGGAAGTATTGCTGCTTTATTAACTGTCTGGGAGCCAAAGAGAATTACACCAATTTATAAAAGCATACATAAGAGTCTGAATCCCAAATAGAACTGTGCAGATTTATCCTAGCTTGAAAATCTGTCTACATGCCAAATAGAGGGTATGCAGAAGTATTGCAGCTTTATTAACTGTCTGGGAGCCAAGGAGAATTACAAAAATTTATTCAAACATAAATAAGAGCTTTGATCTCTAATGGAACTGTGCACATTTATCCCAGCTTAAAAATCTGTCTTCATGCCAAATAGAGGGTATGCAGAAGTATGGCAGCTTCATTAACTGTCTGGGAACCAAAGAGAGTTACACCAATTTATTCAAGCATACAGAACAGTCTGTATACCTAATAGAACTGTGCAGATTTATCCTAGATAGAAAGTCTATCTTCATGCTATATAGAGGATATGCAGAAGTATGGACGCTTTAATACCTGTATAAGAACCAATGAGAGTTACACCAATTTATAAAAGCATACATAAGACTCTGAATCCCAAATAGAACTGTGCAGATTTATCCCAGCTTGAAAATCTGTGTAGATGCCAAACAGAGGATATGCAGAAGTATGGCAGTTTTAATAACTGTCTGGGAACCAAAGAGAATTACACCAATTTATACAAGCATACATAAGAGTCTGAATCCCAAATAGAACTGTGCAGATTTATCCCAGCTTGAAAATCTGTCTAGATGCCAAATAAAGGATATGCAGAAGTATTGCTGCTTTATTCACTGTCTGGGAGCCAAAGAGAATTACACCAATTTATAAAAGCATACATAAGAGTCTGAATCCCAAATAGAACTGTACAGAATTATCCCAGCTTGAAAATCTGTGTAGATGCCAAACAGAGGATATGGAGAAGTATGGAAGCTTTAATAACTGTCTGGGAACCAAAGAGAATTACACCAATTTATACAAGCATACATAAGAGTCTGAATCCTAAATAGAACTGTGCAGATTTATCCCAGCTTGAAAATCTTTCTAGATGCCAAACAGAGGATATGCAGAAGTATTGCAGCTTTATTAACTGTCTGGGAGCCAAAGAGAATTACACCAATTTATAAAAGCATACATAAGAGTCTGAATCCCAAATAGAACTGTGCAGATTTATCCCAGCTTGAAAATCTGTCTAGATGCCAAATAAAGGATATGCGGAAGTATTGCTGCTTTATTAACTGTCTGGGAGCCAAAGAGAATTACACCAATTTATGAAAGCATACATAAGAGTCTGAATCCCAAATAGAACTGTGCAGATTTATCCTAGCTTGAAAATCTGTCTACATGCCAAATAGAGGGTATGCAGAAGTATTGCAGCTTTATTAACTGTCTGGGAGCCAAGGAGAATTACAAAAATTTATTCAAGCATAAATAAGAGCTTTGATCTCTAATGGAACTGTGCACATTTATCCCAGCTTAAAAATCTGTCTTCATGCCAAATAGAGGGTATGCAGAAGTATGGCAGCTTCATTAACTGTCTGGGAACCAAAGAGAGTTACACCAATTTATTCAAGCATACAGAACAGTCTGTATACCTAATAGAACTGTGCAGATTTATCCTAGATAGAAAGTCTATCTTCATGCTATATAGAGGATATGCAGAAGTATGGACGCTTTAATACCTGTATAAGAACCAATGAGAGTTACACCAATTTATAAAAGCATACATAAGAGCCTCGATCTCTAATGGAACTGTGCACATTTATGCCAGCTTAAAAATCTGTTTTCATGCCAAACAGAGGGAATGCAGAAGTATTGCAGCTTTATTAACTGTCTGGGAGCCAAGGAGAATTACACCAATTTATGAAAGCATACATAAGAGTCTGAATTCTAAATAGAACTGTGCAGATTTATCCCAGCATGAAAATCTGTCTACATGCCAAATAGAGGGTATGCAGAAGTATTGCAGCTTTATTAACTGTCTGGGAGCCGAGGAGAATTACAAAAATTTATACAAGCATAAATAAGAGTCTGAATCCCAAATAGAACTGTGCAGATTTATCCCAGCTTAAAAATCTGTCTTCATGCCAAATAGAGGGTATGCAGAAGTATGGCAGCTTTATTAACTGTATAGGAGCTAAGGAGAACTACACCAATTTATGAAAGCATACATAAGAGTCTGAATCTCAAATAGAACTGTGCAGATTTATCCCAGCTTGAAAATCTGTCTAGATGCCAAATAGAGGATATGCAGGAGTATGGCAGCTTTCGTAACTGTCTGGGAACCAAAGAGAATTACACCAATTTATACAAGCATAAATAATAGTCTCGATCTCAAAATAGAACTGTGCCGATTTATCCCAGCTTAAAAATCAGTCTTCATGCCAAATAGACAATATGCAGAAGTATGGACGCTTTAATAACTGCCTAGGAACCAAAGAGAGTTACACCAATTTATAAAAACATACATAACAGTCCGTATTGCTAATAGAACTTTGCAGATTTATCCTAGATAAAAAGTCTATCTTCATGCCAAATAGAGGATATGCAAAAGTATGGCAGCTTTAATAACTGTCTGGGAGCCAAAGAGAATTACACCAATTTATAAAAGCATACATAAGAGTCTGAATCCCAAATAGAACTGTGCAGAATTATCCCAGCTTGAAAATCTGTGTAGATGCGAAACAGAGGATATGGAGAAGTATGGAAGCTTTAATAACTGTCTGGGAACCAAAGAGAATTACACCAATTTATACAAGCATACATAAGAGTCTGAATTTCAAATAGAACTGTGCAGATTTATCCCAGCTTGAAAATCTGTCTAGATGCCAAATAAAGGATATGCAGAAGTATTGCTGCTTTATTAACTGTCTGGGAGCCAAAGAGAATTACACCAATTTATGAAAGCATACATAAGAGTCTGAATCCCAAATAGAACTGTGCAGATTTATCCCAGCTTGAAAATCTGTCTAGATGCCAAACAGAGGATATGCAGAAGTATGGCAGCTTTAATAACTGTCTGGGAACCAAAGAGAATTACACCAATTTATACAAGCATACATAAGAGTCTGAAACCCAAATAGAACTGTGCAGATTTATCCCAGCTTGAAAATCTGTCTAGATGCCAAATAAAGGATATGCAGAAGTATTGCTGCTTTATTAACTGTCTGGGAGCCAAAGAAAACTACACCAATTTATGAAAGCATACATAAGAGTCTGAATCCCAAATAGAACTGTGCAGATTTATCCCAGCTTGAAAATCTGTCTAGATGCCAAATAGAGGATATGCAGAAGTATTGCAGCTTTATTAACTGTCTGGGAGCCAAGGAGAATTACACCAATTTATGAAAGCATACATAAGAGTCTGAATCCCAAATAGAACTGTGCATATTTATCCCAGCTTGAAAATCTGTCTAGATGCCAAACAGAGGATATGCAGAAGTATGGCAGCTTTAATAACTGTCTGGGAACCAAAGAGAATTACACCAATTTATACAAGCATAAATAAGAGCCTCGATCTCTAATCGAACTGTGCACATTTATCCCAGCTTAAAAATCTGTTTTCATGCCAAATAGAGGGTATGCAGAAGTATTGCAGCTTTATTAACTGTCTGGGAGCCAAAGAGAATTACAACAATTTATAAAAGCATACATAAGAGTCTAAATCCCAAATAGAACTGTGCAGATTTATCCCAGCTTGAAAATCTGTGTAGATGCCAAACAGAGGATATGCAGAAGTATGGCAGCTTTAATAACTGTCTTGGAACCAAAGAGAATTACACCAATTTATACAAGCATACATAAGAGTCTGAATCCCAAATAGAACTGTGCAGATTTATCCCAGCTTGAAAATCTGTCTAGATGCCAAATAAAGGATATGCAGAAGTATTGCTGCTTTATTAACTGTCTGGGAGCCAAAAAGAATTACACCAATTTATGAAAGCATACATAAGAGTCTGAATCCCAAATAGAACTGTGCAGATTTATCCTAGCTTGAAAATCTGTCTACATGCCAAATAGAGGGTAAGCAGAAGTATTGCAGCTTTATTAACTGTCTGGGAGCCAAGGAGAATTACAAAAATTTATAAAAGCATTAATAAGAGCTTTGATCTCCAATGGAACTGTGCACATTTATCCCAGCTTAAAAATCTGTCTTCATGCCAAATAGAGGGTATGCAGAAGTATGGCAGCTTCATTAACTGTCTGGGAACCAAAGAGAGTTACACATATTTATTCAAGCATACAGAACAGTCTGGATACCTAATAGAACTGTGCAGATTTATCCTAGATAGAAAGTCTATCTTCATGCTAAATAGAGGATATGCAAAAGTATGGCAGCTTTAATAACTGTCTGGGAACCAAAGAGAATTACACCAATTTATAAAAGCATACATAAGAGTCTGAATCCCAAATAGAACTGTGCAGAATTATCCCAGCTTAAAAATCTGTGTAGATGCCAAACAGAGGATATGGAGAAGTATGGAAGCTTTATTAACTGTCTGGGAGCCAAAGAGAATTACACCAATTTATAAAAGCATACATAAGAGTCTGAATCCCAAATAGAACTGTGCAGATTTATCCCAGCTTGAAAATCTGTCTAGATGCCAAATAGAGGATATGCAGAAGTATTGCAGCTTTATTAACTGTCTGGGAGCCAAGGAGAATTACACCAATTTATGAAAGCATACATAAGAGTCTGAATCCCAAATAGAACTGTGCAGATTTATCCCAGCTTGAAAATCTGTCTAGATGCCAAACAGAGGATATGCAGAAGTATGGCAGCTTTAATAACTGTCTGGGAACCAAAGAGAATTACACCAATTTATACAAGCATAAATAAGAGCCTCGATCTCTAATCGAACTGTGCACATTTATCCCAGCTTAAAAATCTGTTTTCATGCCAAATAGAGGGTATGCAGAAGTATTGCAGCTTTATTAACTGTCTGGGAGCCAAAGAGAATTACAACAATTTATAAAAGCATACATAAGAGTCTAAATCCCAAATAGAACTGTGCAGATTTATCCCAGCTTGAAAATCTGTGTAGATGCCAAACAGAGGATATGCAGAAGTATGGCAGCTTTAATAACTGTCTTGGAACCAAAGAGAATTACACCAATTTATACAAGCATACATAAGAGTCTGAATCCCAAATAGAACTGTGCAGATTTATCCCAGCTTGAAAATCTGTCTAGATGCCAAACAGAGGATATGCAGAAGTATGGCAGCTTTAATAACTGTCTGGGAACCAAAGAGAATTACACCAATTTATACAAGCATAAATAAGAGCCTCGATCTCTAATCGAACTGTGCACATTTATCCCAGCTTAAAAATCTGTTTTCATGCCAAATAGAGGGTATGCAGAAGTATTGCAGCTTTATTAACTGTCTGGGAGCCAAAGAGAATTACAACAATTTATAAAAGCATACATAAGAGTCTAAATCCCAAATAGAACTGTGCAGATTTATCCCAGCTTGAAAATCTGTGTAGATGCCAAACAGAGGATATGCAGAAGTATGGCAGCTTTAATAACTGTCTTGGAACCAAAGAGAATTACACCAATTTATACAAGCATACATAAGAGTCTGAATCCCAAATAGAACTGTGCAGATTTATCCCAGCTTGAAAATCTGTCTAGATGCCAAATAAAGGATATGCAGAAGTATTGCTGCTTTATTAACTGTCTGGGAGCCAAAAAGAATTACACCAATTTATGAAAGCATACATAAGAGTCTGAATCCCAAATAGAACTGTGCAGATTTATCCTAGCTTGAAAATCTGTCTACATGCCAAATAGAGGGTAAGCAGAAGTATTGCAGCTTTATTAACTGTCTGGGAGCCAAGGAGAATTACAAAAATTTATACAAGCATTAATAAGAGCTTTGATCTCCAATGGAACTGTGCACATTTATCCCAGCTTAAAAATCTGTCTTCATGCCAAATAGAGGGTATGCAGAAGTATGGCAGCTTCATTAACTGTCTGGGAACCAAAGAGAGTTACACATATTTATTCAAGCATACAGAACAGTCTGGATACCTAATAGAACTGTGCAGATTTATCCTAGATAGAAAGTCTATCTTCATGCTAAATAGAGGATATGCAAAAGTATGGCAGCTTTAATAACTGTCTGGGAACCAAAGAGAATTACACCAATTTATAAAAGCATACATAAGAGTCTGAATCCCAAATAGAACTGTGCAGAATTATCCCAGCTTAAAAATCTGTGTAGATGCCAAACAGAGGATATGGAGAAGTATGGAAGCTTTATTAACTGTCTGGGAGCCAAAGAGAATTACACCAATTTATAAAAGCATACATAAGAGTCTGAATCCCAAATAGAACTGTGCAGATTTATCCCAGCTTGAAAATCTGTCTAGATGCCAAATAGAGGATATGCAGAAGTATTGCAGCTTTATTAACTGTCTGGGAGCCAAGGAGAATTACACCAATTTATGAAAGCATACATAAGAGTCTGAATCCCAAATAGAACTGTGCAGATTTATCCCAGCTTGAAAATCTGTCTAGATGCCAAACAGAGGATATGCAGAAGTATGGCAGCTTTAATAACTGTCTGGGAACCAAAGAGAATTACACCAATTTATACAAGCATAAATAAGAGCCTCGATCTCTAATCGAACTGTGCACATTTATCCCAGCTTAAAAATCTGTTTTCATGCCAAATAGAGGGTATGCAGAAGTATTGCAGCTTTATTAACTGTCTGGGAGCCAAAGAGAATTACAACAATTTATAAAAGCATACATAAGAGTCTAAATCCCAAATAGAACTGTGCAGATTTATCCCAGCTTGAAAATCTGTGTAGATGCCAAACAGAGGATATGCAGAAGTATGGCAGCTTTAATAACTGTCTTGGAACCAAAGAGAATTACACCAATTTATACAAGCATACATAAGAGTCTGAATCCCAAATAGAACTGTGCAGATTTATCCCAGCTTGAAAATCTGTCTAGATGCCAAATAAAGGATATGCAGAAGTATTGCTGCTTTATTAACTGTCTGGGAGCCAAAAAGAATTACACCAATTTATGAAAGCATACATAAGAGTCTGAATCCCAAATAGAACTGTGCAGATTTATCCTAGCTTGAAAATCTGTCTACATGCCAAATAGAGGGTAAGCAGAAGTATTGCAGCTTTATTAACTGTCTGGGAGCCAAGGAGAATTACAAAAATTTATACAAGCATTAATAAGAGCTTTGATCTCCAATGGAACTGTGCACATTTATCCCAGCTTAAAAATCTGTCTTCATGCCAAATAGAGGGTATGCAGAAGTATGGCAGCTTCATTAACTGTCTGGGAACCAAAGAGAGTTACACATATTTATTCAAGCATACAGAACAGTCTGGATACCTAATAGAACTGTGCAGATTTATCCTAGATAGAAAGTCTATCTTCATGCTAAATAGAGGATATGCAAAAGTATGGCAGCTTTAATAACTGTCTGGGAACCAAAGAGAATTACACCAATTTATAAAAGCATACATAAGAGTCTGAATCCCAAATAGAACTGTGCAGAATTATCCCAGCTTAAAAATCTGTGTAGATGCCAAACAGAGGATATGGAGAAGTATGGAAGCTTTATTAACTGTCTGGGAGCCAAGGAGAATTACACCAATTTATGAATGCATACATAAGAGTCTGAATCCCAAATAGAACTGTGCAGATTTATCCCAGCTTGAAAATCTGTCTAGATGCCAAACAGAGGATATGCAGAAGTATGGCAGCTTTAATAACTGTCTGGGAACCAAAGAGAATTACACCAATTTATACAAGCATAAATAAGAGCCTCGATCTCTAATCGAACTGTGCACATTTATCCCAGCTTAAAAATCTGTTTTCATGCCAAATAGAGGGTATGCAGAAGTATGGCCGCTTTAATAACTGTCTGGGAACCAAAGAGAATTACACCAATTTATACAAGCATAAATAAGAGCCTCGATCTCTAATCGAACTGTGCACATTTATCCCAGCTTAAAAATCTGTTTTCATGCCAAATAGAGGGTATGCAGAAGTATTGCAGCTTTATTAACTGTCTGGGAGCCAAAGAGAATTACAACAATTTATAAAAGCATACATAAGAGTCTGAATCCCAAATAGAACTGTGCAGATTTATCCCAGCTTGAAAATCTGTGTAGATGCCAAACAGAGGATATGCAGAAGTATGGCAGCTTTAATAACTGTCTTGGAACCAAAGAGAATTACACCAATTTATACAAGCATACATAAGAGTCTGAATCCCAAATAGAACTGTGCAGATTTATCCCAGCTTGAAAATCTGTCTAGATGCCAAATAAATGATATGCAGAAGTATTGCTGCTTTATTAACTGTCTGGGAGCCAAAAAGAATTACACCAATTTATGAAAGCATACATAAGAGTCTGAATCCCAAATAGAACTGTGCAGATTTATCCTAGCTTGAAAATCTGTCTACATGCCAAATAGAGGGTAAGCAGAAGTATTGCAGCTTTATTAACTGTCTGGGAGCCAAGGAGAATTACAAAAATTTATACAAGCATAAATAAGAGCTTTGATCTCCAATGGAACTGTGCACATTTATCCCAGCTTAAAAATCTGTCTTCATGCCAAATAGAGGGTATGCAGAAGTATGGCAGCTTCATTAACTGTCTGGGAACCAAAGAGAGTTACACATATTTATTCAAGCATACAGAACAGTCTGGATACCTAATAGAACTGTGCAGATTTATCCTAGATAGAAAGTCTATCTTCATGCTAAATAGAGGATATGCAAAAGTATGGCAGCTTTAATAACTGTCTGGGAACCAAAGAGAATTACACCAATTTATAAAAGCATACATAAGAGTCTGAATCCCAAATAGAACTGTGCAGAATTATCCCAGCTTAAAAATCTGTGTAGATGCCAAACAGAGGATATGGAGAAGTATGGAAGCTTTAATAACTGTCTGGGAACCAAAGAGAATTACACCAATTTATGAAAGCATACATAAGAGTCTGAATCCCAAATAGAACTGTGCAGATTTATCCCAGCTTGAAAATCTGTCTAGATGCCAAACAGAGGATATGCAGAAGTATGGCAGCTTTAATAACTGTCTGGGAACCAAAGAGAATTACACCAATTTATACAAGCATACATAAGAGTCTGAATCCCAAATAGAACTGTGCAGATTTATCCCAGCTTGAAAATCTGTCTAGATGCCAAATAAAGGATATGCAGAAGTATTGCTGCTTTATTCACTGTCTGGGAGCCAAAGAGAATTACACCAATTTATAAAAGCATACATAAGAGTCTGAATCCCAAATAGAACTGTGCAGAATTATCCCAGCTTGAAAATCTGTGTAGATGCCAAACAGAGGATATGGAGAAGTATGGAAGCTTTAATAACTGTCTGGGAACCAAAGAGAATTACACCAATTTATACAAGCATACATAAGAGTCTGAATCCCAAATAGAACTGTGCAGATTTATCCCAGCTTGGAAATCTGTCTAGATGCCAAATAGAGGATATGCAGAAGTATTGCAGCTTTATTAACTGTCTGGGAGCCAAGGAGAATTACACCAATTTATGAAAGCATACATAAGAGTCTGAATCCTAAATTGAACTGTGCAGATTTATCCCAGCTTGAAAATCTGTCTTCATGCCAAATAGAGGGTATGCAGAAGTATTGCAGCTTTATTAACTTTCTGGGAGCCAAGGAGAATTACAAAAATTTATACAAGCATAAATAAGAGCTTTGATCTCCAATGGAACTGTGCACATTTATCCCAGCTTAAAAATCTGTCTTCATGCCAAATAGAGGGTATGCAGAAGTATGGCAGCTTCATTAACTGTCTGGGAACCAAAGAGAGTTACACCAATTTATACAAGCATACAGAACAGTCTGGATCCCTAATAGAACTGTGCAGATTTATCCTAGATAGAAAGTCTATCTTCATGCTAAATAGAGGATATGCAGAAGTATGGACGCTTTAATACCTGTATAAGAACCAATGAGAGTTACACCAATTTATAAAAGCATACATAAGAGTCTGAATCCCAAATAGAACTGTGCAGATTTATCCCAGCTTGAAAATCTGTGTAGATGCCAAACAGAGGATATGCAGAAGTATGGCAGCTTTAATAACTGTCTGGGAACCAAAGAGAATTAAACCAATTTATACAAGCATACATAAGAGTCTGAATCCCAAATAGAACTGTGCAGATTTATCCCAGCTTGAAAATCTGTCTAGATGCCAAATAGAGGATATGCAGAAGTATTGCAGCTTTATTAACTGTCTGGGAGCCAAAGAGAATTACACCAATTTATAAAAGCATACATAAGAGTCTGAATCCCAAATAGAACTGTGCAGATTTATCCCAGCTTGAAAATCTGTCTAGATGCCAAATAAAGGATATGCAGAAGTATTGCTGCTTTATTCACTGTCTGGGAGCCAAAGAGAATTACACCAATTTATAAAAGCATACATAAGAGTCTGAATCCCAAATAGAACTGTGCAGAATTATCCCAGCTTGAAAATCTGTGTAGATGCCAAACAGAGGATATGGAGAAGTATGGAAGCTTTAATAACTGTCTGGGAACCAAAGAGAATTACACCAATTTATACAAGCATACATAAGAGTCTGAATCCCAAATAGAACTGTGCAGATTTATCCCAGCTTGAAAATCTGTCTAGATGCCAAATAGAGGATATGCAGAAGTATTGCAGCTTTATTAACTGTATGGGAGCCAAGGAGAATTACACCAATTTATGAAAGCATACATAAGAGTCTGAATCCCAAATAGAACTGTGCAGATTTATCCCAGCTTGAAAATCTGTCTAGATGCCAAACAGAGGATATGCAGAAGTATGGCAGCTTTAATAACTGTCTGGGAACCAAAGAGAATTACACCAATTTATACAAGCATAAATAAGAGCCTCGATCTCTAATCGAACTGTGCACATTTATCCCAGCTTAAAAATCTGTTTTCATGCCAAATAGAGGGTATGCAGAAGTTTTGCAGCTTTATTAACTGTCTGGGAGCCAAGGAGAATTACACCAATTTATGAAAGCATACATAAGAGTCTGAATCCTAAATAGAACTGTGCAGATTTATCCCAGCTTGAAAATCTTTCTAGATGCCAAATAGAGGATATGCAGAAGTATTGCAGCTTTATTAACTGTCTGGGAGCCAAAGAGAATTACACCAATTTATAAAAGCATACATAAGAGTCTGAATCCCAAATAGAACTGTGCAGATTTATCCTAGCTTGAAAATCAGTCTACATGCCAAATAGAGGGTATGCAGAAGTATTGCAGCTTTATTAACTGTCTTGGAGCCAAGGAAAATTACAAAAATTTATACAAGCATAAATAAGAGCTTTGATCTCCAATGGAACTGTGCACATTTATCCCAGCTTAAAAATCTGTCTTCATGCCAAATAGAGGGTATGCAGAAGTATGGCAGCTTTATTAACTGTCTGGGAACCAAAGAGAGTTACACCAATTTATACAAGCATACAGAGCAGTCTGGATCCCTAATAGAACTGTGCAGATTTATCCTAGATAGAAAGTCTATCTTCATGCTAAATAGAGGATATGCAGAAGTATGGACGCTTTAATACCTGTATAAGAACCAATGAGAGTTACACCAATTTATACAAGCATAAATAAGAGCCTCGATCTCTAATGGAACTGTGCACATTTATGCCAGCTTAAAAATCTGTTTTCATGCCAAACAGAGGGAATGCAGAAGTATTGCAGCTTTATTAACTGTCTGGGAGCCAAGGAGAATTACACCAATTTATGAAAGCATACATAAGAGTCTGAATTCTAAATAGAACTGTGCAGATTTATCCCAGCATGAAAATCTGTCTACATGCCAAATAGAGGGTATGCAGAAGTATTGCAGCTTTATTAACTGTCTGGGAGCCGAGGAGAATTACAAAAATTTATACAAGCATAAATAAGAGTCTGAATCCCAAATAGAACTGTGCAGATTTATCCCAGCTTAAAAATCTGTCTTCATGCCAAATAGAGGGTATGCAGAAGTATGGCAGCTTTCGTAACTGTCTGGGAACCAAAGAGAATTACACCAATTTATACAAGCATAAATAATAGTCTCGATCTCAAAATAGAACTCTGCCGATTTATCCCAGCTTAAAAATCAGTCTTCATGCCAAATAGACAATATGCAGAAGTATGGACGCTTTAATAACTGCCTAGGAACCAAAGAGAGTTACACCAATTTATAAAAACATACATAACAGTCCGTATTGCTAATAGAACTTTGCAGATTTATCCTAGATAAAAAGTCTATCTTCATGCCAAATAGAGGATATGCAAAAGTATGGCAGCTTTAATAACTGTCTGGGAGCCAAAGAGAATTACACCAATTTATAAAAGCATACATAAGAGTCTGAATCCCAAATAGAACTGTGCAGAATTATCCCAGCTTGAAAATCTGTGTAGATGCGAAACAGAGGATATGGAGAAGTATGGAAGCTTTAATAACTGTCTGGGAACCAAAGAGAATTACACCAATTTATACAAGCATACATAAGAGTCTGAATTTCAAATAGACCTGTGCAGATTTATCCCAGCTTGAAAATCTGTCTAGATGCCAAATAAAGGATATGCAGAAGTATTGCTGCTTTATTAACTGTCTGGGATCCAAAGAGAATTACACCAATTTATGAAAGCATACATAAGAGTCTGAATCCCAAATAGAACTGTGCAGATTTATCCCAGCTTGAAAATCTGTCTAGATGCCAAACAGAGGATATGCAGAAGTATGGCAGCTTTAATAACTGTCTGGGAACCAAAGAGAATTACACCAATTTATACAAGCATACATAAGAGTCTGAATCCCAAATAGAACTGTGCAGATTTATCCCAGCTTGAAAATCTGTCTAGATGCCAAATAAAGGATATGCAGAAGTATTGCTGCTTTATTAACTGTCTGGGAGCCAAAGAAAACTACACCAATTTATGAAAGCATACATAAGAGTCTGAATCCCAAATAGAACTGTGCAGATTTATCCCAGCTTGAAAATCTGTCTAGATGCCAAATAGAGGATATGCAGAAGTATTGCAGCTTTATTAACTGTCTGGGAGCCAAGGAGAATTACACCAATTTATGAAAGCATACATAAGAGTCTGAATCTCTAATCGAACTGTGCACATTTATCCCAGCTTAAAAATCTGTTTTCATGCCAAATAGAGGGTATGCAGAAGTATGGCCGCTTTAATAACTGTCTGGGAACCAAAGAGAATTACACCAATTTATACAAGCATAAATAAGAGCCTCGATCTCTAATCGAACTGTGCACATTTATCCCAGCTTAAAAATCTGTTTTCATGCCAAATAGAGGGTATGCAGAAGTATTGCAGCTTTATTAACTGTCTGGGAGCCAAAGAGAATTACAACAATTTATAAAAGCATACATAAGAGTCTAAATCCCAAATAGAACTGTGCAGATTTATCCCAGCTTGAAAATTTGTGTAGATGCCAAACAGAGGATATGCAGAAGTATGGCAGCTTTAATAACTGTCTTGGAACCAAAGAGAATTACACCAATTTATACAAGCATACATAAGAGTCTGAATCCCAAATAGAACTGTGCAGATTTATCCCAGCTTGAAAATCTGTCTAGATGCCAAATAAAGGATATGCAGAAGTATTGCTGCTTTATTAACTGTCTGGGAGCCAAAAAGAATTACACCAATTTATGAAAGCATACATAAGAGTCTGAATCCCAAATAGAACTGTGCAGATTTATCCTAGCTTGAAAATCTGTCTACATGCCAAATAGAGGGTAAGCAGAAGTATTGCAGCTTTATTAACTGTCTGGGAGCCAAGGAGAATTACAAAAATTTATACAAGCATAAATAAGAGCTTTGATCTCCAATGGAACTGTGCACATTTATCCCAGCTTAAAAATCTGTCTTCATGCCAAATAGAGGGTATGCAGAAGTATGGCAGCTTCATTAACTGTCTGGGAACCAAAGAGAGTTACACATATTTATTCAAGCATACAGAACAGTCTGGATACCTAATAGAACTGTGCAGATTTATCCTAGATAGAAAGTCTATCTTCATGCTAAATAGAGGATATGCAAAAGTATGGCAGCTTTAATAACTGTCTGGGAACCAAAGAGAATTACACCAATTTATAAAAGCATACATAAGAGTCTGAATCCCAAATAGAACTGTGCAGAATTATCCCAGCTTAAAAATCTGTGTAGATGCCAAACAGAGGATATGGAGAAGTATGGAAGCTTTAATAACTGTCTGGGAACCAAAGAGAATTACACCAATTTATGAAAGCATACATAAGAGTCTGAATCCCAAATAGAACTGTGCAGATTTATCCCAGCTTGAAAATCTGTCTAGATGCCAAACAGAGGATATGCAGAAGTATGGCAGCTTTAATAACTGTCTGGGAACCAAAGAGAATTACACCAATTTATACAAGCATAAATAAGAGCCTCGATCTCTAATCGAACTGTGCACATTTATCCCAGCTTAAAAATCTGTTTTCATGCCAAATAGAGGGTATGCAGAAGTATTGCAGCTTTATTAACTGTCTGGGAGCCAAGGAGAATTACACCAATTTATGAAAGCATACATAAGAGTCTGAATCCCAAATAGAACTGTGCAGATTTATCCCAGCTTGAAAATCTGTCTAGATGCCAAATAAAGGATATGCAGAAGTATTGCTGCTTTATTCACTGTCTGGGAGCCAAAGAGAATTACACCAATTTATAAAAGCATACATAAGAGTCTGAATCCCAAATAGAACTGTGCAGAATTATCCCAGCTTGAAAATCTGTGTAGATGCCAAACAGAGGATATGGAGAAGTATGGAAGCTTTAATAACTGTCTGGGAACCAAAGAGAATTACACCAATTTATACAAGCATACATAAGAGTCTGAATCCCAAATAGAACTGTGCAGATTTATCCCAGCTTGAAAATCTGTCTAGATGCCAAATAGAGGATATGCAGAAGTATTGCAGCTTTATTAACTGTCTGGGAGCCAAAGAGAATTACACCAATTTATAAAAGCATACATAAGAGTCTGAATCCCAAATAGAACTGTGCAGATTTATCCCAGCTTGAAAATCTGTCTAGATGCCAAATAAAGGATATGCAGAAGTATTGCTGCTTTATTCACTGTCTGGGAGCCAAAGAGAATTACACCAATTTATAAAAGCATACATAAGAGTCTGAATCCCAAATAGAACTGTGCAGAATTATCCCAGCTTGAAAATCTGTGTAGATGCCAAACAGAGGATATGGAGAAGTATGGAAGCTTTAATAACTGTCTGGGAACCAAAGAGAATTACACCAATTTATACAAGCATACATAAGAGTCTGAATCCCAAATAGAACTGTGCAGATTTATCCCAGCTTGAAAATCTGTCTAGATGCCAAATAGAGGATATGCAGAAGTATTGCAGCTTTATTAACTGTCTGGGAGCCAAGGAGAATTACACCAATTTATGAAAGCATACATAAGAGTCTGAATCCCAAATAGAACTGTGCAGATTTATCCCAGCTTGAAAATCTGTCTAGATGCCAAACAGAGCATATGCAGAAGTATGGCAGCTTTAATAACTGTCTGGGAACCAAAGAGAATTACACCAATTTATACAAGCATAAATAAGAGCCTCGATCTCTAATCGAACTGTGCACATTTATCCCAGCTTAAAAATCTGTTTTCATGCCAAATAGAGGGTATGCAGAAGTTTTGCAGCTTTATTAACTGTCTGGGAGCCAAGGAGAATTACACCAATTTATGAAAGCATACATAAGAGTCTGAATCCTAAATAGAACTGTGCAGATTTATCCCAGCTTGAAAATCTTTCTAGATGCCAAATAGAGGATATGCAGAAGTATTGCAGCTTTATTAACTGTCTGGGAGCCAAAGAGAATTACACCAATTTATAAAAGCATACATAAGAGTCTGAATCCCAAATAGAACTGTGCAGATTTATCCCAGCTTGAAAATCTGTGTAGAGGCCAAACAGAGGATATGCAGAAGTATGGCATCTTTAATAACTGTCTGGGAACCAAAGAGAATTACACCAATTTATACAAGCATACATAAGAGTCTGAATCCCAAATAGAACTGTGCAGATTTATCCCAGCTTGAAAATCTGTCTAGATGCCAAATAAAGGATATGCGGAAGTATTGCTGCTTTATTAACTGTCTGGGAGCCAAAGAGAATTACACCAATTTATGAAAGCATACATAAGAGTCTGAATCCCAAATAGAACTGTGCAGATTTATCCTAGCTTGAAAATCTGTCTACATGCCAAATAGAGGGTATGCAGAAGAATATCAGCTTTATTAACTGTCTGGGAGCCAAGGAGAATTACAAAAATTTATTCAAGCATAAATAAGAGCTTTGATCTCCAATGGAACTGTGCACATTTATCCCAGCTTAAAAATCTGTCTTCATGCCAAATAGAGGGTATGCAGAAGTATGGCAGCTTCATTAACTGTCTGGGAACCAAAGAGAGTTACACCAATTTATTCAAGCATACAGAACAGTCTGGATACCTAATAGAACTGTGCAGATTTATCCTAGATAGAAAGTCTATCTTCATGCTATATAGAGGATATGCAGAAGTATGGACGCTTTAATACCTGTATAAGAACCAATGAGAGTTACACCAATTTATAAAAGCATACATAAGAGTCTGAATCCCAAATAGAACTGTGCAGATTTATCCTAGATAGAAAGTCTATCTTCATGCTATATAGAGGATATGCAGAAGTATGGACGCTTTAATACCTGTATAAGAACCAATGAGAGTTACACCAATTTATAAAAGCATACATAAGAGTCTGAATCCCAAATAGAACTGTGCAGATTTATCCCAGCTTGAAAATCTGTCTAGATGCCAAATAAAGGATATGCAGAAGTATTGCTGCTTTATTAACTGTCTGGGAGCCAAAGAGAATTACACCAATTTATGAAAGCATACATAAGAGTCTGAATCCCAAATAGAACTGTGCAGATTTATCCCAGCTTGAAAATCTGTTTAGATGCCAAACAGAGGATATGCAGAAGTATGGCAGCTTTAATAACTGTCTGGGAACCAAAGAGAATTACACCAATTTATACAAGCATAAATAAGAGCCTCGATCTCTTATCGAACTGTGCAGATTTATCCCAGCTTGAAAATCTGTTTTCATGCCAAATAGAGGGTATGCAGAAGTTTTGCAGCTTTATTAACTGTCTGGGAGCCAAGGAGAATTACACCAATTTATGAAAGCATACATAAGAGTCTGAATCCTAAATAGAACTGTGCAGATTTATCCCAGCTTGAAAATCTTTCTAGATGCCAAATAGAGGATATGCAGAAGTATTGCAGCTTTATTAACTGTCTGGGAGCCAAAGAGAATTACACCAATTTATAAAAGCATACATAAGAGTCTGAATCCCAAATAGAACTGTGCAGATTTATCCCAGCTTGAAAATCTGTGTAGAGGCCAAACAGAGGATATGCAGAAGTATGGCATCTTTAATAACTGTCTGGGAACCAAAGAGAATTACACCAATTTATACAAGCATACATAAGAGTCTGAATCCCAAATAGAACTGTGCAGATTTATCCCAGCTTGAAAATCTGTCTAGATGCCAAATAAAGGATATGCGGAAGTATTGCTGCTTTATTAACTGTCTGGGAGCCAAAGAGAATTACACCAATTTATGAAAGCATACATAAGAGTCTGAATCCCAAATAGAACTGTGCAGATTTATCCTAGCTTGAAAATCTGTCTACATGCCAAATAGAGGGTATGCAGAAGAATATCAGCTTTATTAACTGTCTGGGAGCCAAGGAGAATTACAAAAATTTATTCAAGCATAAATAAGAGCTTTGATCTCCAATGGAACTGTGCACATTTATCCCAGCTTAAAAATCTGTCTTCATGCCAAATAGAGGGTATGCAGAAGTATGGCAGCTTCATTAACTGTCTGGGAACCAAAGAGAGTTACACCAATTTATTCAAGCATACAGAACAGTCTGGATACCTAATAGAACTGTGCAGATTTATCCTAGATAGAAAGTCTATCTTCATGCTATATAGAGGATATGCAGAAGTATGGACGCTTTAATACCTGTATAAGAACCAATGAGAGTTACACCAATTTATAAAAGCATACATAAGAGTCTGAATCCCAAATAGAACTGTGCAGATTTATCCCAGCTTGAAAATCTGTGTAGATGCCAAACAGAGGATATGCAGAAGTATGGCAGCTTTAATAACTGTCTGGGAACCAAAGAGAATTACACCAATTTATACAAGCATACATAAGAGTCTGAATCCCAAATAGAACTGTGCAGATTTATCCCAGCTTGAAAATCTGTCTAGATGCCAAATAAAGGATATGCAGAAGTATTGCTGCTTTATTAACTGTCTGGGAGCCAAAGAGAATTACACCAATTTATGAAAGCATACATAAGAGTCTGAATCCCAAATAGAACTGTGCAGATTTATCCCAGCTTGAAAATCTGTTTAGATGCCAAACAGAGGATATGCAGAAGTATGGCAGCTTTAATAACTGTCTGGGAACCAAAGAGAATTACACCAATTTATACAAGCATAAATAAGAGCCTCGATCTCTTATCGAACTGTGCACATTTATCCCAGCTTAAAAATCTGTTTTCATGCCAAATAGAGGGTATGCAGAAGTATTGCAGCTTTATTAACTGTCTGGGAGCCAAGGAGAATTACACCAATTTATGAAAGCATACGTAAGAGTCTGAATCCTAAATAGAACTGTGCAGATTTATCCCAGCTTGAAAATCTGTGTAGATGCCAAACAGAGGATATGCAGAAGTATGGCAGCTTTAATAACTGTCTGGGAACCAAAGAGAATTACACCAATTTATACAAGCATACATAAGAGTCTGAATCCCAAATAGAACTGTGCAGATTTATCCCAGCTTGAAAATCTGTCTAGATGCCAAATAAAGGATATGCAGAAGTATTGCTGCTTTATTCACTGTCTGGGAGCCAAAGAGAATTACACCAATTTATAAAAGCATACATAAGAGTCTGAATCCCAAATAGAACTGTGCAGATTTATCCCAGCTTGAAAATCTGTGTAGATGCCAAACAGAGGATATGGAGAAGTATGGAAGCTTTAATAACTGTCTGGGAACCAAAGAGAATTACACCAATTTATACAAGCATACATAAGAGTCTGAATCCTAAATAGAACTGTGCAGATTTATCCCAGCTTGAAAATCTTTCTAGATGCCAAATAGAGGATATGCAGAAGTATTGCAGCTTTATTAACTGTCTGGGAGCCAAAGAGAATTACACCAATTTATAAAAGCATACATAAGAGTCTGAATCCCAAATAGAACTGTGCAGATTTATCCCAGCTTGAAAATCTGTGTAGATGCCAAACAGAGGATATGCAGAAGTATGGCAGCTTTAATAACTGTCTGGGAACCAAAGAGAATTACACCAATTTATACAAGCATACATAAGAGTCTGAATCCCAAATAGAACTGTGCAGATTTATCCCAGCTTGAAAATCTGTCTAGATGCCAAATAAAGGATATGCGGAAGTATTGCTGCTTTATTAACTGTCTGGGAGCCAAAGAGAATTACACCAATTTATGAAAGCATACATAAGAGTCTGAATCCCAAATAGAACTGTGCAGATTTATCCTAGCTTGAAAATCTGTCTACATGCCAAATAGAGGGTATGCAGAAGTATTGCAGCTTTATTAACTGTCTGGGAGCCAAGGAGAATTACAAAAATTTATTCAAGCATAAATAAGAGCTTTGATCTCTAATGGAACTGTGCACATTTATCCCAGCTTAAAAATCTGTCTTCATGCCAAATAGAGGGTATGCAGAAGTATGGCAGCTTCATTAACTGTCTGGGAACCAAAGAGAGTTACACCAATTTATTCAAGCATACAGAACAGTCTGTATACCTAATAGAACTGTGCAGATTTATCCTAGATAGAAAGTCTATCTTCATGCTATATAGAGGATATGCAGAAGTATGGACGCTTTAATACCTGTATAAGAACCAATGAGAGTTACACCAATTTATAAAAGCATACATAAGACTCTGAATCCCAAATAGAACTGTGCAGATTTATCCCAGCTTGAAAATCTGTGTAGATGCCAAACAGAGGATATGGAGAAGTATGGAAGCTTTAATAACTGTCTGGGAACCAAAGAGAATTACACCAATTTATACAAGCATACATAAGAGTCTGAATCCCAAATAGAACTGTGCAGATTTATCCCAGCTTGAAAATCTGTGTAGATGCCAAACAGAGGATATGCAGAAGTATGGCAGCTTTAATAACTGTCTGGGAACCAAAGAGAATTACACCAATTTATACAAGCATACATAAGAGTCTGAATCCCAAATAGAACTGTGCAGATTTATCCCAGCTTGAAAATCTGTCTAGATGCCAAATAAAGGATATGCGGAAGTATTGCTGCTTTATTAACTGTCTGGGAGCCAAAGAGAATTACACCAATTTATGAAAGCATACATAAGAGTCTGAATCCCAAATAGAACTGTGCAGATTTATCCTAGCTTGAAAATCTGTCTACATGCCAAATAGAGGGTATGCAGAAGTATTGCAGCTTTATTAACTGTCTGGGAGCCAAGGAGAATTACAAAAATTTATTCAAACATAAATAAGAGCTTTGATCTCTAATGGAACTGTGCACATTTATCCCAGCTTAAAAATCTGTCTTCATGCCAAATAGAGGGTATGCAGAAGTATGGCAGCTTCATTAACTGTCTGGGAACCAAAGAGAGTTACACCAATTTATTCAAGCATACAGAACAGTCTGGATACCTAATAGAACTGTGCAGATTTATCCTAGATAGAAAGTCTATCTTCATGCTATATAGAGGATATGCAGAAGTATGGACGCTTTAATACCTGTATAAGAACCAATGAGAGTTACACCAATTTATAAAAGCATACATAAGAGTCTGAATCCCAAATAGAACTGTGCAGATTTATCCCAGCTTGAAAATCTGTGTAGATGCCAAACAGAGGATATGCAGAAGTATGGCAGCTTTAATAACTGTCTGGGAACCAAAGAGAATTACACCAATTTATACAAGCATACATAAGAGTCTGAATCCCAAATAGAACTGTGCAGATTTATCCCAGCTTGAAAATCTGTCTAGATGCCAAATAAAGGATATGCAGAAGTATTGCTGCTTTATTAACTGTCTGGGAGCCAAAGAGAATTACACCAATTTATGAAAGCATACATAAGAGTCTGAATCCCAAATAGAACTGTGCAGATTTATCCCAGCTTGAAAATCTGTTTAGATGCCAAACAGAGGATATGCAGAAGTATGGCAGCTTTAATAACTGTCTGGGAACCAAAGAGAATTACACCAATTTATACAAGCATAAATAAGAGCCTCGATCTCTTATCGAACTGTGCACATTTATCCCAGCTTAAAAATCTGTTTTCATGCCAAATAGAGGGTATGCAGAAGTATTGCAGCTTTATTAACTGTCTGGGAGCCAAGGAGAATTACACCAATTTATGAAAGCATACGTAAGAGTCTGAATCCTAAATAGAACTGTGCAGATTTATCCCAGCTTGAAAATCTGTGTAGATGCCAAACAGAGGATATGCAGAAGTATGGCAGCTTTAATAACTGTCTGGGAACCAAAGAGAATTACACCAATTTATACAAGCATACATAAGAGTCTGAATCCCAAATAGAACTGTGCAGATTTATCCCAGCTTGAAAATCTGTCTAGATGCCAAATAAAGGATATGCAGAAGTATTGCTGCTTTATTCACTGTCTGGGAGCCAAAGAGAATTACACCAATTTATAAAAGCATACATAAGAGTCTGAATCCCAAATAGAACTGTGCAGAATTATCCCAGCTTGAAAATCTGTGTAGATGCCAAACAGAGGATATGGAGAAGTATGGAAGCTTTAATAACTGTCTGGGAACCAAAGAGAATTACACCAATTTATACAAGCATACATAAGAGTCTGAATCCTAAATAGAACTGTGCAGATTTATCCCAGCTTGAAAATCTTTCTAGATGCCAAATAGAGGATATGCAGAAGTATTGCAGCTTTATTAACTGTCTGGGAGCCAAAGAGAATTACACCAATTTATAAAAGCATACATAAGAGTCTGAATCCCAAATAGAACTGTGCAGATTTATCCCAGCTTGAAAATCTGTGTAGATGCCAAACAGAGGATATGCAGAAGTATGGCAGCTTTAATAACTGTCTGGGAACCAAAGAGAATCACACCAATTTATACAAGCATACATAAGAGTCTGAATCCCAAATAGAACTGTGCAGATTTATCCCAGCTTGAAAATCTGTCTAGATGCCAAATAAAGGATATGCGGAAGTATTGCTGCTTTATTAACTGTCTGGGAGCCAAAGAGAATTACACCAATTTATGAAAGCATACATAAGAGTCTGAATCCCAAATAGAACTGTGCAGATTTATCCTAGCTTGAAAATCTGTCTACATGCCAAATAGAGGGTATGCAGAAGTATTGCAGCTTTATTAACTGTCTGGGAGCCAAGGAGAATTACAAAAATTTATTCAAGCATAAATAAGAGCTTTGATCTCTAATGGAACTGTGCACATTTATCCCAGCTTAAAAATCTGTCTTCATGCCAAATAGAGGGTATGCAGAAGTATGGCAGCTTCATTAACTGTCTGGGAACCAAAGAGAGTTACACCAATTTATTCAAGCATACAGAAC
This sequence comes from Acanthosoma haemorrhoidale, assembly GCA_930367205.1. Classification (NCBI taxonomy): domain Eukaryota; kingdom Metazoa; phylum Arthropoda; class Insecta; order Hemiptera; family Acanthosomatidae; genus Acanthosoma; species Acanthosoma haemorrhoidale. Next base: position 109,804,599 of record OV884009.1, on the reverse strand, counting down.
AGTCTGTATACCTAATAGAACTGTGCAGATTTATCCTAGATAGAAAGTCTATCTTCATGCTATATAGAGGATATGCAGAAGTATGGACGCTTTAATACCTGTATAAGAACCAATGAGAGTTACACCAATTTATAAAAGCATACATAAGACTCTGAATCCCAAATAGAACTGTGCAGATTTATCCCAGCTTGAAAATCTGTGTAGATGCCAAACAGAGGATATGGAGAAGTATGGAAGCTTTAATAACTGTCTGGGAACCAAAGAGAATTACACCAATTTATACAAGCATACATAAGAGTCTGAATCCCAAATAGAACTGTGCAGATTTATCCCAGCTTGAAAATCTGTGTAGATGCCAAACAGAGGATATGCAGAAGTATGGCAGCTTTAATAACTGTCTGGGAACCAAAGAGAATTACACCAATTTATACAAGCATACATAAGAGTCTGAATCCCAAATAGAACTGTGCAGATTTATCCCAGCTTGAAAATCTGTCTAGATGCCAAATAAAGGATATGCGGAAGTATTGCTGCTTTATTAACTGTCTGGGAGCCAAAGAGAATTACACCAATTTATGAAAGCATACATAAGAGTCTGAATCCCAAATAGAACTGTGCAGATTTATCCTAGCTTGAAAATCTGTCTACATGCCAAATAGAGGGTATGCAGAAGTATTGCAGCTTTATTAACTGTCTGGGAGCCAAGGAGAATTACAAAAATTTATTCAAACATAAATAAGAGCTTTGATCTCTAATGGAACTGTGCACATTTATCCCAGCTTAAAAATCTGTCTTCATGCCAAATAGAGGGTATGCAGAAGTATGGCAGCTTCATTAACTGTCTGGGAACCAAAGAGAGTTACACCAATTTATTCAAGCATACAGAACAGTCTGTATACCTAATAGAACTGTGCAGATTTATCCTAGATAGAAAGTCTATCTTCATGCTATATAGAGGATATGCAGAAGTATGGACGCTTTAATACCTGTATAAGAACCAATGAGAGTTACACCAATTTATAAAAGCATACATAAGACTCTGAATCCCAAATAGAACTGTGCAGATTTATCCCAGCTTGAAAATCTGTGTAGATGCCAAACAGAGGATATGCAGAAGTATGGCAGTTTTAATAACTGTCTGGGAACCAAAGAGAATTACACCAATTTATACAAGCATACATAAGAGTCTGAATCCCAAATAGAACTGTGCAGATTTATCCCAGCTTGAAAATCTGTCTAGATGCCAAATAAAGGATATGCAGAAGTATTGCTGCTTTATTCACTGTCTGGGAGCCAAAGAGAATTACACCAATTTATAAAAGCATACATAAGAGTCTGAATCCCAAATAGAACTGTACAGAATTATCCCAGCTTGAAAATCTGTGTAGATGCCAAACAGAGGATATGGAGAAGTATGGAAGCTTTAATAACTGTCTGGGAACCAAAGAGAATTACACCAATTTATACAAGCATACATAAGAGTCTGAATCCTAAATAGAACTGTGCAGATTTATCCCAGCTTGAAAATCTTTCTAGATGCCAAACAGAGGATATGCAGAAGTATTGCAGCTTTATTAACTGTCTGGGAGCCAAAGAGAATTACACCAATTTATAAAAGCATACATAAGAGTCTGAATCCCAAATAGAACTGTGCAGATTTATCCCAGCTTGAAAATCTGTCTAGATGCCAAATAAAGGATATGCGGAAGTATTGCTGCTTTATTAACTGTCTGGGAGCCAAAGAGAATTACACCAATTTATGAAAGCATACATAAGAGTCTGAATCCCAAATAGAACTGTGCAGATTTATCCTAGCTTGAAAATCTGTCTACATGCCAAATAGAGGGTATGCAGAAGTATTGCAGCTTTATTAACTGTCTGGGAGCCAAGGAGAATTACAAAAATTTATTCAAGCATAAATAAGAGCTTTGATCTCTAATGGAACTGTGCACATTTATCCCAGCTTAAAAATCTGTCTTCATGCCAAATAGAGGGTATGCAGAAGTATGGCAGCTTCATTAACTGTCTGGGAACCAAAGAGAGTTACACCAATTTATTCAAGCATACAGAACAGTCTGTATACCTAATAGAACTGTGCAGATTTATCCTAGATAGAAAGTCTATCTTCATGCTATATAGAGGATATGCAGAAGTATGGACGCTTTAATACCTGTATAAGAACCAATGAGAGTTACACCAATTTATAAAAGCATACATAAGAGTCTGAATCCCAAATAGAACTGTGCAGATTTATCCCAGCTTGAAAATCTGTGTAGATGCCAAACAGAGGATATGCAGAAGTATGGCAGTTTTAATAACTGTCTGGGAACCAAAGAGAATTACACCAATTTATACAAGCATACATAAGAGTCTGAATCCCAAATAGAACTGTGCAGATTTATCCCAGCTTGAAAATCTGTCTAGATGCCAAATAAAGGATATGCAGAAGTATTGCTGCTTTATTCACTGTCTGGGAGCCAAAGAGAATTACACCAATTTATAAAAGCATACATAAGAGTCTGAATCCCAAATAGAACTGTGCAGATTTATCCCAGCTTGAAAATCTGTCTAGATGCCAAACAGAGGATATGCAGAAGTATGGCAGCTTTAATAACTGTCTGGGAACCAAAGAGAATTACACCAATTTATACAAGCATAAATAAGAGCCTCGATCTCTAATCGAACTGTGCACATTTATCCCAGCTTAAAAATCTGTTTTCATGCCAAATAGAGGGTATGCAGAAGTATGGCCGCTTTAATAACTGTCTGGGAACCAAAGAGAATTACACCAATTTATACAAGCATAAATAAGAGCCTCGATCTCTAATCGAACTGTGCACATTTATCCCAGCTTAAAAATCTGTTTTCATGCCAAATAGAGGGTATGCAGAAGTATTGCAGCTTTATTAACTGTCTGGGAGCCAAAGAGAATTACAACAATTTATAAAAGCATACATAAGAGTCTAAATCCCAAATAGAACTGTGCAGATTTATCCCAGCTTGAAAATCTGTCTAGATGCCAAATAAAGGATATGCAGAAGTATTGCTGCTTTATTTACTGTCTGGGAGCCAAAGAGAATTACACCAATTTATAAAAGCATACATAAGAGTCTGAATCCCAAATAGAACTGTGCAGAATTATCCCAGCTTGAAAATCTGTGTAGATGCCAAACAGAGGATATGGAGAAGTATGGAAGCTTTAATAACTGTCTGGGAACCAAAGAGAATTACACCAATTTATACAAGCATACATAAGAGTCTGAATCCCAAATAGAACTGTGCAGATTTATCCTAGCTTGAAAATCTGTCTACATGCCAAATAGAGGGTAAGCAGAAGTATTGCAGCTTTATTAACTGTCTGGGAGCCAAGGAGAATTACAAAAATTTATACAAGCATAAATAAGAGCTTTGATCTCCAATGGAACTGTGCACATTTATCCAAGCTTAAAAATCTGTCTTCATGCCAAATAGAGGGTATGCAGAAGTATGGCAGCTTCATTAACTGTCTGGGAACCAAAGAGAGTTACACATATTTATTCAAGCATACAGAACAGTCTGGATACCTAATAGAACTGTGCAGATTTATCCTAGATAGAAAGTCTATCTTCATGCTAAATAGAGGATATGCAAAAGTATGGCAGCTTTAATAACTGTCTGGGAACCAAAGAGAATTACACCAATTTATAAAAGCATACATAAGAGTCTGAATCCCAAATAGAACTGTGCAGAATTATCCCAACTTAAAAATCTGTGTAGATGCCAAACAGAGGATATGGAGAAGTATGGAAGCTTTAATAACTGTCTGGGAACCAAAGAGAATTACACCAATTTATGAAAGCATACATAAGAGTCTGAATCCCAAATAGAACTGTGCAGATTTATCCCAGCTTGAAAATCTGTCTAGATGCCAAACAGAGGATATGCAGAAGTATGGCAGCTTTAATAACTGTCTGGGAACCAAAGAGAATTACACCAATTTATACAAGCATAAATAAGAGCCTCGATCTCTAATCGAACTGTGCACATTTATCCCAGCTTAAAAATCTGTTTTCATGCCAAATAGAGGGTATGCAGAAGTATTGCAGCTTTATTAACTGTCTGGGAGCCAAGGAGAATTACACCAATTTATGAAAGCATACGTAAGAGTCTGAATCCTAAATAGAACTGTGCAGATTTATCCCAGCTTAAAAATCTGTCTTCATGCCAAACAGAGGATATGCAGACGTATGGCAGCTTTAATAACTGTCTGGGAACCAAAGAGAATTACACCAATTTATACAAGCATACATAAGAGTCTGAATCCCAAATAGAACTGTGCAGATTTATCCCAGCTTGAAAATCTGTCTAGATGCCAAATAAAGGATATGCAGAAGTATTGCTGCTTTATTCACTGTCTGGGAGCCAAAGAGAATTACACCAATTTATAAAAGCATACATAAGAGTCTGAATCCCAAATAGAACTGTGCAGAATTATCCCAGCTTGAAAATCTGTGTAGATGCCAAACAGAGGATATGGAGAAGTATGGAAGCTTTAATAACTGTCTGGGAACCAAAGAGAATTACACCAATTTATACAAGCATACATAAGAGTCTGAATCCCAAATAGAACTGTGCAGATTTATCCCAGCTTGGAAATCTGTCTAGATGCCAAATAGAGGATATGCAGAAGTATTGCAGCTTTATTAACTGTCTGGGAGCCAAGGAGAATTACACCAATTTATGAAAGCATACATAAGAGTCTGAATCCTAAATTGAACTGTGCAGATTTATCCCAGCTTGAAAATCTGTCTTCATGCCAAATAGAGGGTATGCAGAAGTATTGCAGCTTTATTAACTGTCTGGGAGCCAAGGAGAATTACAAAAATTTATACAAGCATAAATAAGAGCTTTGATCTCCAATGGAACTGTGCACATTTATCCCAGCTTAAAAATCTGTCTTCATGCCAAATAGAGGGTATGCAGAAGTATGGCAGCTTCATTAACTGTCTGGGAACCAAAGAGAGTTACACCAATTTATACAAGCATACAGAACAGTCTGGATCCCTAATAGAACTGTGCAGATTTATCCTAGATAGAAAGTCTATCTTCATGCTAAATAGAGGATATGCAGAAGTATGGACGCTTTAATACCTGTATAAGAACCAATGAGAGTTACACCAATTTATAAAAGCATACATAAGAGTCTGAATCCCAAATAGAACTGTGCAGATTTATCCCAGCTTGAAAATCTGTGTAGATGCTAAACAGAGGATATGCAGAAGTATGGCAGCTTTAATAACTGTCTGGGAACCAAAGAGAATTACACCAATTTATACAAGCATATATAAGAGTCTGAATCCCAAATAGAACTGTGCAGATTTATCCCAGCTTGAAAATCTGTCTAGATGCCAAATAAAGGATATGCAGAAGTATTGCTGCTTTATTAACTGTCTGGGAGCCAAAGAGAATTACACCAATTTATAAAAGCATACATAAGAGTCTGAATCCCAAATAGAACTGTGCAGAATTATCCCAGCTTGAAAATCTGTGTAGATGCCAAACAGAGGATATGGAGAAGTATGGAAGCTTTAATAACTGTCTGGGAACCAAAGAGAATTACACCAATTTATACAAGCATACATAAGAGTCTGAATCCCAAATAGAACTGTGCAGATTTATCCCAGCTTGAAAATCTGTCTAGATGCCAAATAGAGGATATGCAGAAGTATGGCAGCTTTAATAACTGTCTGGGAACCAAAGAGAATTACACCAATTTATACAAGTATACATAAGAGTCTGAATCCCAAATAGAACTGTGCAGATTTATCCTAGGTTAAAAATCTGTCTAGATGCCAAATAGAGGATATGCAGAAGTATGGCAGCTTTAATAACTGTCTGGGAACCAAAGAGAATTACACCAATTTATACAAGCATACATAAGAGTCTGAATCCCAAATAGAACTGTGCAGATTTATCCCAGCTTGAAAATCTGTCTAGATGCCAAATAAAGGATATGCAGAAGTATTGCTGCTTTATTAACTGTCTGGGAGCCAAAGAGAATTACACCAATTTATGAAAGCATACATAAGAGTCTGAATCCCAAATAGAACTGTGCAGATTTATCCTAGCTTGAAAATCAGTCTACATGCCAAATAGAGGGTATGCAGAAGTATTGCAGCTTTATTAACTGTCTGGGAGCCAAGGAAAATTACAAAAATTTATACAAGCATAAATAAGAGCTTTGATCTCCAATGGAACTGTGCACATTTATCCCAGCTTAAAAATCTGTCTTCATGCCAAATAGAGGGTATGCAGAAGTATGGCAGCTTTATTAACTGTCTGGGAACCAAAGAGAGTTACACCAATTTATACAAGCATACAGAGCAGTCTGGATCCCTAATAGAACTGTGCAGATTTATCCTAGATAGAAAGTCTATCTTCATGCTAAATAGAGGATATGCAGAAGTATGGACGCTTTAATACCTGTATAAGAACCAATGAGAGTTACACCAATTTATACAAGCATAAATAAGAGCCTCGATCTCTAATGGAACTCTGCACATTTATGCCAGCTTAAAAATCTGTTTTCATGCCAAACAGAGGGAATGCAGAAGTATTGCAGCTTTATTAACTGTCTGGGAGCCAAGGAGAATTACACCAATTTATGAAAGCATACATAAGAGTCTGAATTCTAAATAGAACTGTGCAGATTTATCCCAGCATGAAAATCTGTCTACATGCCAAATAGAGGGTATGCAGAAGTATTGCAGCTTTATTAACTGTCTGGGAGCCGAGGAGAATTACAAAAATTTATACAAGCATAAATAAGAGTCTGAATCCCAAATAGAACTGTGCAGATTTATCCCAGCTTAAAAATCTGTCTTCATGCCAAATAGAGGGTATGCAGAAGTATGGCAGCTTTATTAACTGTATAGGAGCTAAGGAGAACTACACCAATTTATGAAAGCATACATAAGAGTCTGAATCTCAAATAGAACTGTGCAGATTTATCCCAGCTTGAAAATCTGTCTAGATGCCAAATAGAGGATATGCAGAAGTATGGCAGCTTTCGTAACTGTCTGGGAACCAAAGAGAATTACACCAATTTATACAAGCATAAATAATAGTCTCGATCTCAAAATAGAACTGTGCCGATTTATCCCAGCTTAAAAATCAGTCTTCATGCCAAATAGACAATATGCAGAAGTATGGACGCTTTAATAACTGCCTAGGAACCAAAGAGAGTTACACCAATTTATAAAAACATACATAACAGTCTGTATTGCTAATAGAACTTTGCAGATTAATCCTAGATAAAAAGTCTATCTTCATGCCAAATAGAGGATATGCAAAAGTATGGCAGCTTTAATAACTGTCTGGGAGCCAAAGAGAATTACACCAATTTATAAAAGCATACATAAGAGTCTGAATCCCAAATAGAACTGTGCAGAATTATCCCAGCTTGAAACTCTGTGTAGATGCCAAACAGAGGATATGGAGAAGTATGGAAGCTTTAATAACTGTCTGGGAACCAAAGAGAATTACACCAATTTATACAAGCATACATAAGAGTCTGAATTTCAAATAGAACTGTGCAGATTTATCCCAGCTTGAAAATCTGTCTAGATGCCAAATAAAGGATATGCAGAAGTATTGCTGCTTTATTAACTGTCTGGGAGCCAAAGAGAATTACACCAATTTATGAAAGCATACATAAGAGTCTGAATCCCAAATAGAACTGTGCAGATTTATCCCAGCTTGAAAATCTGTCTAGATGCCAAACAGAGGATATGCAGAAGTATGGCAGCTTTAATAACTGTCTGGGAACCAAATAGAATTACACCAATTTATACAAGCATACATAAGAGTCTGAATTCCAAATAGAACTGTGCAGATTTATCCCAGCTTGAAAATCTGTCTAGATGCCAAATAAAGGATATGCAGAAGTATTGCTGCTTTATTAACTGTCTGGGAGCCAAAGAAAACTACACCAATTTATGAAAGCATACATAAGAGTCTGAATCCCAAATAGAACTGTGCAGATTTATCCCAGCTTGAAAATCTGTCTAGATGCCAAATAGAGGATATGCAGAAGTATTGCAGCTTTATTAACTGTCTGGGAGCCAAGGAGAATTACACCAATTTATGAAAGCATACATAAGAGTCTGAATCCCAAATAGAACTGTGCAGATTTATCCCAGCTTGAAAATCTGTCTAGATGCCAAACAGAGGATATGCAGAAGTATGGCAGCTTTAATAACTGTCTGGGAACCAAAGAGAATAACACCAATTTATACAAGCATAAATAATAGCCTCGATCTCTAATCGAACTGTGCACATTTATCCCAGCTTAAAAATCTGTTTTCATGCCAAATAGAGGGTATGCAGAAGTATGGCCGCTTTAATAACTGTCTGGGAACCAAAGAGAATTACACCAATTTATACAAGCATAAATAAGAGCCTCGATCTCTAATCGAACTGTGCACATTTATCCCAGCTTAAAAATCTGTTTTCATGCCAAATAGAGGGTATGCAGAAGTATTGCAGCTTTATTAACTGTCTGGGAGCCAAAGAGAATTACAACAATTTATAAAAGCATACATAAGAGTCTAAATCCCAAATAGAACTGTGCAGATTTATCCCAGCTTGAAAATCTGTGTAGATGCCAAACAGAGGATATGCAGAAGTATGGCAGCTTTAATAACTGTCTTGGAACCAAAGAGAATTACACCAATTTATACAAGCATACATAAGAGTCTGAATCCCAAATAGAACTGTGCAGATTTATCCCAGCTTGAAAATCTGTCTAGATGCCAAATAAAGGATATGCAGAAGTATTGCTGCTTTATTAACTGTCTGGGAGCCAAAAAGAATTACACCAATTTATGAAAGCATACATAAGAGTCTGAATCCCAAATAGAACTGTGCAGATTTATCCTAGCTTGAAAATCTGTCTACATGCCAAATAGAGGGTAAGCAGAAGTATTGCAGCTTTATTAACTGTCTGGGAGCCAAGGAGAATTACAAAAATTTATACAAGCATAAATAAGAGCTTTGATCTCCAATGGAACTGTGCACATTTATCCCAGCTTAAAAATCTGTCTTCATGCCAAATAGAGGGTATGCAGAAGTATGGCAGCTTCATTAACTGTCTGGGAACCAAAGAGAGTTACACATATTTATTCAAGCATACAGAACAGTCTGGATACCTAATAGAACTGTGCAGATTTATCCTAGATAGAAAGTCTATCTTCATGCTAAATAGAGGATATGCAAAAGTATGGCAACTTTAATAACTGTCTGGGAACCAAAGAGAATTACACCAATTTATAAAAGCATACATAAGAGTCTGAATCCCAAATAGAACTGTGCAGAATTATCCCAGCTTAAAAATCTATGTAGATGCCAAACAGAGGATATGGAGAAGTATGGAAGCTTTAATAACTGTCTGGGAACCAAAGAGAATTACACCAATTTATGAAAGCATACATAAGAGTCTGAATCCCAAATAGAACTGTGCAGATTTATCCCAGCTTGAAAATCTGCCTAGATGCCAAATAGAGGATATGCAGAAGTATTGCAGCTTTATTAACTGTCTGGGAGCCGAGGAGAATTACACCAATTTATGAAAGCATACATAAGAGTCTGAATCCCAAATAGAACTGTGCAGATTTATCCCAGCTTGAAAATCTGTCTAGATGCCAAATAAAGGATATGCAGAAGTATTGCTGCTTTATTAACTGTCTGGGAGCCAAAAAGAATTACACCAATTTATACAAGCATAAATAAGAGCCTCGATCTCTAATCGAACTGTGCACATTTATCCCAGCTTAAAAATCTGTTTTCATGCCAAATAGAGGGTATGCAGAAGTTTTGCAGCTTTATTAACTGTCTGGGAGCCAAGGAGAATTACACCAATTTATGAAAGCATACATAAGAGTCTGAATCCTAAATAGAACTGTGCAGATTTATCCCAGCTTGAAAATCTTTCTAGATGCCAAATAGAGGATATGCAGAAGTATTGCAGCTTTATTAACTGTCTGGGAGCCAAAGAGAATTACACCAATTTATAAAAGCATACATAAGAGTCTGAATCCCAAATAGAACTGTGCAGATTTATCCCAGCTTGAAAATCTGTGTAGATGCTAAACAGAGGATATGCAGAAGTATGGCATCTTTAATAACTGTCTGGGAACCAAAGAGAATTACACCAATTTATACAAGCATACATAAGAGTCTGAATCCCAAATAGAACTGTGCAGATTTATCCCAGCTTGAAAATCTGTCTAGATGCCAAATAAAGGATATGCGGAAGTATTGCTGCTTTATTAACTGTCTGGGAGCCAAAGAGAATTACACCAATTTATGAAAGCATACATAAGAGTCTGAATCCCAAATAGAACTGTGCAGATTTATCCTAGCTTGAAAATCTGTCTACATGCCAAATAGAGGGTATGCAGAAGTATTGCAGCTTTATTAACTGTCTGGGAGCCAAGGAGAATTACAAAAATTTATTCAAGCATAAATAAGAGCTTTGATCTTCAATGGAACTGTGCACATTTATCCCAGCTTAAAAATCTGTCTTCATGCCAAATAGAGGGTATGCAGAAGTATGGCAGCTTCATTAACTGTCTGGGAACCAAAGATAGTTACACCAATTTATTCAAGCATACAGAACAGTCTGGATACCTAATAGAACTGTGCAGATTTATCCTAGATAGAAAGTCTATCTTCATGCTATATAGAGGATATGCAGAAGTATGGACGCTTTAATACCTGTATAAGAACCAATGAGAGTTACACCAATTTATAAAAGCATACATAAGAGTCTGAATCCCAAATAGAACTGTGCAGATTTATCCCAGCTTGAAAATCTGTGTAGATGCCAAACAGAGGATATGCAGAAGTATGGCAGCTTTAATAACTGTCTGGGAACCAAAGAGAATTACACCAATTTATACAAGCATACATAAGAGTCTGAATCCCAAATAGAACTGTGCAGATTTATCCCAGCTTGAAAATCTGTCTAGATTCCAAATAAAGGATATGCAGAAGTATTGCTGCTTTATTAACTGTCTGGGAGCCAAAGAGAATTACACCAATTTATGAAAGCATACATAAGAGTCTGAATCCCAAATAGAACTGTGCAGATTTATCCTAGCTTGAAAATCTGTCTACATGCCAAATAGAGGGTATGCAGAAGTATTGCAGCTTTATTAACTGTCTGGGAGCCAAGGAGAATTACAAAAATTTATTCAAGCATAAATAAGAGCTTTGATCTCTAATGGAACTGTGCACATTTATCCCAGCTTAAAAATCTGTCTTCATGCCAAATAGAGGGTATGCAGAAGTATGGCAGCTTCATTAACTGTCTGGGAACCAAAGAGAGTTACACCAATTTATTCAAGCATACAGAACAGTCTGTATACTTAATAGAACTGTGCAGATTTATCCTAGATAGAAAGTCTATCTTCATGCTATATAGAGGATATGCAGAAGTATGGACGCTTTAATACCTGTATAAGAACCAATGAGAGTTACACCAATTTATAAAAGCATACATAAGACTCTGAATCCCAAATAGAACTGTGCAGATTTATCCCAGCTTGAAAATCTGTGTAGATGCCAAACAGAGGATATGCAGAAGTATGGCAGTTTTAATAACTGTCTGGGAACCAAAGAGAATTACACCAATTTATACAAGCATACATAAGAGTCTGAATCCCAAATAGAACTGTGCAGATTTATCCCAGCTTGAAAATCTGTCTAGATGCCAAATAAAGGATATGCAGAAGTATTGCTGCTTTATTCACTGTCTGGGAGCCAAAGAGAATTACACCAATTTATAAAAGCATACATAAGAGTCTGAATCCCAAATAGAACTGTGCAGAATTATCCCAGCTTGAAAATCTGTGTAGATGCCAAACAGAGGATATGGAGAAGTATGGAAGCTTTAATAACTGTCTGGGAACCAAAGAGAATTACACCAATTTATACAAGCATACATAAGAGTCTGAATCCTAAATAGAACTGTGCAGATTTATCCCAGCTTGAAAATTTGTGTAGATGCCAAATAGAGGGTATGCAGAAGTATGGCAGCTTCATTAACTGTCTGGGAACCAAAGAGAGTTACACCAATTTATTCAAGCATACAGAACAGTCTGTATACCTAATAGAACTGTGCAGATTTATCCTAGATAGAAAGTCTATCTTCATGCTATATAGAGGATATGCAGAAGTATGGACGCTTTAATACCTGTATAAGAACCAATGAGAGTTACACCAATTTATAAAAGCATACATAAGAGTCTGAATCCCAAATAGAACTGTGCAGATTTATCCCAGCTTGAAAATCTGTGTAGATGCCAAACAGAGGATATGCAGAAGTATGGCAGTTTTAATAACTGTCTGGGAACCAAAGAGAATTACACCAATTTATACAAGCATACATAAGAGTCTGAATCCCAAATAGAACTGTGCAGATTTATCCCAGCTTGAAAATCTGTCTAGATGCCAAATAAAGGATATGCAGAAGTATTGCTGCTTTATTCACTGTCTGGGAGCCAAAGAGAATTACACCAATTTATAAAAGCATACATAAGAGTCTGAATCCCAAATAGAACTGTGCAGATTTATCCCAGCTTGAAAATCTGTCTAGATGCCAAACAGAGGATATGCAGAAGTATGGCAGCTTTAATAACTGTCTGGGAACCAAAGAGAATTACACCAATTTATACAAGCATAAATAAGAGCCTCGATCTCTAATCGAACTGTGCACATTTATCCCAGCTTAAAAATCTGTTTTCATGCCAAATAGAGGGTATGCAGAAGTATGGCCGCTTTAATAACTGTCTGGGAACCAAAGAGAATTACACCAATTTATACAAGCATAAATAAGAGCCTCGATCTCTAATCGAACTGTGCACATTTATCCCAGCTTAAAAATCTGTTTTCATGCCAAATAGAGGGTATGCAGAAGTATTGCAGCTTTATTAACTGTCTGGGAGCCAAAGAGAATTACAACAATTTATAAAAGCATACATAAGAGTCTAAATCCCAAATAGAACTGTGCAGATTTATCCCAGCTTGAAAATCTGTGTAGATGCCAAACAGAGGATATGCAGAAGTATGGCAGTTTTAATAACTGTCTGGGAACCAAAGAGAATTACACAAATTTATACAAGCATACATAAGAGTCTGAATCCCAAATAGAACTGTGCAGATTTATCCCAGCTTGAAAATCTGTCTAGATGCCAAATAAAGGATATGCAGAAGTATTGCTGCTTTATTCACTGTCTGGGAGCCAAAGAGAATTACACCAATTTATAAAAGCATACATAAGAGTCTGAATCCCAAATAGAACTGTGCAGAATTATCCCAGCTTGAAAATCTGTGTAGATGCCAAACAGAGGATATGGAGAAGTATGGAAGCTTTAATAACTGTCTGGGAACCAAAGAGAATTACACCAATTTATACAAGCATACATAAGAGTCTTAATCCTAAATAGAACTGTGCAGATTTATCCCAGCTTGAAAATTTGTGTAGATGCCAAATAGAGGGTATGCAGAAGTATGGCAGCTTCATTAACTGTCTGGGAACCAAAGAGAGTTACACCAATTTATTCAAGCATACAGAACAGTCTGTATACCTAATAGAACTGTGCGGATTTATCCTAGATAGAAAGTCTATCTTCATGCTATATAGAGGATATGCAAAAGTATGGACGCTTTAATACCTGTATAAGAACCAATGAGAGTTACACCAATTTATAAAAGCATACATAAGAGTCTGAATCCCAAATAGAACTGTGCAGATTTATCCCAGCTTGAAAATCTGTGTAGATGCCAAACAGAGGATATGCAGAAGTATGGCAGTTTTAATAACTGTCTGGGAACCAAAGAGAATTACACCAATTTATACAAGCATACATAAGAGTCTGAATCCCAAATAGAACTGTGCAGATTTATCCCAGCTTGAAAATCTGTCTAGATGCCAAATAAAGGATATGCAGAAGTATTGCTGCTTTATTCACTGTCTGGGAGCCAAAGAGAATTACACCAATTTATAAAAGCATACATAAGAGTCTGAATCCCAAATAGAACTGTGCAGATTTATCCCAGCTTGAAAATCTGTCTAGATGCCAAACAGAGGATATGCAGAAGTATGGCAGCTTTAATAACTGTCTGGGAACCAAAGAGAATTACACCAATTTATACAAGCATAAATAAGAGCCTCGATCTCTAATCGAACTGTGCACATTTATCCCAGCTTAAAAATCTGTTTTCATGCCAAATAGAGGGTATGCAGAAGTATGGCCGCTTTAATAACTGTCTGGGAACCAAAGAGAATTACACCAATTTATACAAGCATAAATAAGAGCCTCGATCTCTAATCGAACTGTGCACATTTATCCCAGCTTAAAAATCTGTTTTCATGCCAAATAGAGGGTATGCAGAAGTATTGCAGCTTTATTAACTGTCTGGGAGCCAAAGAGAATTACAACAATTTATAAAAGCATACATAAGAGTCTGAATCCCAAATAGAACTGTGCAGATTTATCCCAGCTTGAAAATCTGTGTAGATGCCAAACAGAGGATATGCAGAAGTATGGCAGCTTTAATAACTGTCTTGGAACCAAAGAGAATTACACCAATTTATACAAGCATACATAAGAGTCTGAATCCCAAATAGAACTGTGCAGATTTATCCCAGCTTGAAAATCTGTCTAGATGCCAAATAAAGGATATGCAGAAGTATTGCTGCTTTATTAACTGTCTGGGAGCCAAAAAGAATTACACCAATTTATGAAAGCATACATAAGAGTCTGAATCCCAAATAGAACTGTGCAGATTTATCCTAGCTTGAAAATCTGTCTACATGCCAAATAGAGGGTAAGCAGAAGTATTGCAGCTTTATTAACTGTCTGGGAGCCAAGGAGAATTACAAAAATTTATACAAGCATAAATAAGAGCTTTGATCTCCAATGGAACTGTGCACATTTATCCCAGCTTAAAAATCTGTCTTCATGCCAAATAGAGGGTATGCAGAAGTATGGCAGCTTCATTAACTGTCTGGGAACCAAAGAGAGTTACACATATTTATTCAAGCATACAGAACAGTCTGGATACCTAATAGAACTGTGCAGATTTATCCCAGATAGAAAGTCTATCTTCATGCTAAATAGAGGATATGCAAAAGTATGGCAGCTTTAATAACTGTCTGGGAACCAAAGAGAATTACACCAATTTATACAAGCATAAATAAGAGCCTCGATCTCTAATCGAACTGTGCACATTTATCCCAGCTTAAAAATCTGTTTTCATGCCAAATAGAGGGTATGCAGAAGTATTGCAGCTTTATTAACTGTCTGGGAGCCAAAGAGAATTACAACAATTTATAAAAGCATACATAAGAGTCTAAATCCCAAATAGAACTGTGCAGATTTATCCCAGCTTGAAAATCTGTGTAGATGCCAAACAGAGGATATGCAGAAGTATGGCAGCTTTAATAACTGTCTTGGAACCAAAGAGAATTACACCAATTTATACAAGCATACATAAGAGTCTGAATCCCAAATAGAACTGTGCAGATTTATCCCAGCTTGAAAATCTGTCTAGATGCCAAATAAAGGATATGCAGAAGTATTGCTGCTTTATTAACTGTCTGGGAGCCAAAAAGACTTACACCAATTTATGAAAGCATACATAAGAGTCTGAATCCCAAATAGAACTGTGCAGATTTATCCTAGCTTGAAAATCTGTCTACATGCCAAATAGAGGGTAAGCAGAAGTATTGCAGCTTTATTAACTGTCTGGGAGCCAAGGAGAATTACAAAAATTTATACAAGCATAAATAAGAGCTTTGATCTCCAATGGAACTGTGCACATTTATCCCAGCTTAAAAATCTGTCTTCATGCCAAATAGAGGGTATGCAGAAGTATGGCAGCTTCATTAACTGTCTGGGAACCAAAGAGAGTTACACATATTTATTTAAGCATACAGAACAGTCTGGATACCTAATAGAACTGTGCAGATTTATCCTAGATAGAAAGTCTATCTTCATGCTAAATAGAGGATATGCAAAAGTATGGCAGCTTTAATAACTGTCTGGGAACCAAAGAGAATTACACCAATTTATAAAAGCATACATAAGAGTCTGAATCCCAAATAGAACTGTGCAGAATTATCCCAGCTTAAAAATCTGTGTAGATGCCAAACAGAGGATATGGAGAAGTATGGAAGCTTTAATAACTGTCTGGGAACCAAAGAGAATTACACCAATTTATGAAAGCATACATAAGAGTCTGAATCCCAAATAGAACTGTGCAGATTTATCCCAGCTTGAAAATCTGTCTAGATGCCAAACAGAGGATATGCAGAAGTATGGCAGCTTTAATAACTGTCTGGGAACCAAAGAGAATTACACCGATTTATACAAGCATAAATAAGAGCCTCGATCTCTAATCGAACTGTGCACATTTATCCCAGCTTAAAAATCTGTTTTCATGCCAAATAGAGGGTATGCAGAAGTATTGCAGCTTTATTAACTGTCTGGGAGCCAAGGAGAATTACACCAATTTATGAAAGCATACGTAAGAGTCT
Organism: Acanthosoma haemorrhoidale; assembly: GCA_930367205.1. Classification (NCBI taxonomy): domain Eukaryota; kingdom Metazoa; phylum Arthropoda; class Insecta; order Hemiptera; family Acanthosomatidae; genus Acanthosoma; species Acanthosoma haemorrhoidale. The sequence goes on along the minus strand of OV884009.1, from coordinate 109,788,017 downwards.
GAATCCTAAATAGAACTGTGCAGATTTATCCCAGCTTAAAAATCTGTCTTCATGCCAAACAGAGGATATGCAGAAGTATGGCAGCTTTAATAACTGTCTGGGAACCAAAGAGAATTACACCAATTTATACAAGCATACATAAGAGTCTGAATCCCAAATAGAACTGTGCAGATTTATCCCAGCTTGAAAATCTGTCTAGATGCCAAATAAAGGATATGCAGAAGTATTGCTGCTTTATTCACTGTCTGGGAGCCAAAGAGAATTACACCAATTTATAAAAGCATACATAAGAGTCTGAATCCCAAATAGAACTGTGCAGAATTATCCCAGCTTGAAAATCTGTGTAGATGCCAAACAGAGGATATGGAGAAGTATGGAAGCTTTAATAACTGTCTGGGAACCAAAGAGAATTACACCAATTTATACAAGCATACATAAGAGTCTGAATCCCAAATAGAACTGTGCAGATTTATCCCAGCTTGGAAATCTGTCTAGATGCCAAATAGAGGATATGCAGAAGTATTGCAGCTTTATTAACTGTCTGGGAGCCAAGGAGAATTACACCAATTTATGAAAGCATACATAAGAGTCTGAATCCTAAATTGAACTGTGCAGATTTATCCCAGCTTGAAAATCTGTCTTCATGCCAAATAGAGGGTATGCAGAAGTATTGCAGCTTTATTAACTGTCTGGGAGCCAAGGAGAATTACAAAAATTTATACAAGCATAAATAAGAGGTTTGATCTCCAATGGAACTGTGCACATTTATCCCAGCTTAAAAATCTGTCTTCATGCCAAATAGAGGGTATGCAGAAGTATGGCAGCTTCATTAACTGTCTGGGAACCAAAGAGAGTTACACCAATTTATACAAGCATACAGAACAGTCTGGATCCCTAATAGAACTGTGCAGATTTATCCTAGATAGAAAGTCTATCTTCATGCTAAATAGAGGATATGCAAAAGTATGGACGCTTTAATACCTGTATAAGAACCAATGAGAGTTACAGCAATTTATAAAAGCATACATAAGAGTCTGAATCCCAAATAGAACTGTGCAGATTTATCCCAGCTTGAAAATCTGTGTAGATGCTAAACAGAGGATATGCAGAAGTATGGCAGCTTTAATAACTGTCTGGGAACCAAAGAGAATTACACCAATTTATACAAGCATATATAAGAGTCTGAATCCCAAATAGAACTGTGCAGATTTATCCCAGCTTGAAAATCTGTCTAGATGCCAAATAAAGGATATGCAGAAGTATTGCTGCTTTATTAACTGTCTGGGAGCCAAAGAGAATTACACCAATTTATAAAAGCATACATAAGAGTCTGAATCCCAAATAGAACTGTGCAGAATTATCCCAGCTTGAAAATCTGTGTAGATGCCAAACAGAGGATATGGAGAAGTATGGAAGCTTTAATAACTGTCTGGGAACCAAAGAGAATTACACCAATTTATACAAGCATACATAAGAGTCTGAATCCCAAATAGAACTGTGCAGATTTATCCCAGCTTGAAAATCTGTCCAGATGCCAAATAGAGGATATGCAGAAGTATGGCAGCTTTAATAACTGTCTGGGAACCAAAGAGAATTACACCAATTTATACAAGTATACATAAGAGTCTGAATCCCAAATAGAACTGTGCAGATTTATCCTAGCTTAAAAATCTGTCTAGATGCCAAATAGAGGATATGCAGAAGTATGGCAGCTTTAATAACTGTCTGGGAACCAAAGAGAATTACACCAATTTATACAAGCATACATAAGAGTCTGAATCCCAAATAGAACTGTGCAGATTTATCCTAGCTTAAAAATCTGTCTAGATGCCAAATAGAGGATATGCAGAAGTATGGCAGCTTTAATAACTGTCTGGGAACCAAAGAGAATTACACCAATTTATACAAGCATACATAAGAGTCTGAATCCCAAATAGCACTGTGCAGATTTATCCTAGCTTAAAAATCTGTCTAGATGCCAAATAGAGGATATGCAGAAGTATGGCAGCTTTAATAACTGTCTGGGAACCAAAGAGAATTACACCAATTTATGAAAGCATACATAAGAGTCTGAATCCCAAATAGAACTGTGCAGATTTATCCTAGCTTGAAAATCAGTCTACATGCCAAATAGAGGGTATGCAGAAGTATTGCAGCTTTATTAACTGTCTGGGAGCCAAGGAAAATTACAAAAATTTATACAAGCATAAATAAGAGCTTTGATCTCCAATGGAACTGTGCACATTTATCCCAGCTTAAAAATCTGTCTTCATGCCAAATAGAGGGTATGCAGAAGTATGGCAGCTTTATTAACTGTCTGGGAACCAAAGAGAGTTACACCAATTTATACAAGCATACAGAGCAGTCTGGATCCCTAATAGAACTGTGCAGATTTATCCTAGATAGAAAGTCTATCTTCATGCTAAATAGAGGATATGCAGAAGTATGGACGCTTTAATACCTGTATAAGAACCAATGAGAGTTACACCAATTTATACAAGCATAAATAAGAGCCTCGATCTCTAATGGAACTGTGCACATTTATGCCAGCTTAAAAATCTGTTTTCATGCCAAACAGAGGGAATGCAGAAGTATTGCAGCTTTATTAACTGTCTGGGAGCAAAGGAGAATTACACCAATTTATGAAAGCATACATAAGAGTCTGAATTCTAAATAGAACTGTGCAGATTTATCCCAGCATGAAAATCTGTCTACATGCCAAATAGAGGGTATGCAGAAGTATTGCAGCTTTATTAACTGTCTGGGAGCCGAGGAGAATTACAAAAATTTATACAAGCATAAATAAGAGTCTGAATCCCAAATAGAACTGTGCAGATTTATCCCAGCTTAAAAATCTGTCTTCATGCCAAATAGAGGGTATGCAGAAGTATGGCAGCTTTATTAACTGTATAGGAGCTAAGGAGAACTACACCAATTTATGAAAGCATACATAAGAGTCTGAATCTCAAATAGAACTGTGCAGATTTATCCCAGCTTGAAAATCTGTCTAGATGCCAAATAGAGGATATGCAGAAGTATGGCAGCTTTCGTAACTGTCTGGGAACCAAAGAGAATTACACCAATTTATACAAGCATAAATAATAGTCTCGATCTCAAAATAGAACTGTGCCGATTTATCCCAGCTTAAAAATCAGTCTTCATGCCAAATAGACAATATGCAGAAGTATGGACGCTTTAATAACTGCCTAGGAACCAAAGAGAGTTACACCAATTTATAAAAACATACATAACAGTCTGTATTGCTAATAGAACTTTGCAGATTTATCCTAGATAAAAAGTCTATCTTCATGCCAAATAGAGGATATGCAAAAGTATGGCAGCTTTAATAACTGTCTGGGAGCCAAAGAGAATTACACCAATTTATAAAAGCATACATAAGAGTCTGAATCCCAAATAGAACTGTGCAGAATTATCCCAGCTTGAAAATCTGTGTAGATGCCAAACAGAGGATATGGAGAAGTATGGAAGCTTTAATAACTGTCTGGGAACCAAAGAGAATTACACCAATTTATACAAGCATACATAAGAGTCTGAATTTCAAATAGAACTGTGCAGATTTATCCCAGCTTGAAAATCTGTCTAGATGCCAAATAAAGGATATGCAGAAGTATTGCTGCTTTATTAACTGTCTGGGAGCCATAGAGAATCACACCAATTTATGAAAGCATACATAAGAGTCTGAATCCCAAATAGAACTGTGCAGATTTATCCCAGCTTGAAAATCTGTCTAGATGCCAAACAGAGGATATGCAGAAGTATGGCAGCTTTAATAACTGTCTGGGAACCAAAGAGAATTACACCAATTTATACAAGCATACATAAGAGTCTGAATCCCAAATAGAACTGTGCAGATTTATCCCAGCTTGAAAATCTGTCTAGATGCCAAATAAAGGATATGCAGAAGTATTGCTGCTTTATTAACTGTCTGGGAGCCAAAGAAAACTACACCAATATATGAAAGCATACATAAGAGTCTGAATCCCAAATAGAACTGTGCAGATTTATCCCAGCTTGAAAATCTGTCTAGATGCCAAATAGAGGATATGCAGAAGTATTGCAGCTTTATTAACTGTCTGGGAGCCAAGGAGAATTACACCAATTTATGAAAGCATACATAAGAGTCTGAATCCCAAATAGAACTGTGCAGATTTATCCCAGCTTGAAAATCTGTCTAGATGCCAAACAGAGGATATGCAGAAGTATGGCAGCTTTAATAACTGTCTGGGAACCAAAGAGAATTACACCAATTTATACAAGCATAAATAAGAGCCTCGATCTCTAATCGAACTGTGCACATTTATCCCAGCTTAAAAATCTGTTTTCATGCCAAATAGAGGGTATGCAGAAGTATGGCCGCTTTAATAACTGTCTGGGAACCAAAGAGAATTACACCAATTTATACAAGCATAAATAAGAGCCTCGATCTCTAATCGAACTGTGCACATTTATCCCAGCTTAAAAATCTGTGTAGATGCCAAACAGAGGATATGCAGAAGTATGGCAGCTTTAATAACTGTCTTGGAACCAAAGAGAATTACACCAATTTATACAAGCATACATAAGAGTCTGAATCCCAAATAGAACTGTGCAGATTTATCCCAGCTTGAAAATCTGTCTAGATGCCAAATAAAGGATATGCAGAAGTATTGCTGCTTTATTAACTGTCTGGGAGCCAAAAAGAATTACACCAATTTATGAAAGCATACATAAGAGTCTGAATCCCAAATAGAACTGTGCAGATTTATCCTAGCTTGAAAATCTGTCTACATGCCAAATAGAGGGTAAGCAGAAGTATTGCAGCTTTATTAACTGTCTGGGAGCCAAGGAGAATTACAAAAATTTATACAAGCATAAATAAGAGCTTTGATCTCCAATGGAACTGTGCACATTTATCCCAGCTTAAAAATCTGTCTTCATGCCAAATAGAGGGTATGCAGAAGTATGGCAGCTTCATTAACTGTCTGGGAACCAAAGAGAGTTACACATATTTATTCAAGCATACAGAACAGTCTGGATACCTAATAGAACTGTGCAGATTTATCCTAGATAGAAAGTCTATCTTCATGCTAAATAGAGGATATGCAAAAGTATGGCAGCTTTAATAACTGTCTGGGAACCAAAGAGAATAACACCAATTTATAAAAGCATACATAAGAGTCTGAATCCCAAATAGAACTGTGCAGATTTATCCCAGCTTGAAAATCTGTGTAGATGCCAAACAGAGGATATGCAGAAGTATGGCAGCTTTAATAACTGTCTGGGAACCAAAGAGAATTACACCAATTTATACAAGCATACATAAGAGTCTGAATCCCAAATAGAACTGTGCAGATTTATCCCAGCTTGAAAATCTGTCTTGATGCCAAATAGAGGATATGCAGAAGTATTGCAGCTTTATTAACTGTCTGGGAGCCAAAGAGAATTACACCAATTTATAAAAGCATACATAAGAGTCTGAATCCCAAATAGAACTGTGCAGATTTATCCCAGCTTGAAAATCTGTCTAGATGCCAAATAAAGGATATGCAAAAGTATTGCTGCTTTATTCACTGTCTGGGAGCCAAAGAGAATTACACCAATTTATAAAAGCATACATAAGAGTCTGAATCCCAAATAGAACTGTGCAGAATTATCCCAGCTTGAAAATCTGTGTAGATGCCAAACAGAGGATATGGAGAAGTATGGAAGCTTTAATAACTGTCTGGGAACCAAAGAGAATTACACCAATTTATACAAGCATACATAAGAGTCTGAATCCCAAATAGAACTGTGCAGATTTATCCCAGCTTGAAAATCTGTCTAGATGCCAAATAGAGGATATGCAGAAGTATTGCAGCTTTATTAACTGTCTGGGAGCCAAGGAGAATTACACCAATTTATGAAAGCATACATAAGAGTCTGAATCCCAAATAGAACTGTGCAGATTTATCCCAGCTTGAAAATCTGTCTAGATGCCAAACAGAGGATATGCAGAAGTATGGCAGCTTTAATAACTGTCTGGGAACCAAAGAGAATTACACCAATTTATACAAGCATAAATAAGAGCCTCGATCTCTAATCGAACTGTGCACATTTATCCCAGCTTAAAAATCTGTTTTCATGCCAAATAGAGGGTATGCAGAAGTTTTGCAGCTTTATTAACTGTCTGGGAGCCAAGGAGAATTACACCAATTTATGAAAGCATACATAAGAGTCTGAATCCTAAATAGAACTGTGCAGATTTATCCCAGCTTGAAAATCTTTCTAGATGCCAAATAGAGGATATGCAGAAGTATTGCAGCTTTATTAACTGTCTGGGAGCCAAAGAGAATTACACCAATTTATAAAAGCATACATAAGATTCTGAATCCCAAATAGAACTGTGCAGATTTATCCCAGCTTGAAAATCTGTGTAGATGCCAAACAGAGGATATGGAGAAGTATGGAAGCTTTAATAACTGTCTGGGAACCAAAGAGAATTACACCAATTTATACAAGCATACATAAGAGTCTGAATCCTAAATAGAACTGTGCAGATTTATCCCAGCTTGAAAATCTTTCTAGATGCCAAATAGAGGATATGCAGAAGTATTGCAGCTTTATTAACTGTCTGGGAGCCAAAGAGAATTACACCAATTTATAAAAGCATACATAAGAGTCTGAATCCCAAATAGAACTGTGCAGATTTATCCCAGCTTGAAAATCTGTGTAGATGCCAAACAGAGGATATGCAGAAGTATGGCAGCTTTAATAACTGTCTGGGAACCAAAGAGAATTACACCAATTTATACAAGCATACATAAGAGTCTGAATCCCAAATAGAACTGTGCAGATTTATCCCAGCTTGAAAATCTGTCTAGATGCCAAATAAAGGATATGCGGAAGTATTGCTGCTTTTTTAACTGTCTGGGAGCCAAAGAGAATTACACCAATTTATGAAAGCATACATAAGAGTCTGAATCCCAAATAGAACTGTGCAGATTTATCCTAGCTTGAAAATCTGTCTACATGCCAAATAGAGGGTATGCAGAAGTATTGCAGCTTTATTAACTGTCTGGGAGCCAAGGAGAATTACAAAAATTTATTCAAGCATAAATAAGAGCTTTGATCTCTAATGGAACTGTGCACATTTATCCCAGCTTAAAAATCTGTCTTCATGCCAAATAGAGGGTATGCAGAAGTATGGCAGCTTCATTAACTGTCTGGGAACCAAAGAGAGTTACACCAATTTATTCAAGCATACAGAACAGTCTGTATACCTAATAGAACTGTGCAGATTTATCCTAGATAGAAAGTCTATCTTCATGCTATATAGAGGATATGCAGAAGTATGGACGCTTTAATACCTGTATAAGAACCAATGAGAGTTACACCAATTTATAAAAGCATACATAAGAGTCTGATTCCCAAATAGAACTGTGCAGATTTATCCCAGCTTGAAAATCTGTGTAGATGCCAAACAGAGGATATGCAGAAGTATGGCAGTTTTAATAACTGTCTGGGAACCAAAGAGAATTACACCAATTTATACAAGCATACATAAGAGTCTGAATCCCAAATAGAACTGTGCAGATTTATCCCAGCTTGAAAATCTGTCTAGATGCCAAATAAAGGATATGCAGAAGTATTGCTGCTTTATTCACTGTCTGGGAGCCAAAGAGAATTACACCAATTTATAAAAGCATACATAAGAGTCTGAATCCCAAATAGAACTGTGCAGAATTATCCCAGCTTGAAAATCTGTGTAGATGCCAAACAGAGGATATGGAGAAGTATGGAAGCTTTAATAACTGTCTGGGAACCAAAGAGAATTACACCAATTTATACAAGCATACATAAGAGTCTGAATCCTAAATAGAACTGTGCAGATTTATCCCAGCTTGAAAATCTTTCTAGATGCCAAATAGAGGATATGCAGAAGTATTGCAGCTTTATTAACTGTCTGGGAGCCAAAGAGTATTACACCAATTTATAAAAGCATACATAAGAGTCTGAATCCCAAATAGAACTGTGCAGATTTATCCCAGCTTGAAAATCTGTCTAGATGCCAAACAGAGGATATGCAGAAGTATTGCTGCTTTATTAACTGTCTGGGAGCCAAAGAGAATTACACCAATTTATGAAAGCATACATAAGAGTCTGAATCCCAAATAGAACTGTGCAGATTTATCCTAGCTTGAAAATCTGTCTACATGCCAAATAGAGGGTATGCAGAAGTATTGCAGCTTTATTAACTGTCTGGGAGCCAAGGAGAATTACAAAAATTTATTCAAGCATAAATAAGAGCTTTGATCTCTAATGGAACTGTGCACATTTATCCCAGCTTAAAAATCTGTCTTCATGCCAAATAGAGGGTATGCAGAAGTATGGCAGCTTCATTAACTGTCTGGGAACCAAAGAGAGTTACACCAATTTATTCAAGCATACAGAACAGTCTGTATACCTAATAGAACTGTGCAGATTTATCCTAGATAGAAAGTCTATCTTCATGCTATATAGAGGATATGCAGAAGTATGGACGCTTTAATACCTGTATAAGAACCAATGAGAGTTACACCAATTTATAAAAGCATACATAAGAGTCTGAATCCCAAATAGAACTGTGCAGATTTATCCCAGCTTGAAAATCTGTGTAGATGCCAAACAGAGGATATGCAGAAGTATGGCAGTTTTATTAACTGTCTGGGAACCAAAGAGAATTTCACCAATTTATACAAGCATACATAAGAGTCTGAATCCCAAATAGAACTGTGCAGATTTATCCCAGCTTGAAAATCTGTCTAGATGCCAAATAAAGGATATGCAGAAGTATTGCTGCTTTATTCACTGTCTGGGAGCCAAAGAGAATTACACCAATTTATAAAAGCATACATAAGAGTCTGAATCCCAAATAGAACTGTGCAGAATTATCCCAGCTTGAAAATCTGTGTAGATGCCAAACAGAGGATATGGAGAAGTATGGAAGCTTTAATAACTGTCTGGGAACCAAAGAGAATTACACCAATTTATACAAGCATACATAAGAGTCTGAATCCTAAATAGAACTGTGCAGATTTATCCCAGCTTGAAAATCTTTCTAGATGCCAAATAGAGGATATGCAGAAGTATTGCAGCTTTATTAACTGTCTGGGAGCCAAAGAGAATTACACCAATTTATAAAAGCATACATAAGAGTCTGAATCCCAAATAGAACTGTGCAGATTTATCCCAGCTTGAAAATCTGTGTAGATGCCAAACAGAGGATATGCAGAAGTATGGCAGCTTTAATAACTGTCTGGGAACCAAAGAGAATTACACCAATTTATACAAGCATACATAAGAGTCTGAATCCCAAATAGAACTGTGCAGATTTATCCCAGCTTGAAAATCTGTCTAGATGCCAAATAAAGGATATGCGGAAGTATTGCTGCTTTATTAACTGTCTGGGAGCCAAAGAGAATTACACCAATTTATGAAAGCATACATAAGAGTCTGAATCCCAAATAGAACTGTGCAGATTTATCCTAGCTTGAAAATCTGTCTACATGCCAAATAGAGGGTATGCAGAAGTATTGCAGCTTTATTAACTGTCTGGGAGCCAAGGAGAATTACAAAAATTTATTCAAGCATAAATAAGAGCTTTGATCTCTAATGGAACTGTGCACATTTATCCCAGCTTAAAAATCTGTCTTCATGCCAAATAGAGGGTATGCAGAAGTATGGCAGCTTCATTAACTGTCTGGGAACCAAAGAGAGTTACACCAATTTATTCAAGCATACAGAACAGTCTGTATACCTAATAGAACTGTGCAGATTTATCCTAGATAGAAAGTCTATCTTCATGCTATATAGAGGATATGCAGAAGTATGGACGCTTTAATACCTGTATAAGAACCAATGAGAGTTACACCAATTTATAAAAGCATACATAAGAGTCTGAATCCCAAATAGAACTGTGCAGATTTATCCCAGCTTGAAAATCTGTGTAGATGCCAAACAGAGGATATGCAGAAGTATGGCAGCTTTAATAACTGTCTGGGAGCCAAAGAGAATTACACCAATTTATAAAAGCATACATAAGAGTCTGAATCCCAAATAGAACTGAACAGATTTATCCCAGCTTGAAAATCTGTGTAGATGCCAAACAGAGGATATGCAGAAGTATGGCAGCTTTAATAACTGTCTGGGAACCAAAGAGAATTACACCAATTTATACAAGCATACATAAGAGTCTGAATCCCAAATAGAACTGTGCAGATTTATCCCAGCTTGAAAATCTGTCTAGATGCCAAATAAAGGATATGCAGAAGTATTGCTGCTTTATTCACTGTCTGGGAGCCAAAGAGAATTACACCAATTTATAAAAGCATACATAAGAGTCTGAATCCCAAATAGAACTGTGCAGAATTATCCCAGCTTGAAAATCTGTGTAGATGCCAAACAGAGGATATGGAGAAGTATGGAAGCTTTAATAACTGTCTGGGAACCAAAGAGAATTACACCAATTTATACAAGCATACATAAGAGTCTGAATCCCAAATAGAACTGTGCAGATTTATCCCAGCTTGAAAATCTGTCTAGATGCCAAATAGAGGATATGCAGAAGTATTGCAGCTTTATTAACTGTCTGGGAGCCAAGGAGAATTACACCAATTTATGAAAGCATACATAAGAGTCTGAATCCCAAATAGAACTGTGCAGATTTATCCCAGCTTGAAAATCTGTCTAGATGCCAAACAGAGGATATGCAGAAGTATGGCAGCTTTAATAACTGTCTGGGAACCAAAGAGAATTACACCAATTTATACAAGCATAAATAAGAGCCTCGATCTCTAATCGAACTGTGCACATTTATCCCAGCTTAAAAATCTGTTTTCATGCCAAATAGAGGGTATGCAGAAGTTTTGCAGCTTTATTAACTGTCTGGGAGCCAAGGAGAATTACACCAATTTATGAAAGCATACATAAGAGTCTGAATCCTAAATAGAACTGTGCAGATTTATCCCAGCTTGAAAATCTTTCTAGATGCCAAATAGAGGATATGCAGAAGTATTGCAGCTTTATTAACTGTCTGGGAGCCAAAGAGAATTACACCAATTTATAAAAGCATACATAAGAGTCTGAATCCCAAATAGAACTGTGCAGATTTATCCCAGCTTGAAAATCTGTGTAGATGCCAAACAGAGGATATGCAGAAGTATGGCAGTTTTAATAACTGTCTGGGAACCAAAGAGAATTACACCAATTTATACAAGCATACATAAGAGTCTGAATCCCAAATAGAACTGTGCAGATTTATCCCAGCTTGAAAATCTGTCTAGATGCCAAATAAAGGATATGCGGAAGTATTGCTGCTTTATTAACTGTCTGGGAGCCAAAGAGAATTACACCAATTTATGAAAGCATACATAAGAGTCTGAATCCCAAATAGAACTGTGCAGATTTATCCTAGCTTGAAAATCTGTCTACATGCCAAATAGAGGGTATGCAGAAGTATTGCAGCTTTATTAACTGTCTGGGAGCCAAGGAGAATTACAAAAATTTATTCAAGCATAAATAAGAGCTTTGATCTCTAATGGAACTGTGCACATTTATCCCAGCTTAAAAATCTGTCTTCATGCCAAATAGAGGGTATGCAGAAGTATGGCAGCTTCATTAACTGTCTGGGAACCAAAGAGAGTTACACCAATTTATTCAAGCATACAGAACAGTCTGGATACCTAATAGAACTGTGCAGATTTATCCTAGATAGAAAGTCTATCTTCATGCTATATAGAGGATATGCAGAAGTATGGACGCTTTAATACCTGTATAAGAACCAATGAGAGTTACACCAATTTATAAAAGCATACATAAGAGTCTGAATCCTAAATAGAACTGTGCAGATTTATCCCAGCTTGAAAATCTGTGTAGATGCCAAACAGAGGATATGCAGAAGTATGGCAGCTTTAATAACTGTCTGGGAACCAAAGAGAATTACACCAATTTATACAAGCATACATAAGAGTCTGAATCCCAAATAGAACTGTGCAGATTTATCCCAGCTTGAAAATCTGTCTAGATGCCAAATAGAGGATATGCAGAAGTATTGCAGCTTTATTAACTGTCTGGGAGCCAAAGAGAATTACACCAATTTATAAAAGCATACATAAGAGTCTGAATCCCAAATAGAACTGTGCAGATTTATCCCAGCTTGAAAATCTGTCTAGATGCCAAATAAAGGATATGCAGAAGTATTGCTGCTTTATTCACTGTCTGGGAGCCAAAGAGAATTACACCAATTTATGAAAGCATACATAAGAGTCTGAATCCCAAATAGAACTGTGCAGATTTATCCCAGCTTGAAAATCTGTCTAGATGCCAAACAGAGGATATGCAGAAGTATGGCAGCTTTAATAACTGTCTGGGAACCAAAGAGAATTACACCAATTTATACAAGCATAAATAAGAGCCTCGATCTCTAATCGAACTGTGCACATTTATCCCAGCTTAAAAATCTGTTTTCATGCCAAATAGAGGGTATGCAGAAGTTTTGCAGCTTTATTAACTGTCTGGGAGCCAAGGAGAATTACACCAATTTATAAAAGCATACATAAGAGTCTGAATCCTAAATAGAACTGTGCAGATTTATCCCAGCTTGAAAATCTTTCTAGATGCCAAATAGAGGATATGCAGAAGTATTGCAGCTTTATTAACTGTCTGGGAGCCAAAGAGAATTACACCAATTTATAAAAGCATACATAAGAGTCGGAATCCCAAATAGAACTGTGCAGATCTATCCCAGCTTGAAAATCTGTGTAGATGCCAAACAGAGGATATGCAGAAGTATGGCAGTTTTAATAACTGTCTGGGAGCCAAAGAGAATTACACCAATTTATGAAAGCATACATAAGAGTCTGAATCCCAAATAGAACTGTGCAGATTTATCCTAGCTTGAAAATCTGTCTACATGCCAAATAGAGGGTATGCAGAAGTATTGCAGCTTTATTAACTGTCTGGGAGGCAAGGAGAATTACAAAAATTTATTCAAGCATAAATAAGAGCTTTGATCTCTAATGGAACTGTGCACATTTATCCCAGCTTAAAAATCTGTCTTCATGCCAAATAGAGGATATGCAGAAGTATTGCAGCTTTATTAACTGTCTGGGAGCCAAGAAGAATTACAAAAATTTATACAAGCATAAATAAGAGCTTCGATCTCCAATGGAACTGTGCACATTTATCCCAGCTTAAAAATCTGTCTTCATGCCAAATAGAGGGTATGCAGAAGTATGGCAGCTTTATTAACTGTATGGAAGCTAAGGAGAATTACACCAATTTATGAAAGCATACACAAGAGTCTGAATCTCAAATAGAACTGTGCAGATTTATCCCAGTTTGAAAATCTGTGTAGATACAATACAGAGGATATAAATAAGTATGGCAGCTTTAATAACTGTCTGGGAACCAAAGAGAATTACACCAATTTATACAAGCATACATAAGAGTCTGAATCCCAAATAGAACTGTGCAGATTTATCCCAGCATGAAAATCTGTCTAGATGCCAAAAAGAGGGTATGCAGAAGTGATGCAGCTTCATTAACTGTCTGGGAGCCAAGGAGAATTACACCAATTTATGAAAGCATACATAAGAGTCTGAATCCCAAATAGAACTATGCAGATTTATCCCAGCTTGAAAATCTGTCTAGATGCCAAACAGAGGATATGCAGAAGTATGGCCGCTTTAATAACTGTCTGGGAACCAAAGAGAATTACACCAATTTATACAAGCATAAATAAGAGCCTCGATCTCTAATCGAGCTTTGCACATTTATCCCAGCTTAAAAATCTGTTTTCATGCCAAATAGAGGGTATGCAGAAGTATTGCAGCTTTATTAACTGTCTGGGAGCCAAGGAGAATTACACCAATTTATGAAAGCATACATAAGAGTCTGAATCCTAAATAGAACTGTGCAGATTTATCCCAGCTTGAAAATCTGTCTATATGGCAAATATAGGATATGCAGAAGTATTGCAGCTTTATTAACTGTCTGAGAGCCAAAGAGAATTAAACCAATTTATAAAAGCATACATAAGAGTCTGAATCCCAAATATAACTGTGCAGATTTATCCCAGCTTGAAAATCTGTGTAGATGCCAAACAGAGGATATGCAGAAGTATGGCAGATTTAATAACTGTCTGGGAACCAAAGAGAATTACACCAATTTATACAAGCATACATAAGAGTCTGAATCCCAAATAGAACTGTGCAGATTTATCCTAGCTTGAAAATCTGTCTACATGCCAAATAGAGGGTATGCAGAAGTATTGCAGCTTTATTAACTGTCTGGAAGCCAAAGAGAATTACACCAATTTATAAAAGCATACATAAGAGTCTGAATCCCAAATAGAACTGTGCAGAATTATCCCAGCTTGAAAATCTGTCTACATGCCAAACAGAGGATATGGAGAAGTATGGAAGCTTTAATAACTGTCTGGGAACCAAAGAGAATTACTCCAATTTATACAACCATACATAAGAGTCTGAATCCCAAATAGAACTGTGCAGATTTATCCCAGTTTAAAAATCTGTGTAGATACCATACAGAGGATATAAAGAAGTATGGCAGCTTTAATAACTGTCTGGGAACCAAAGAGAATTACACCAATTTATACAAGCATACATAAGAGTCTGAATCACAAATAGAACTGTGCAGATTTATCCCAGCATGAAAATCTGTCTAGATGCCAAATAGAGGGTATGCAGAAGTGATGCAGCTTCATTAACTGTCTGGGAGCCAAAGAGAATTACACCAATTTATGAAAGCATACATAAGAGTCTGAATCCCAAATAGAACTATGCAGATTTATCCCAGCTTGAAAATCTGTCTAGATGCCAAACAGAGGATATGCAGAAGTATGGCCGCTTTAATAACTGTCTGGGAACCAAAGAGAATTACACCAATTTATACAAGCATAAATAAGAGCCTCGATCTCTAATCGAGCTTTGCACATTTATCCCAGCTTAAAAATCTGTTTTCATGCCAAATAGAGGGTATGCAGAAGTATTGCAGCTTTATTAACTGTCTGGGAGACAAGGAGAATTACACCAATTTATGAAAGCATACATGAGAGTCTGAATCCTAAATAGAACTGTGCAGATTTATCCCAGCTTGAAAATCTGTCTATATGGCAAATATAGGATATGCAGAAGTATTGCAGCTTTATTAACTGTCTGGGAGCCAAAGAGAATTAAACCAATTTATAAAAGCATACATAAGAGTCTGAATCCCAAATATAACTGTGCAGATTTATCCCAGCTTGAAAATCTGTGTAGATGCCAAACAGAGGATATGCAGAAGTATGGCAGATTAAATAACTGTCTGGGAACCAAAGAGAATTACACCAATTTATACAAGCATACATAAGAGTCTGAATCCCAAATAGAACTGTGCAGATTTATCCTAGCTTGAAAATCTGTCTACATGCCAAATAGAGGGTATGCAGAAGTATTGCAGCTTTATTAACTGTCTGGAAGCCAAAGAGAATTACACCAATTTATAAAAGCATACATAAGAGTCTGAATCCCAAATAGAACTGTGCAGAATTATCCCAGCTTGAAAATCTGCCTACATGCCAAACAGAGGATATGGAGAAGTATGGAAGCTTTAATAGCTGTCTGGGAACCAAAGAGAATTACACCAATTTTTACAACCATACATAAGAGTCTGAATCCCAAATAGAACTGTGCAGATTTATCCCAGCTTGAAAATCTATCTAGATACCAAATAAAGGATATGCAGAAGTATTGCTGCTTTATTAACTGTCTGGGAGCCAAAGAGAATTACACCAATTTATGAAAGCATACATAAGAGTCTGAATCCCAAATAGAACTGTGCAGATTTATCCTAGCTTGAAAATCTGTCTACATGCCAAATAGAGGGTATGCAGAAGTATTGCAGCTTTATTAACTGTCTGGGAGCCAAGGAGAATTACAAAAATTTATACAAGCATAAATAAGAGCTTTGATCTCCAATGGAACTGTGCACATTTATCCCAGCTTAAAAATCTGTCTTCATGCCAAATAGAGGGTATGCAGAAGTATGGCAGCTTCATTAACTGTCTGGGAACCAAAGAGAGTTACATTAATTTATACAAGCATACAGAACAGTCTGGATCCCTAATAGAATTGTGCAGATTTATCCTAGATAGAAAGTCTATCTTCATGCTAAATAGAGGATATGGAGAAGTATGGACGCTTTAATACCTGTATAAGAACCAATGAGAGTTACACCAATTTATAAAAGCATACATAAGAGTCTGAATCCCAAATAGAACTGTGCAGATTTATCCCAGCTTGAAAATCTGTGTAGATGCCAAACAGAGGATATCAGAAGTATGGAAGCTTTAATAACTGTCTGGGAACCAAAGAGAATTACACCAATTTATACAAGCATACATAAGAGTCTGAATCCCAAATAGAACTGTGCAGATTTATCCCAGCTTGAAAAACTGTCTAGATGCCAAATAAAGGATATGCAGAAGTATTGCTGCTTTATTAACTGTCTGGGAGCCAAAGAGAATTACACCAATTTATAAAAGCATACATAAGAGTCTGAATCCCAAATAGAACTGTGCAGATTTATCCCAGCTTGAAAATCTGTCTAGATGCCAAACAGAGGATATGCAGAAGTATGGCAGCTTTAATAACTGTCTGGGAACCAAAGAGAATTACACCAATTTATACAAGCATAAATAAGAGCCTCGATCTCTAATCGAACTGTGCACATTTATCCCAGCTTAAAAATCTGTTTTTATGCCAAATAGAGGGTATGCAGAAGTATTGCAGCTTTATTAACTGTCTGGGAGCCAAGGAGAATTACACCAATTTATGAAAGCATACGTAAGAGTCTGAATCCTAAATAGAAATGTGCAGATTTATCCCAGCTTGAAAATCTGTCTAGATGCCAAATAGAGGATATGCAGAAGTATTGCAGCTTTATTAACTGTCTGGGAGCCAAAGAGAATTACACCAATTTATAAAAGCATACATAAGAGTCTGAATCCCAAATAGAACTGAACAGATTTATCCCAGCTTGAAAATCTATGTAGATGCCAAACAGAGGATATGCAGAAGTATGGCAGCTTTAATAACTGTCTGGGAACCAAAGAGAATTACACCAATTTATACAAGCATACATAAGAGTCTGAATCCCAAATAGAACTGTGCAGATTTATCCCAGCTTGAAAATCTGTCTAGATGCCAAATAAAGGATATGCAGAAGTATTGCTGCTTTATTCACTGTCTGGGAGCCAAAGAGAATTACACCAATTTATAAAAGCATACATAAGAGTCTGAATCCCAAATAGAACTGTGCAGAATTATCCCAGCTTGAAAATCTGTGTAGATGCCAAACAGAGGATATGGAGAAGTATGAAAGCTTTAATAACTGTCTGGGAACCAAAGAGAATTACACCAATTTATACAAGCATACATAAGAGTCTGAATCCCAAATAGAACTGTGCAGATTTATCCCAGCTTGAAAATCTGTCTAGATGCCAAATAGAGGATATGCAGAAGTATTGCAGCTTTATTAACTGTCTGGGAGCCAAGGAGAATTACACCAATTTATGAAAGCATACATAAGAGTCTGAATCCCAAATAGAACTGTGCAGATTTATCCCAGCTTGAAAATCTGTCTAGATGCCAAACAGAGGATATGCAGAAGTATGGCAGCTTTAATAACTGTCTGGGAACCAAAGAGAATTACACCAATTTATACAAGCATACATAAGAGTCTGAATCCCAAATAGAACTGTGCAGATTTATCCTAGCTTGAAAATCTGTCTACATGCCAAATAGAGGGTATGCAGAAGTATTGCAGCTTTATTAACTGTCTGGAAGCCAAAGAGAATTACACCAATTTATAAAAGCATACATAAGAGTCTGAATCCCAAATAGAACTGTGCAGATTTATCCTAGCTTGAAAATCTGTCTACATGCCAAATAGAGGGTATGCAGAAGTATTGCAGCTTTATTAACTGTCTGGGAGCCAAGGAGAATTACAAAAATTTATACAAGCATAAACAAGAGCTTTGATCTCCAATGGAACTGTGCACATTTATCCCAGCTTAAAAATCTGTCTTCATGCCAAATAGAGGGTATGCAGAAGTATGGCAGCTTTATTAACTGTCTGGGAACCAAAGAGAGTTACACCAATTTATTCAAGCATACAGAACAGTCTGGATACCTAATAGAACTGTGCAGATTTATCCTAGATAGAAAGTCTATCTTCATGCTAAATAGAGGGTATGCAGAAGTATTGCAGCTTTATTAACTGTCTGGGAGCCAAGGATAATTACACCAATTTATGAAAGCATACATAAGAGTCTGAATCCCAAATAGAACTGTGCAGATTTATCCCAGCTTGAAAATCTGTTTAGATGCCAAACAGACGATATGCAGAAGTATGGCAGCTTTAATAACTGTCTGGGAACCAAAGAGAATTACACCAATTTATACAAGCATAAATAAGAGCCTCGATCTCTAATCGAACTGTGCACATTTATCCCAGCTTAAAAATCTGTTTTCATGCCAAATAGAGGGTATGCAGAAGTATTGCAGCTTTATTAACTGTCTGGGAGCCAAGGAGAATTACACCAATTTATGAAAGCATACGTAAGAGTCTGAATCCTAAATAGAACTGTGCAGATTTATCCCAGCTTGAAAATCTGTCTAGATGCCAAATAGAGGATATGCAGAAGTATTGCAGCTTTATTAACTGTCTGGGAGCCAAAGAGAATTACACCAATTTATAAAAGCATACATAAGAGTCTGAATCCCAAATAGAACTGAACAGATTTATCCCAGCTTGAAAATCTGTGTAGATGCCAAACAGAGGATATGCAGAAGTATGGCAGCTTTAATAACTGTCTGGGAACCAAAGAGAATTACACCAATTTATACAAGCATACATAAGAGTCTGAATCCCAAATAGAACTGTGCAGATTTATCCCAGCTTGAAAATCTGTCTAGATGCCAAATAAAGGATATGCAGAAGTATTGCTGCTTTATTCACTGTCTGGGAGCCAAAGAGAATTACACCAATTTATAAAAGCATACATAAGAGTCTGAATCCCAAATAGAACTGTGCAGAATTATCCCAGCTTGAAAATCTGTGTAGATGCCAAACAGAGGATATGGAGAAGTATGGAAGCTTTAATATCTGTCTGGGAACCAAAGAGAATTACACCAATTTATACAAGCATACATAAGAGTCTGAATCCTAAATAGAACTGTGCAGATTTATCCCAGCTTGAAAATCTTTCTAGATGCCAAATAGAGGATATGCAGAAGTATTGCAGCTTTATTAACTGTCTGGGAGCCAAAGAGAATTACACCAATTTATAAAAGCATACATAAGAGTCTGAATCCCAAATAGAACTGTGCAGATTTATCCCAGCTTGAAAATCTGTGTAGATGCCAAACAGAGGATATGCAGAAGTATGGCAGCTTTAATAACTGTCTGGGAACCAAAGAGAATTACACCAATTTATACAAGCATACATAAGAGTCTGAATCCCAAATAGAACTGTGCAGATTTATCCCAGCTTGAAAATCTGTCTAGATGCCAAATAAAGGATATGCGGAAGTATTGCTGCTTTTTTAACTGTCTGGGAGCCAAAGAGAATTACACCAATTTATGAAAGCATACATAAGAGTCTGAATCCCAAATAGAACTGTGCAGATTTATCCTAGCTTGAAAATCTGTCTACATGCCAAATAGAGGGTATGCAGAAGTATTGCAGCTTTATTAACTGTCTGGGAGCCAAGGAGAATTACAAAAATTTATTCAAGCATAAATAAGAGCTTTTATCTCTAATGGAACTGTGCACATTTATCCCAGCTTAAAAATCTGTCTTCATGCCAAATAGAGGGTATGCAGAAGTATGGCAGCTTCATTAACTGTCTGGGAACCAAAGAGAGTTACAGCAATTTATTCAAGCATACAGAACAGTCAGTATACCTAATAGAACTGTGCAGATTTATCCTAGATAGAAAGTCTATCTTCATGCTATATAGAGGATATGCAGAAGTATGGACGCTTTAATACCTGTATAAGAACCAATGAGAGTTACACCAATTTATAAAAGCATACATAAGAGTCTGATTCCCAAATAGAACTGTGCAGATTTATCCCAGCTTGAAAATCTGTGTAGATGCCAAACAGAGGATATGCAGAAGTATGGCAGTTTTAATAACTGTCTGGGAACCAAAGAGAATTACACCAATTTATACAAGCATACATAAGAGTCTGAATCCCAAATAGAACTGTGCAGATTTATCCCAGCTTGAAAATCTGTCTAGATGCCAAATAAAGGATATGCAGAAGTATTGCTGCTTTATTCACTGTCTGGGAGCCAAAGAGAATTACACCAATTTATAAAAGCATACATAAGAGTCTGAATCCCAAATAGAACTGTGCAGAATTATCCCAGCTTGAAAATCTGTGTAGATGCCAAACAGAGGATATGGAGAAGTATGGAAGCTTTAATAACTGTCTGGGAACCAAAGAGAATTACACCAATTTATACAAGCATACATAAGAGTCTGAATCCTAAATAGAACTGTGCAGATTTATCCCAGCTTGAAAATCTTTCTAGATGCCAAATAGAGGATATGCAGAAGTATTGCAGCTTTATTAACTGTCTGGGAGCCAAAGAGTATTACACCAATTTATAAAAGCATACATAAGAGTCTGAATCCCAAATAGAACTGTGCAGATTTATCCCAGCTTGAAAATCTGTCTAGATGCCAAACAGAGGATATGCAGAAGTATTGCTGCTTTATTAACTGTCTGGGAGCCAAAGAGAATTACACCAATTTATGAAAGCATACATAAGAGTCTGAATCCCAAATAGAACTGTGCAGATTTATCCTAGCTTGAAAATCTGTCTACATGCCAAATAGAGGGTATGCAGAAGTATTGCAGCTTTATTAACTGTCTGGGAGCCAAGGAGAATTACAAAAATTTATTCAAGCATAAATAAGAGCTTTGATCTCTAATGGAACTGTGCACATTTATCCCAGCTTAAAAATCTGTCTTCATGCCAAATAGAGGGTATGCAGAAGTATGGCAGCTTCATTAACTGTCTGGGAACCAAAGAGAGTTACACCAATTTATTCAAGCATACAGAACAGTCTGTATACCTAATAGAACTGTGCAGATTTATCCTAGATAGAAAGTCTATCTTCATGCTATATAGAGGATATGCAAAAGTATGGACGCTTTAATACCTGTATAAGAACCAATGAGAGTTACACCAATTTATAAAAGCATACATAAGAGTCTGAATCCCAAATAGAACTGTGCAGATTTATCCCAGCTTGAAAATCTGTGTAGATGCCAAACAGAGGATATGCAGAAGTATGGCAGTTTTATTAACTGTCTGGGAACCAAAGAGAATTTCACCAATTTATACAAGCATACATAAGAGTCTGAATCCCAAATAGAACTGTGCAGATTTATCCCAGCTTGAAAATCTGTCTAGATGCCAAATAAAGGATATGCAGAAGTATTGCTGCTTTATTCACTGTCTGGGAGCCAAAGAGAATTACACCAATTTATAAAAGCATACATAAGAGTCTGAATCCCAAATAGAACTGTGCAGAATTATCCCAGCTTGAAAATCTGTGTAGATGCCAAACAGAGGATATGGAGAAGTATGGAAGCTTTAATAACTGTCTGGGAACCAAAGAGAATTACACCAATTTATACAAGCATACATAAGAGTCTGAATCCTAAATAGAACTGTGCAGATTTATCCCAGCTTGAAAATCTTTCTAGATGCCAAATAGAGGATATGCAGAAGTATTGCAGCTTTATTAACTGTCTGGGAGCCAAAGAGAATTACACCAATTTATACAAGCATACATAAGAGTCTGAATCCCAAATAGAACTGTGCAGATTTATCCCAGCTTGAAAATCTGTGTAGATGCCAAACAGAGGATATGCAGAAGTATGGCAGCTTTAATAACTGTCTGGGAACCAAAGAGAATTACACCAATTTATACAAGCATACATAAGAGTCTGAATCCCAAATAGAACTGTGCAGATTTATCCCAGCTTGAAAATCTGTCTAGATGCCAAATAAAGGATATGCGGAAGTATTGCTGCTTTATTAACTGTCTGGGAGCCAAAGAGAATTACACCAATTTATGAAAGCATACATAAGAGTCTGAATCCCAAATAGAACTGTGCAGATTTATCCTAGCTTGAAAATCTGTCTACATGCCAAATAGAGGGTAAGCAGAAGTATTGCAGCTTTATTAACTGTCTGGGAGCCAAGGAGAATTACAAAAATTTATTCAAGCATAAATAAGAGCTTTGATCTCTAATGGAACTGTGCACATTTATCCCAGCTTAAAAATCTGTCTTCATGCCAAATAGAGGGTATGCAGAAGTATGGCAGCTTCATTAACTGTCTGGGAACCAAAGAGAGTTACACCAATTTATTCAAGCATACAGAACAGTCTGTATACCTAATAGAACTGTGCAGATTTATCCTAGATAGAAAGTCTATCTTCATGCTATATAGAGGATATGCAGAAGTATGGACGCTTTAATACCTGTATAAGAACCAATGAGAGTTACACCAATTTATAAAAGCATACATAAGAGTCTGAATCCCAAATAGAACTGTGCAGATTTATCCCAGCTTGAAAATCTGTGTAGATGCCAAACAGAGGATATGCAGAAGTATGGCAGCTTTAATAACTGTCTGGGAGCCAAAGAGAATTACACCAATTTATAAAAGCATACATAAGAGTCTGAATCCCAAATAGAACTGAACAGATTTATCCCAGCTTGAAAATCTGTGTAGATGCCAAACAGAGGATATGCAGAAGTATGGCAGCTTTAATAACTGTCTGGGAACCAAAGAGAATTACACCAATTTATACAAGCATACAAAAGAGTCTGAATCCCAAATAGAACTGTGCAGATTTATCCCAGCTTGAAAATCTGTCTAGATGCCAAATAAAGGATATGCAGAAGTATTGCTGCTTTATTCACTGTCTGGGAGCCAAAGAGAATTACACCAATTTATAAAAGCATACATAAGAGTCTGAATCCCAAATAGAACTGTGCAGAATTATCCCAGCTTGAAAATCTGTGTAGATGCCAAACAGAGGATATGGAGAAGTATGGAAGCTTTAATAACTGTCTGGGAACCAAAGAGAATTACACCAATTTATACAAGCATACATAAGAGTCTGAATCCCAAATAGAACTGTGCAGATTTATCCCAGCTTGAAAATCTGTCTAGATGCCAAATAGAGGATATGCAGAAGTATTGCAGCTTTATTAACTGTCTGGGAGCCAAGGAGAATTACACCAATTTATGAAAGCATACATAAGAGTCTGAATCCCAAATAGAACTGTGCAGATTTATCCCAGCTTGAAAATCTGTCTAGATGCCAAACAGAGGATATGCAGAAGTATGGCAGCTTTAATAACTGTCTGGGAACCAAAGAGAATTACACCAATTTATACAAGCATAAATAAGAGCCTCGATCTCTAATCGAACTGTGCACATTTATCCCAGCTTTAAAATCTGTTTTCATGCCAAATAGAGGGTATGCAGAAGTTTTGCAGCTTTATTAACTGTCTGGGAGCCAAGGAGAATTACACCAATTTATGAAAGCATACATAAGAGTCTGAATCCTAAATAGAACTGTGCAGATTTATCCCAGCTTGAAAATCTTTCTAGATGCCAAATAGAGGATATGCAGAAGTATTGCAGCTTTATTAACTGTCTGGGAGCCAAAGAGAATTACACCAATTTATAAAAGCATACATAAGAGTCTGAATCCCAAATAGAACTGTGCAGATTTATCCCAGCTTGAAAATCTGTGTAGATGCCAAACAGAGGATATGCAGAAGTATGGCAGTTTTAATAACTGTCTGGGAACCAAAGAGAATTACACCAATTTATACAAGCATACATAAGAGTCTGAATCCCAAATAGAACTGTGCAGATTTATCCCAGCTTGAAAATCTGTCTAGATGCCAAATAAAGGATATGCGGAAGTATTGCTGCTTTATTAACTGTCTGGGAGCCAAAGAGAATTACACCAATTTATGAAAGCATACATAAGAGTCTGAATCCCAAATAGAACTGTGCAGATTTATCCTAGCTTGAAAATCTGTCTACATGCCAAATAGAGGGTATGCAGAAGTATTGCAGCTTTATTAACTGTCTGGGAGCCAAGGAGAATTACAAAAATTTATTCAAGCATAAATAAGAGCTTTGATCTCTAATGGAACTGTGCACATTTATCCCAGCTTAAAAATCTGTCTTCATGCCAAATAGAGGGTATGCAGAAGTATGGCAGCTTCATTAACTGTCTGGGAACCAAAGAGAGTTACACCAATTTATTCAAGCATACAGAACAGTCTGGATACCTAATAGAACTGTGCAGATTTATCCTAGATAGAAAGTCTATCTTCATGCTATATAGAGGATATGCAGAAGTATTATAATATTATAAGTATTATTATAAGATTATAATACCTGTATAAGAACCAATGAGAGTTACACCAATTTATAAAAGCATACATAAGAGTCTGAATCCCAAATAGAACTGTGCAGATTTATCCCAGCTTAAAAATCTGTCTTCATGCCAAATAGAGGGTATGCAGAAGTATGGCAGCTTCATTAACTGTCTGGGAACCAAAGAGAGTTACATTAATTTATACAAGCATACAGAACAGTCTGGATCCCTAATAGAATTGTGCAGATTTATCCTAGATAGAAAGTCTATCTTCATGCTAAATAGAGGATATGGAGAAGTATGGACGCTTTAATACCTGTATAAGAACCAATGAGAGTTACACCAATTTATAAAAGCATACATAAGAGTCTGAATCCCAAATAGAACTGTGCAGATTTATCCCAGCTTGAAAATCTTTCTAGATGCCAAATAGAGGATATGCAGAAGTATTGCAGCTTTATTAACTGTCTGGGAGCCAAAGAGAATTACACCAATTTATAAAAGCATAAATAAGAGCTTTGATCTCTAATGGAACTGTGCACATTTATCCCAGCTTAAAAATCTGTCTTCATGCCAAATAGAGGATATGCAGAAGTATTGCAGCTTTATTAACTGTCTGGGAGCCAAGAAGAATTACAAAAATTTATACAAGCATAAATAAGAGCTTCGATCTCCAATGGAACTGTGCACATTTATCCCAGCTTAAAAATCTGTCTTCATGCCAAATAGAGGGTATGCAGAAGTATGGCAGCTTTATTAACTGTATGGAAGCTAAGGAGAATTACACCAATTTATGAAAGCATACACAAGAGTCTGAATCTCAAATAGAACTGTGCAGATTTATCCCAGTTTGAAAATCTGTGTAGATACAATACAGAGGATATAAATAAGTATGGCAGCTTTAATAACTGTCTGGGAACCAAAGAGAATTACACCAATTTATACAAGCATACATAAGAGTCTGAATCCCAAATAGAACTGTGCAGATTTATCCCAGCATGAAAATCTGTCTAGATGCCAAAAAGAGGGTATGCAGAAGTGATGCAGCTTCATTAACTGTCTGGGAGCCAAGGAGAATTACACCAATTTATGAAAGCATACATAAGAGTCTGAATCCCAAATAGAACTATGCAGATTTATCCCAGCTTGAAAATCTGTCTAGATGCCAAACAGAGGATATGCAGAAGTATGGCCGCTTTAATAACTGTCTGGGAACCAAAGAGAATTACACCAATTTATACAAGCATAAATAAGAGCCTCGATCTCTAATCGAGCTTTGCACATTTATCCCAGCTTAAAAATCTGTTTTCATGCCAAATAGAGGGTATGCAGAAGTATTGCAGCTTTATTAACTGTCTGGGAGCCAAGGAGAATTACACCAATTTATGAAAGCATACATAAGAGTCTGAATCCTAAATAGAACTGTGCAGATTTATCCCAGCTTGAAAATCTGTCTATATGGCAAATATAGGATATGCAGAAGTATTGCAGCTTTATTAACTGTCTGAGAGCCAAAGAGAATTAAACCAATTTATAAAAGCATACATAAGAGTCTGAATCCCAAATATAACTGTGCAGATTTATCCCAGCTTGAAAATCTGTGTAGATGCCAAACAGAGGATATGCAGAAGTATGGCAGATTTAATAACTGTCTGGGAACCAAAGAGAATTACACCAATTTATACAAGCATACATAAGAGTCTGAATCCCAAATAGAACTGTGCAGATTTATCCTAGCTTGAAAATCTGTCTACATGCCAAATAGAGGGTATGCAGAAGTATTGCAGCTTTATTAACTGTCTGGAAGCCAAAGAGAATTACACCAATTTATAAAAGCATACATAAGAGTCTGAATCCCAAATAGAACTGTGCAGAATTATCCCAGCTTGAAAATCTGTCTACATGCCAAACAGAGGATATGGAGAAGTATGGAAGCTTTAATAACTGTCTGGGAACCAAAGAGAATTACTCCAATTTATACAACCATACATAAGAGTCTGAATCCCAAATAGAACTGTGCAGATTTATCCCAGTTTAAAAATCTGTGTAGATACCATACAGAGGATATAAAGAAGTATGGCAGCTTTAATAACTGTCTGGGAACCAAAGAGAATTACACCAATTTATACAAGCATACATAAGAGTCTGAATCCCAAATAGAACTGTGCAGATTTATCCCAGCATGAAAATCTGTCTAGATGCCAAATAGAGGGTATGCAGAAGTGATGCAGCTTCATTAACTGTCTGGGAGCCAAAGAGAATTACACCAATTTATGAAAGCATACATAAGAGTCTGAATCCCAAATAGAACTATGCAGATTTATCCCAGCTTGAAAATCTGTCTAGATGCCAAACAGAGGATATGCAGAAGTATGGCCGCTTTAATAACTGTCTGGGAACCAAAGAGAATTACACCAATTTATACAAGCATAAATAAGAGCCTCGATCTCTAATCGAGCTTTGCACATTTATCCCAGCTTAAAAATCTGTTTTCATGCCAAATAGAGGGTATGCAGAAGTATTGCAGCTTTATTAACTGTCTGGGAGACAAGGAGAATTACACCAATTTATGAAAGCATACATGAGAGTCTGAATCCTAAATAGAACTGTGCAGATTTATCCCAGCTTGAAAATCTGTCTATATGGCAAATATAGGATATGCAGAAGTATTGCAGCTTTATTAACTGTCTGGGAGCCAAAGAGAATTAAACCAATTTATAAAAGCATAGATAAGAGTCTGAATCCCAAATATAACTGTGCAGATTTATCCCAGCTTGAAAATCTGTGTAGATGCCAAACAGAGGATATGCAGAAGTATGGCAGATTAAATAACTGTCTGGGAACCAAAGAGAATTACACCAATTTATACAAGCATACATAAGAGTCTGAATCCCAAATAGAACTGTGCAGATTTATCCTAGCTTGAAAATCTGTCTACATGCCAAATAGAGGGTATGCAGAAGTATTGCAGCTTTATTAACTGTCTGGAAGCCAAAGAGAATTACACCAATTTATAAAAGCATACATAAGAGTCTGAATCCCAAATAGAACTGTGCAGATTTATCCCAGCTTGAAAATCTATCTAGATACCAAATAAAGGATATGCAGAAGTATTGCTGCTTTATTAACTGTCTGGGAGCCAAAGAGAATTACACCAATTTATGAAAGCATACATAAGAGTCTGAATCCCAAATAGAACTGTGCAGATTTATCCTAGCTTGAAAATCTGTCTACATGCCAAATAGAGGGTATGCAGAAGTATTGCAGCTTTATTAACTGTCTGGGAGCCAAGGAGAATTACAAAAATTTATACAAGCATAAATAAGAGCTTTGATCTCCAATGGAACTGTGCACATTTATCCCAGCTTAAAAATCTGTCTTCATGCCAAATAGAGGGTATGCAGAAGTATGGCAGCTTCATTAACTGTCTGGGAACCAAAGAGAGTTACATTAATTTATACAAGCATACAGAACAGTCTGGATCCCTAATAGAATTGTGCAGATTTATCCTAGATAGAAAGTCTATCTTCATGCTAAATAGAGGATATGGAGAAGTATGGACGCTTTAATACCTGTATAAGAACCAATGAGAGTTACACCAATTTATAAAAGCATACATAAGAGTCTGAATCCCAAATAGAACTGTGCAGATTTATCCCAGCTTGAAAATCTGTGTAGATGCCAAACAGAGGATATCAGAAGTATGGAAGCTTTAATAACTGTCTGGGAACCAAAGAGAATTACACCAATTTATACAAGCATACATAAGAGTCTGAATCCCAAATAGAACTGTGCAGATTTATCCCAGCTTGAAAAACTGTCTAGATGCCAAATAAAGGATATGCAGAAGTATTGCTGCTTTATTAACTGTCTGGGAGCCAAAGAGAATTACACCAATTTATAAAAGCATACATAAGAGTCTGAATCCCAAATAGAACTGTGCAGATTTATCCCAGCTTGAAAATCTGTCTAGATGCCAAACAGAGGATATGCAGAAGTATGGCAGCTTTAATAACTGTCTGGGAACCAAAGAGAATTACACCAATTTATACAAGCATAAATAAGAGCCTCGATCTCTAATCGAACTGTGCACATTTATCCCAGCTTAAAAATCTGTTTTTATGCCAAATAGAGGGTATGCAGAAGTATTGCAGCTTTATTAACTGTCTGGGAGCCAAGGAGAATTACACCAATTTATGAAAGCATACGTAAGAGTCTGAATCCTAAATAGAAATGTGCAGATTTATCCCAGCTTGAAAATCTGTCTAGATGCCAAATAGAGGATATGCAGAAGTATTGCAGCTTTATTAACTGTCTGGGAGCCAAAGAGAATTACACCAATTTATAAAAGCATACATAAGAGTCTGAATCCCAAATAGAACTGAACAGATTTATCCCAGCTTGAAAATCTATGTTTATGCCAAACAGAGGATATGCAGAAGTATGGCAGCTTTAATAACTGTCTGGGAACCAAAGAGAATTACACCAATTTATACAAGCATACATAAGAGTCTGAATCCCAAATAGAACTGTGCAGATTTATCCCAGCTTGAAAATCTGTGTAGATGCCAAATAAAGGATATGCAGAAGTATTGCTGCTTTATTCACTGTCTGGGAGCCAAAGAGAATTTCACCAATTTATAAAAGCATACATAAGAGTCTGAATCCCAAATAGAACTGTGCAGTATTATCCCAGCTTGAAAATCTGTGTAGATGCCAAACAGAGGATATGGAGAAGTATGAAAGCTTTAATAACTGTCTGGGAACCAAAGAGAATTACACCAATTTATACAAGCATACATAAGAGTCTGAATCCCAAATAGAACTGTGCAGATTTATCCCAGCTTGAAAATCTGTCTAGATGCCAAATAGAGGATATGCAGAAGTATTGCAGCTTTATTAACTGTCTGGGAGCCAAGGAGAATTACACCAATTTATGAAAGCATACATAAGAGTCTGAATCCCAAATAGAACTGTGCAGATTTATCCCAGCTTGAAAATCTGTCTAGATGCCAAACAGAGGATATGCAGAAGTATGGCAGCTTTAATAACTGTCTGGGAACCAAAGAGAATTACACCAATTTATACAAGCATACATAAGAGTCTGAATCCCAAATAGAACTGTGCAGATTTATCCTAGCTTGAAAATCTGTCTAGATACCAAATAAAGGATATGCAGAAGTATTGCTGCTTTATTAACTGTCTGGGAGCCAAAGAGAATTACACCAATTTATGAAAGCATACATAAGAGTCTGAATCCCAAATAGAACTGTGCAGATTTATCCTAGCTTGAAAATCTGTCTACATGCCAAATAGAGGGTATGCAGAAGTATTGCAGCTTTATTAACTGTCTGGGAGCCAAGGAGAATTACAAAAATTTATACAAGCATAAATAAGAGCTTTGATCTCCAATGGAACTGTGCACATTTATCCCAGCTTAAAAATCTGTCTTCATGCCAAATAGAGGGTATGCAGAAGTATGGCAGCTTCATTAACTGTCTGGGAACCAAAGAGAGTTACATTAATTTATACAAGCATACAGAACAGTCTGGATCCCTAATAGAATTGTGCAGATTTATCCTAGATAGAAAGTCTATCTTCATGCTAAATAGAGGATATGGAGAAGTATGGACGCTTTAATACCTGTATAAGAACCAATGAGAGTTACACCAATTTATAAAAGCATACATAAGAGTCTGAATCCCAAATAGAACTGTGCAGATTTATCCCAGCTTGAAAATCTGTGTAGATGCCAAACAGAGGATATCAGAAGTATGGAAGCTTTAATAACTGTCTGGGAACCAAAGAGAATTACACCAATTTATACAAGCATACATAAGAGTCTGAATCCCAAATAGAACTGTGCAGATTTATCCCAGCTTGAAAAATTGTCTAGATGCCAAATAAAGGATATGCAGAAGTATTGCTGCTTTATTAACTGTCTGGGAGCCAAAGAGAATTACACCAATTTATAAAAGCATACATAAGAGTCTGAATCCCAAATAGAACTGTGCAGATTTATCCCAGCTTGAAAATCTGTCTAGATGCCAAACAGAGGATATGCAGAAGTATGGCAGCTTTAATAACTGTCTGGGAACCAAAGAGAATTACACCAATTTATACAAGCATAAATAAGAGCCTCGATCTCTAATCGAACTGTGCACATTTATCCCAGCTTAAAAATCTGTTTTTATGGCAAATAGAGGGTATGCAGAAGTATTGCAGCTTTATTAACTGTCTGGGAGCCAAGGAGAATTACACCAATTTATGAAAGC
This sequence comes from Acanthosoma haemorrhoidale, assembly GCA_930367205.1. Lineage (NCBI taxonomy): Eukaryota > Metazoa > Arthropoda > Insecta > Hemiptera > Acanthosomatidae > Acanthosoma > Acanthosoma haemorrhoidale. The sequence continues at coordinate 109,757,227 of OV884009.1, read as the reverse complement.
ATACGTAAGAGTCTGAATCCTAAATAGAACTGTGCAGATTTATCCCAGCTTGAAAATCTGTCTAGATGCCAAATAGAGGATATGCAGAAGTATTGCAGCTTTATTAACTGTCTGGGAGCCAAAGAGAATTACACCAATTTATAAAAGCATACATAAGAGTCTGAATCCCAAATAGAACTGAACAGATTTATCCCAGCTTGAAAATCTATGTAGATGCCAAACAGAGGATATGCAGAAGTATGGCAGCTTTAATAACTGTCTGGGAACCAAAGAGAATTACACCAATTTATACAAGCATACATAAGAGTCTGAATCCCAAATAGAACTGTGCAGATTTATCCCAGCTTGAAAATCTGTCTAGATGCCAAATAAAGGATATGCAGAAGTATTGCTGCTTTATTCACTGTCTGGGAGCCAAAGAGAATTACACCAATTTATAAAAGCATACATAAGAGTCTGAATCCCAAATAGAACTGTGCAGAATTATCCCAGCTTGAAAATCTGTGTAGATGCCAAACAGAGGATATGGAGAAGTATGAAAGCTTTAATAACTGTCTGGGAACCAAAGAGAATTACACCAATTTATACAAGCATACATAAGAGTCTGAATCCCAAATAGAACTGTGCAGATTTATCCCAGCTTGAAAATCTGTCTAGATGCCAAATAGAGGATATGCAGAAGTATTGCAGCTTTATTAACTGTCTGGGAGCCAAGGAGAATTACACCAATTTATGAAAGCATACATAAGAGTCTGAATCCCAAATAGAACTGTGCAGATTTATCCCAGCTTGAAAATCTGTCTAGATGCCAAACAGAGGATATGCAGAAGTATGGCAGCTTTAATAACTGTCTGGGAACCAAAGAGAATTACACCAATTTATACAAGCATAAATAAGAGCCTCGATCTCTAATCGAACTGTGCACATTTATCCCAGCTTAAAAATCTGTTTTCATGCCAAATAGAGGGTATGCAGAAGTATTGCAGCTTTATTAACTGTCTGGGAGCCAAGGAGAATTACACCAATTTATGAAAGCATACATAAGAGTCTGAATCCTAAATAGAACTGTGCAGATTTATCCCAGCTTGAAAATCTTTCTAGATGCCAAATAGAGGATATGCAGAAGTATTGCAGCTTTATTAACTGTCTGGGAACCAAAGAGAATTACACCAATTTATAAAAGCATACATAAGAGTCTGAATCCCAAATAGAACTTTGCAGATTTATCCCAGCTTGAAAATCTGTGTAGATGCCAAACAGAGGATATGCAGAAGTATGGCAGCTTTCAGAACTGTCTGGGAACCAAAGAGAATTACACCAATTTATACAAGCATAAATAAGAGCCTCGATCTCAAATGGAACTGGGCACATTTATCCCAGCTTGAAAATCTGTTTTCATGCCAAATAGAGGGTATGCAGAAGTATTGCATCTTTATTAACTGTCTGGGAGCCAAGGAGAATTACACCAATTTATGAAAGCATACATAAGAGTCTGAATCCTAAATTGAACTGTGCAGATTTATCCCAGCTTGAAAATCTGTCTTCATGCCAAATAGAGGGTATGCAGAAGTATTGCAGCTTTATTAACTGTCTGGGAGCCAAGGAGAATTACAAAAATTTATACAAGCATAAATAAGAGCTTTGATCTCCAATGGAACTGTGCACATTTATCCCAGCTTGAAAATCTGTCTTCATGCCAAATAGAGGGTATGCAGAAGTATGGCAGCCCCATTAACTGTCTGGGAGCCAAGGAGAATTACACCAATTTATGAAAGCATACATAAGAGTCTGAATCCCAAATAGAACTGTGCAGATTTATCCCAGCTTGAAAATCTGTCTAGATGCCAAACAGAGGATATGCAGAAGTATGGCAGCTTTAATAACTGTCTGGGAACCAAAGAGAATTACACCAATTTATACAAGCATAAATAAGAGCCTCGATCTCTAATCGAACTGTGCACATTTATCCCAGCTTAAAAATCTGTTTTCATGCCAAATAGAGGGTATGCAGAAGTATTGCAGCTTTATTAACTGTCTGGGAGCCAAAGAGAATTACACCAATTTATGAAAGCATACATAAGAGTCTGAATCCCAAATAGAACTGTGCAGATTTATCCTAGCTTGAAAATCTGTCTACATGCCAAATAGAGGGTATGCAGAAGTATTGCAGCTTTATTAACTGTCTGGGAGCCAAGGAGAATTACAAAAATTTATACAAGCATAAACAAGAGATTTGATCTCCAATGGAACTGTGCACATTTATCCCAGCTTAAAAATCTGTCTTCATGCCAAATAGAGGGTATGCAGAAGTATGGCAGCTTCATTAACTGTCTGGGAACCAAAGAGAGTTACACCAATTTATTCAAGCATACAGAACAGTCTGGATACCTAATAGAACTGTGCAGATTTATCCTAGATAGAAAGTCTATCTTCATGCTAAATAGAGGGTATGCAGAAGTATCGCAGCTTTATTAACTGTCTGGGAGCCAAGGAGAATTACACCAATTTATGAAAGCATACGTAACAGTCTGAATCCTAAATAGAACTGTGCAGATTTATCCCAGCTTGAAAATCTGTCTAGATGCCAAATAGAGGATATGCAGAAGTATTGCAGCTTTATTAACTGTCTGGGAGCCAAAGAGAATTACACCAATTTATAAAAGCATACATAAGAGTCTGAATCCCAAATAGAACTGAACAGATTTATCCCAGCTTGAAAATCTATGTAGATGCCAAACAGAGGATATGCAGAAGTATGGCAGCTTTAATAACTGTCTGGGAACCAAAGAGAATTACACCAATTTATACAAGCATACATAAGAGTCTGAATCCCAAATAGAACTGTGCAGATTTATCCCAGCTTGAAAATCTTTCTAGATGCCAAATAGAGGATATGCAGAAGTATTGCAGCTTTATTAACTGTCTGGGAGCCAAAGAGAATTACACCAATTTATAAAAGCATACATAAGAGTCTGAATCCCAAATAGAACTGAACAGATTTATCCCAGCTTGAAAATCTGTGTAGATGCCAAACAGAGGATATGCAGAAGTATGGCAGCTTTAATAACTGTCTGGGAACCAAAGAGAATTACACCAATTTATACAAGCATACATAAGAGTCTGAATCCCAAATAGAACTGTGCAGATTTATCCCAGCTTGAAAATCTGTGTAGATGCCAAACAGAGGATATCAGAAGTATGGAAGCTTTAATAACCGTCTGGGAACCAAAGAGAATTACACCAATTTATACAAGCATACATAAGAGTCTGAATCCCAAATAGAACTGTGCAGATTTATCTTAGCTTGAAAATCTGTCTAGATGCCAAATAGAGGATATGCAGAAGTATGGCAGCTTTCAGAACTGTCTGGGAACCAAAGAGAATTACACCAATTTATACAAGCATAAATAAGAGCCTCGATCTCAAATGGAACTGGGCACATTTATCCCAGCTTGAAAATCTGTTTTCATGCCAAATAGAGGGTATGCAGAAGTATTGCATCTTTATTAACTGTCTGGGAGCCAAGGAGAATTACACCAATTTATGAAAGCATACATAGGAGTCTGAATCCCAAATAGAACTGTGCAGATTTATCCCAGTTTGAAAATCTGTGTAGATGCCAAACAGAGGATATAAAGAAGTATGGCAGCTTTAATAACTGTCTGGGAACCAAAGAGAATTACACCAATTTATACAAGCATACATAAGAGTCTGAATTCCAAATAGAACTGTGCAGATTTATCCCAGCTTGAAAATCTGTCTAGATTTTAAATAGAGGATATGCAGAAGTATGACAGCTTTATTAACTGTATGGGAGCCAAGGAGAATTACACCAATTTATGAAAGCATACATAAGATTCTGAATCCTAAATTGAACTGTGCAGATTTATCCCAGCTTGAAAATCTGTCTTCATGCCAAATAGAGGGTATGCAGAAGTATTGCAGCTTTATTAACTGTCTGGGAGCCAAGGAGAATTACAAAAATTTATACAAGCATAAATAAGAGCTTTGATCTCCAATGGAACTGTGCACATTTATCCCAGCTTGAAAATCTGTCTTCATGCCAAATAGAGGGTATGCAGAAGTATGGCAGCCCCATTAACTGTCTGGGAGCCAAGGAGAATTACACCAATTTATGAAAGCATACATAAGAGTCTGAATCCCAAATAGAACTGTGCAGATTTATCCCAGCTTGAAAATCTGTCTAGATGCCAAACAGAGGGTATGCAGAAGTATGGCAGCTTTAATAACTGTCTGGGAACCAAAGAGAATTACACCAATTTATACAAGCATAAATAAGAGCCTCGATCTCTAATCGAACTGTGCACATTTATCCCAGCTTAAAAATCTGTTTTCATGCCAAATAGAGGGTATGCAGAAGTATTGCAGCTTTATTAACTGTCTGGGAGCCAAAGAGAATTACACCAATTTATGAAAGCATACATAAGAGTCTGAATCCCAAATAGAACTGTGCAGATTTATCCTAGCTTGAAAATCTGTCTACATGCCAAATAGAGGGTATGCAGAAGTATTGCAGCTTTATTAACTGTCTGGGAGCCAAGGAGAATTACAAAAATTTATACAAGCATAAACAAGAGCTTTGATCTCCAATGGAACTGTGCACATTTATCCCAGCTTAAAAATCTGTCTTCATGCCAAATAGAGGGTATGCAGAAGTATGGCAGCTTCATTAACTGTCTGGGAACCAAAGAGAGTTACACCAATTTATTCAAGCATACAGAACAGTCTGGATACCTAATAGAACTGTGCAGATTTATCCTAGATAGAAAGTCTATCTTCATGCTAAATAGAGGGTATGCAGAAGTATTGCAGCTTTATTAACTGTCTGGGAGCCAAGGAGAATTACACCAATTTATGAAATCATACATAAGAGTCTGAATCCCAAATAGAACTGTGCAGATTTATCCCAGCTTGAAAATCTTTCTAGATGCCAAATAGAGGATATGCAGAAGTATTGCAGCTTTATTAACTGTCTGGGAGCCAAAGAGAATTACACCAATTTATAAAAGCATACATAAGAGTCTGAATCCCAAATAGAACTGTGCAGATTAATCCCAGCTTGAAAATCTGTGTAGATGCCAAACAGAGGATATGCAGAAGTATGGCAGCTTTAATAACTGTCTGGGAACCAAAGAGAATTACACCAATTTATACAAGCATACATAAGAGCCTCGATCTCTAATCGAACTGTGCACATTTATCCCAGCTTAAAAATCTGTTTTCATGCCAAATAGAGGGTATGCAGAAGTATGGAAGCTTTAATAACTGTCTGGGAACCAAAGAGAATTACACCAATTTATACAAGCATACATAAGAGTCTGAATCCCAAATAGAACTGTGCAGATTTATCCCAGCTTGAAAATCTGTCTAGATGCCAAATAGAGGATATGCAGAAGTATGGCAGCTTTAATAACTGTCTGGGAACCAAAGAGAATTACACCAATTTATACAAGCATACATAAGAGTCTGAATCCCAAATAGAACTGTGCAGATTTATCCCAGCTTAAAAATCTGTCTTCATGCCAAATAGAGGGTATGCAGAAGTATGGCAGCTTCATTAACTGTCTGGGAACCAAAGAGAGTTACACCAATTTATTCAAGCATACAGAACAGTCTGGATACCTAATAGAACTGTGCAGATTTATCCTAGATAGAAAGTCTATCTTCATGCTAAATAGAGGATATGCAGAAGTATGGACGCTTTAATACCTGTATAAGAACCAATGAGAGTTACACCAATTTATAAAAGCATACATAAGAGTCTGAATCCCAAATAGAACTGTGCAGATTTATCCCAGCTTGAAAATCTGTGTAGATGCCAAACAGAGGATATGCAGAAGTATGGCAGCTTTAATAACTGTCTGGGAACAAAAGAGAATTACACCAATTTATACAAGCATACATAAGAGTCTGAATCCCAAATAGAACTGTGCAGATTTATCCCAGCTTGAAAATCTGTCTAGATGCCAAATAAAGGATATGCAGAAGTATTGCTGCTTTATTAACTGTCTGGGAGCGAATGAGAATTACACCAATTTATAAAAGCATACATAAGAGTCTGAATCCCAAATAGAACTGTGCAGAATTATCCCAGCTTGAAAATCTGTGTAGATGCCAAACAGAGGATATGGAGAAGTATGGAAGCTTTATTAACTGTCTGGGAACCAAAGAGAATTACACCAATTTATACAAGCATACATAAGAGTCTGAATCCCAAATAGAACTGTGCAGATTTATCTTAGCTTGAAACTCTGTCTAGATGCCAAATAGAGGATATGCAGAAGTATGGCAGCTTTCAGAACTGTCTGGGAACCAAAGAGAATTACACCAATTTATACAAGCATAAATAAGAGCCTCGATCTCAAATGGAACTGGGCACATTTATCCCAGCTTGAAAATCTGTTTTCATGCCAAATAGAGGGTATGCAGAAGTATTGCATCTTTATTAACTGTCTGGGAGCCAAGGAGAATTACACCAATTTATGAAAGCATACATAAGAGTCTGAATCCCAAATAGAACTGTGCAGATTTATCCCAGTTTGAAAATCTGTGTAGATGCCAAACAGAGGATATAAAGAAGTATGGCAGCTTTAATAACTGTCTGGGAACCAAAGAGAATTACACCAATTTATACAAGCATACATAAGAGTCTGAATTCCAAATAGAACTGTGCAGATTTATCCCAGCTTGAAAATCTGTCTAGATTTTAAATAGAGGATATGCAGAAGTATGACAGCTTTATTAACTGTATGGGAGCCAAGGAGAATTACACCAATTTATGAAAGCATACATAAGATTCTGAATCCTAAATTGAACTGTGCAGATTTATCCCAGCTTGAAAATCTGTCTTCATGCCAAATAGAGGGTATGCAGAAGTATTGCAGCTTTATTAACTGTCTGGGAGCCAAGGAGAATTACAAAAATTTATACAAGCATAAATAAGAGCTTTGATCTCCAATGGAACTGTGCACATTTATCCCAGCTTGAAAATCTGTCTTCATGCCAAATAGAGGGTATGCAGAAGTATGGCAGCCCCATTAACTGTCTGGGAGCCAAGGAGAATTACACCAATTTATGAAAGCATACATAAGAGTCTGAATCCCAAATAGAACTGTGCAGATTTATCCCAGCTTGAAAATCTGTCTAGATGCCAAACAGAGGATATGCAGAAGTATGGCAGCTTTAATAACTGTCTGGGAACCAAAGAGAATTACACCAATTTATACAAGCATAAATAAGAGCCTCGATCTCTAATCGAACTGTGCACATTTATCCCAGCTTAAAAATCTGTTTTCATGCCAAATAGAGGGTATGCAGAAGTATTGCAGCTTTATTAACTGTCTGGGAGCCAAAGAGAATTACACCAATTTATGAAAGCATACATAAGAGTCTGAATCCCAAATAGAACTGTGCAGATTTATCCTAGCTTGAAAATCTGTCTACATGCCAAATAGAGGGTATGCAGAAGTATTGCAGCTTTATTAACTGTCTGGGAGCCAAGGAGAATTACAAAAATTTATACAAGCATAAACAAGAGCTTTGATCTCCAATGGAACTGTGCACATTTATCCCAGCTTAAAAATCTGTCTTCATGCCAAATAGAGGGTATGCAGAAGTATGGCAGCTTCATTAACTGTCTGGGAACCAAAGAGAGTTACACCAATTTATTCAAGCATACAGAACAGTCTGGATACCTAATAGAACTGTGCAGATTTATCCTAGATAGAAAGTCTATCTTCATGCTAAATAGAGGGTATGCAGAAGTATTGCAGCTTTATTAACTGTCTGGGAGCCAAGGAGAATTACACCAATTTATGAAATCATACATAAGAGTCTGAATCCCAAATAGAACTGTGCAGATTTATCCCAGCTTGAAAATCTTTCTAGATGCCAAATAGAGGATATGCAGAAGTATTGCAGCTTTATTAACTGTCTGGGAGCCAAAGAGAATTACACCAATTTATAAAAGCATACATAAGAGTCTGAATCCCAAATAGAACTGTGCAGATTTATCCCAGCTTAAAAATCTGTCTTCATGCCAAATAGAGGGTATGCAGAAGTATGGCAGCTTCATTAACTGTCTGGGAACCAAAGAGAGTTACACCAATTTATTCAAGCATACAGAACAGTCTGGATACCTAATAGAACTGTGCAGATTTATCCTAGATAGAAAGTCTATCTTCATGCTAAATAGAGGATATGCAGAAGTATGGACGCTTTAATACCTGTATAAGAACCAATGAGAGTTACACCAATTTATAAAAGCATACATAAGAGTCTGAATCCCAAATAGAACTGTGCAGATTTATCCCAGCTTGAAAATCTGTGTAGATGCCAAACAGAGGATATGCAGAAGTATGGCAGCTTTAATAACTGTCTGGGAACCAAAGAGAATTACACCAATTTATACAAGCATACATAAGAGTCTGAATCCCAAATAGAACTGTGCAGATTTATCCCAGCTTGAAAATCTGTCTAGATGCCAAATAAAGGATATGCAGAAGTATTGCTGCTTTATTAACTGTCTGGGAGCGAATGAGAATTACACCAATTTATAAAAGCATACATAAGAGTCTGAATCCCAAATAGAACTGTGCAGATTTATCCCAGCTTGAAAATCTGTGTAGATGCCAAACAGAGGATATGGAGAAGTATGGAAGCTTTATTAACTGTCTGGGAACCAAAGAGAATTACACCAATTTATACAAGCATACATAAGAGTCTGAATCCCAAATAGAACTGTGCAGATTTATCTTAGCTTGAAACTCTGTCTAGATGCCAAATAGAGGATATGCAGAAGTATGGCAGCTTTCAGAACTGTCTGGGAACCAAAGAGAATTACACCAATTTATACAAGCATAAATAAGAGCCTCGATCTCAAATGGAACTGGGCACATTTATCCCAGCTTGAAAATCTGTTTTCATGCCAAATAGAGGGTATGCAGAAGTATTGCATCTTTATTAACTGTCTGGGAGCCAAGGAGAATTACACCAATTTATGAAAGCATACATAGGAGTCTGAATCCCAAATAGAACTGTGCAGATTTATCCCAGTTTGAAAATCTGTGTAGATGCCAAACAGAGGATATAAATAAGTATGGCAGCTTTAATAACTGTCTGGGAACCAAAGAGAATTACACCAATTTATACAAGCATACATAAGAGTCTGAATTCCAAATAGAACTGTGCAGATTTATCCCAGCTTGAAAATCTGTCTAGATTTTAAATAGAGGATATGCAGAAGTATGACAGCTTTATTAACTGTATGGGAGCCAAGGAGAATTACACCAATTTATGAAAGCATACATAAGAGTCTGAATCCTAAATTGAACTGTGCAGATTTATCCCAGCTTGAAAATCTGTCTTCATGCCAAATAGAGGGTATGCAGAAGTATTGCAGCTTTATTAACTGTCTGGGAGCCAAGGAGAATTACAAAAATTTATACAAGCATAAATAAGAGCTTTGATCTCCAATGGAACTGTGCACATTTATCCCAGCTTGAAAATCTGTCTTCATGCCAAATAGAGGGTATGCAGAAGTATGGCAGCCCCATTAACTGTCTGGGAGCCAAGGAGAATTACACCAATTTATGAAAGCATACATAAGAGTCTGAATCCCAAATAGAACTGTGCAGATTTATCCCAGCTTGAAAATCTGTCTAGATGCCAAACAGAGGATATGCAGAAGTATGGCAGCTTTAATAACTGTCTGGGAACCAAAGAGAATTACACCAATTTATACAAGCATAAATAAGAGCCTCGATCTCTAATCGAACTGTGCACATTTATCCCAGCTTAAAAATCTGTTTTCATGCCAAATAGAGGGTATGCAGAAGTATTGCAGCTTTATTAACTGTCTGGGAGCCAAAGAGAATTACACCAATTTATGAAAGCATACATAAGAGTCTGAATCCCAAATAGAACTGTGCAGATTTATCCTAGCTTGAAAATCTGTCTACATGCCAAATAGAGGGTATGCAGAAGTATTGCAGCTTTATTAACTGTCTGGGAGCCAAGGAGAATTACAAAAATTTATACAAGCATAAACAAGAGCTTTGATCTCCAATGGAACTGTGCACATTTATCCCAGCTTAAAAATCTGTCTTCATCCCAAATAGAGGGTATGCAGAAGTATGGCAGCTTCATTAACTGTCTGGGAACCAAAGAGAGTTACACCAATTTATTCAAGCATACAGAACAGTCTGGATACCTAATAGAACTGTGCAGATTTATCCTAGATAGAAAGTCTATCTTCATGCTAAATAGAGGGTATGCAGAAGTATTGCAGCTTTATTAACTGTCTGGGAGCCAAGGAGAATTACACCAATTTATGAAAGCATACATAAGAGTCTGAATCCCAAATAGAACTGTGCAGATTTATCCCAGCTTGAAAATCTTTCTAGATGCCAAATAGAGGATATGCAGAAGTATTGCAGCTTTATTAACTGTCTGGGAGCCAAAGAGAATTACACCAATTTATAAAAGCATACATAAGAGTCTGAATCCCAAATAGAACTGTGCAGATTTATCCCAGCTTGAAAATCTGTGTAGATGCCAAACAGAGGATATGCAGAAGTATGGCAGCTTTAATAACTGTCTGGGAACCAAAGAGAATTACACCAATTTATACAAGCATACATAAGAGCCTCGATCTCTAATCGAACTGTGCACATTTATCCCAGCTTAAAAATCTGTTTTCATGCCAAATAGAGGGTATGCAGAAGTATGGAAGCTTTAATAACTGTCTGGGAACCAAAGAGAATTACACCAATTTATACAAGCATACATAAGAGTCTGAATCCCAAATAGAACTGTGCAGATTTATCCCAGCTTGAAAATCTGTCTAGATGCCAAATAGAGGATATGCAGAAGTATGGCAGCTTTAATAACTGTCTGGGAACCAAAGAGAATTACACCAATTTATACAAGCATACATAAGAGTCTGAATCCCAAATAGAACTGTGCAGATTTATCCCAGCTTAAAAATCTGTCTTCATGCCAAATAGAGGGTATGCAGAAGTATGGCAGCTTCATAAACTGTCTGGGAACCAAAGAGAGTTACACCAATTTATTCAAGCATACAGAACAGTCTGGATACCTAATAGAACTGTGCAGATTTATCCTAGATAGAAAGTCTATCTTCATGCTAAATAGAGGATATGCAGAAGTATGGACGCTTTAATACCTGTATAAGAACCAATGAGAGTTACACCAATTTATAAAAGCATACATAAGAGTCTGAATCCCAAATAGAACTGTGCAGATTTATCCCAGCTTGAAAATCTGTGTAGATGCCAAACAGAGGATATGCAGAAGTATGGCAGCTTTAATAACTGTCTGGGAACCAAAGAGAATTACACCAATTTATACAAGCATACATAAGAGTCTGAATCCCAAATAGAACTGTGCAGATTTATCCCAGCTTGAAAATCTGTCTAGATGCCAAATAAAGGATATGCAGAAGTATTGCTGCTTTATTAACTGTCTGGGAGCCAATGAGAATTACACCAATTTATAAAAGCATACATAAGAGTCTGAATCCCAAATAGAACTGTGCAGAATTATCCCAGCTTGAAAATCTGTGTAGATGCCAAACAGAGGATATGGAGAAGTATGGAAGCTTTAATAACTGTCTGGGAACCAAAGAGAATTACACCAATTTATACAAGCATACATAAGAGTCTGAATCCCAAATAGAACTGTGCAGATTTATCCCAGCTTGAAAATCTGTCTAGATGCCAAATAGAGGATATGCAGAAGTATGGCAGCTTTGATAACTGTCTGGGAACCAAAGAGAATAACACCAATTTATACAAGCATACATAAGAGTCTGAATCCCAAATAGAACTGTGCAGATTTATCCCAGCTTGAAAATCCGTGTAGATGCCAAACAGAGGATATGCAGAAGTATGGCAGCTTTAATAACTGTCTGGGAACCAAAGAGAATTACACCAATTTATACAAGCATACATAAGAGTCTGAATCCCAAATAGAACTGTGCAGATTTATCCCAGCTTGAAAATCTGTCTAGATGCCAAATAAAGGATATGCAGAAGTATTGCTGCTTTATTAACTGTCTGGGAGCCAATGAGAATTACACCAATTTATAAAAGCATACATAAGAGTCTGAATCCCAAATAGAACTGTGCAGAATTATCCCAGCTTGAAAATCTGTGTAGATGCCAAACAGAGGATATGGAGAAGTATGGAAGCTTTAATAACTGTCTGGGAACCAAAGAGAATTACACCAATTTATGAAAGCATACATAAGAGTCTGAATCCCAAATAGAACTGTGCAGATTTATCCCAGCTTGAAAATCTTTCTAGATGCCAAATAGAGGATATGCAGAAGTATTGCAGCTTTATTAACTGTCTGGGAGCCAAAGAGAATTACACCAATTTATAAAAGCATACATAAGAGTCTGAATCCCAAATAGAACTGTGCAGATTTATCCCAGCTTGAAAATCTGTGTAGATGCCAAACAGAGGATATGCAGAAGTATGGCAGCTTTAATAACTGTCTGGGAACCAAAGAGAATTACACCAATTTATACAAGCATACATAAGAGTCTGAATCCCAAATAGAACTGTGCAGATTTATCCCAGCTTAAAAATCTGTCTTCATGCCAAATAGAGGGTATGCAGAAGTATGGCAGCTTCATAAACTGTCTGGGAACCAAAGAGAGTTACACCAATTTATTCAAGCATACAGAACAGTCTGGATACCTAATAGAACTGTGCAGATTTATCCTAGATAGAAAGTCTATCTTCATGCTAAATAGAGGATATGCAGAAGTATGGACGCTTTAATACCTGTATAAGAACCAATGAGAGTTACACCAATTTATAAAAGCATACATAAGAGTCTGAATCCCAAATAGAACTGTGCAGATTTATCCCAGCTTGAAAATCTGTGTAGATGCCAAACAGAGGATATGCAGAAGTATGGCAGCTTTAATAACTGTCTGGGAACCAAAGAGAATTACACCAATTTATACAAGCATACATAAGAGTCTGAATCCCAAATAGAACTGTGCAGATTTATCCCAGCTTGAAAATCTGTCTAGATGCCAAATAAAGGATATGCAGAAGTATTGCTGCTTTATTAACTGTCTGGGAGCCAATGAGAATTACACCAATTTATAAAAGCATACATAAGAGTCTGAATCCCAAATAGAACTGTGCAGATTTATCCCAGCTTGAAAATCTGTGTAGATGCCAAACAGAGGATATGGAGAAGTATGGAAGCTTTAATAACTGTCTGGGAACCAAAGAGAATTACACCAATTTATACAAGCATACATAAGAGTCTGAATCCCAAATAGAACTGTGCAGATTTATCCCAGCTTGAAAATCTGTCTAGATGCCAAATAGAGGATATGCAGAAGTATGGCAGCTTTAATAACTGTCTGGGAACCAAAGAGAATAACACCAATTTATACAAGCATACATAAGAGTCTGAATCCCAAATAGAACTGTGCAGATTTATCCCAGCTTGAAAATCCGTGTAGATGCCAAACAGAGGATATGCAGAAGTATGGCAGCTTTAATAACTGTCTGGGAACCAAAGAGAATTACACCAATTTATACAAGCATACATAAGAGTCTGAATCCCAAATAGAACTGTGCAGATTTATCCCAGCTTGAAAATCTGTCTAGATGCCAAATAAAGGATATGCAGAAGTATTGCTGCTTTATTAACTGTCTGGGAGCCAATGAGAATTACACCAATTTATAAAAGCATACATAAGAGTCTGAATCCCAAATAGAACTGTGCAGAATTATCCCAGCTTGAAAATCTGTGTAGATGCCAAACAGAGGATATGGAGAAGTATGGAAGCTTTAATAACTGTCTGGGAACCAAAGAGAATTACACCAATTTATACAAGCATACATAAGAGTCTGAATCCCAAATAGAACTGTGCAGATTTATCCCAGCTTGAAAATCTGTCTAGATGCCAAATAGAGGATATGCAGAAGTATGGCAGCTTTAATAACTGTCTGGGAACCAAAGAGAATAACACCAATTTATACAAGCATACATAAGAGTCTGAATCCCAAATAGAACTGTGCAGATTTATCCTAGCTTGAAAATCTGTCTAGATGCCAAATAGAGGATATGCAGAAGTATGGCAGCTTTAATAACTTTCTGGGAACCAAAGAGAATTACACCAATTTATATAAGCATAAATAAGAGTCTGAATCCCAAATAGAACTGTGCAGAATTATCCCAGCTTGAAAATCTGTGTAGATGCCAAACAGAGGATATGGAGAAGTATGGAAGCTTTAATAACTGTCTGGGAACCAAAGAGAATTACACCAATTTATACAAGCATACATAAGAGTCTGAATCCCAAATAGAACTGTGCAGATTTATCCCAGCTTGAAAATCTGTCTAGATGCCAAATAAAGGATATGCAGAAGTATTGCTGCTTTATTAACTGTCTGGGAGCCAATGAGAATTACACCAATTTATAAAAGCATACATAAGAGTCTGAATCCCAAATAGAACTGTGCAGAATTATCCCAGCTTGAAAATCTGTGTAGATGCCAAACAGAGGATATGGAGAAGTATGGAAGCTTTAATAACTGTCTGGGAACCAAAGAGAATTACACCAATTTATACAAGCATACATAAGAGTCTGAATCCCAAATAGAACTGTGCAGATTTATCCCAGCTTGAAAATCTGTCTAGATGCCAAATAGAGGATATGCAGAAGTATGGCAGCTTTAATAACTGTCTGGGAACCAAAGAGAATAACACCAATTTATACAAGCATACATAAGAGTCTGAATCCCAAATAGAACTGTGCAGATTTATCCTAGCTTGAAAATCTGTCTAGATGCCAAATAGAGGATATGCAGAAGTATGGCAGCTTTAATAACTTTCTGGGAACCAAAGAGAATTACACCAATTTATATAAGCATAAATAAGAGTCTGAATCCCAAATAGAACTGTGCACATTTATCCCAGCTTAAAAATCTGTCTTCATGCCAAATAGAGGGTATGCAGAAGTATGGCAGCTTCATTAACTGTCTGGGAACCAAAGAGAGTTACACCAATTTATACAAGCATACAGAACAGTCTGGATCCCTAATAGAACTGTGCAGATTTATCTTAGATAGAAAGTCTATCTTCATGCTAAATAGAGGATATGCAGAAGTATGGACGCTTTAATACCTGTATAAGAACCAATGAGAGTTACACCAATTTATAAAAGCATACATAAGAGTCTGAATCCCAAATAGAACTGTGCAGATTTATCCTAGCTTGAAAATCTGTGTAGATGCCAAACAGAGGATATGCAGAAGTATGGCAGCTTTAATAACTGTCTGGGAACCAAAGAGAATTACACCAATTTATACAAGCATACATAAGAGTCTGAATCCCAAATAGAACTGTGCAGATTTATCCCAGCTTGAAAATCTGTCTAGATGCCAAATAAAGGATATGCAGAAGTATTGCTGCTTTATTAACTGTCTGGGAGCCAAAGAGAATTACACCAATTTATAAAAGCATACATAAGAGTCTGAATCCCAAATAGAACTGTGCAGAATTATCCCAGCTTGAAAATCTGTGTAGATGCCAAACAGAGGATATGGAGAAGTATGGAAGCTTTATTACCTGTCTGGGAACCAAAGAGAATTACACCAATTTATACAAGCATACATAAGAGTCTGAATCCCAAATAGAACTGTGCAGATTTATCCCAGCTTGAAAATCTACCTAGATGCCAAATAGAGGATATGCAGAAGTATGGCAGCTTTAATAACTGTCTGGGAACCAAAGAGAATTACACCAATTTATACAAGCATACATAAGAGTCTGAATCCCAAATAGAACTGTGCAGATTTATCCCAGCTTGAAAATCTGTCTAGATGCCAAATAGAGGATATGCAGAAGTATGGCAGCTTTTATAACTGTCTGGGAACCAAAGAGAATTACACCAATTTATGCAAGCATACATAAGAGTCTGAATCCCAAATAGAACTGTCCAGATTTATCCCAGCTTGAAAATCTGTCTAGATGCCAAATAAAGGATATGCAGAAGTATTGCTGCTTTATTAACTGTCTGGGAGCCAAAGAGAATTACACCAATTTATGAAAGCATACATAAGAGTCTGAATCCCAAATAGAACTGTGCAGATTTATCCTAGCTTGAAAATCTGTCTACATGCCAAATAGAGGGTATGCAGAAGTATTGCAGCTTTATTAACTGTCTGGGAGCCAAGGAGAATTACAAAAATTTATACAAGCATACATAAGAGCTTTGATCTCCAATGGAACTGTGCACATTTATCCCAGCTTAAAAATCTGTCTTCATGCCAAATAGAGGGTATGCAGAAGTATGGCAGCTTCATTAACTGTCTGGGAACCAAAGAGAGTTACACCAATTTATACAAGCATACAGAACAGTCTGGATCCCTAATAGAACTGTGATGATTTATCCTAGATAGAAAGTCTATCTTCATGCTAAATAGAGGATATGCAGAAGTATGGCAGCTTTAATAACTGTCTGGGAGCCAAAGAGAATTACACCAATTTATAAAAGCATACATAAGAGTCTGAATCCCAAATAGAACTGTGCAGAATTATTCCAGCTTGAAAATCTGTCTAGATGCCAAACAGAGGATATGCAGAAGTATGGCAGCTTTAATAACTGTCTGGGAACCAAAGAGAATTACACCAATTTATACAAGCATAAATAAGAGCCTCGATCTCTAATCGAACTGTGCACATTTATCCCAGCTTAAAAATCTGTTTTCATGCCAAATAGAGGGTATGCAGAAGTATTGCAGCTTTATTAACTGTCTGGGAGCCAAGGAGAATTACACCAATTTATGAAAGCATACATAAGAGTCTGAATCCTAAATAGAACTGTGCAGATTTATCCCAGCTTGAAAATCTGTCTAGATGCCAAATAGAGGATATGCAGAAGTATGGCAGCTTTAATAACTGTCTGGGAACCAAAGAGAATAACACCAATTTATACAAGCATACATAAGAGTCTGAATCCCAAATAGAACTGTGCAGATTTATCCCAGCTTGAAAATCCGTGTAGATGCCAAACAGAGGATATGCAGAAGTATGGCAGCTTTAATAACTGTCTGGGAACCAAAGAGAATTACACCAATTTATACAAGCATACATAAGAGTCTGAATCCCAAATAGAACTGTGCAGATTTATCCCAGCTTGAAAATCTGTCTAGATGCCAAATAAAGGATATGCAGAAGTATTGCTGCTTTATTAACTGTCTGGGAGCCAATGAGAATTACACCAATTTATAAAAGCATACATAAGAGTCTGAATCCCAAATAGAACTGTGCAGAATTATCCCAGCTTGAAAATCTGTGTAGATGCCAAACAGAGGATATGGAGAAGTATGGAAGCTTTAATAACTGTCTGGGAACCAAAGAGAATTACACCAATTTATACAAGCATACATAAGAGTCTGAATCCCAAATAGAACTGTGCAGATTTATCCCAGCTTGAAAATCTGTGTAGATGCCAAACAGAGGATATGCAGAAGTATGGCAGCTTTAATAACTGACTGGGAACCAAAGAGAATTACACCAATTTATACAAGCATACATAAGAGTCTGAATCCCAAATAGAACTTTGCAGATTTATCCCAGCTTGAAAATCTGTCTAGATGCCAAATAAAGGATATGCAGAAGTATTGCTGCTTTATTAACTGTCTGGGAGCCAAAAAGAATTACACCAATTTATAAAAGCATACATAAGAGTCTGAATCCCAAATAGAACTGTGCAGAATTATCCCAGCTTGAAAATCTGTGTAGATGCCAAACAGAGGATATATAGAAGTATGGAAGCTTTAATAACTGTTTGGGAACCAAAGAGAATTACACCAATTTATAAAAGCATACATAAGAGTCTGAATCGCAAATAGAACTGTGCAGAATTATCCCAGCTTGAAAATCTGTGTAGATGCCAAACAGAGGATATGGAGAAGTATGGAAGCTTTAATAACTGTCTGGGAACCAAAGAGAATTACACCAATTTATACAAGCATACATAAGGGTCTGAATCCCAAATAGAACTGTGCAGATTTATCCCAGCTTGAAAATCTACCTAGATGCCAAATAGAGGATATGCAGAAGTATGGCAGCTTTAATAACTGTCTGGGAACCAAAGAGAATTACACCAATTTATACAAGCATACATAAGAGTCTGAATCCCAAATAGAACTGTGCAGATTTATCCCAGCTTGAAAATCTGTCTAGATGCCAAATAGAGGATATGCAGAAGTATGGCAGCTTTTATAACTGTCTGGGAACCAAAGAGAATTACACCAATTTATGCAAGCATACATAAGAGTCTGAATCCCAAATAGAACTGTCCAGATTTATCCCAGCTTGAAAATCTGTCTAGATGCCAAATAAAGGATATGCAGAAGTATTGCTGCTTTATTAACTGTCTGGGAGCCAAAGAGAATTACACCAATTTATGAAAGCATAAATAAGAGCCTCGATCTCTAATCGAACTGTGCACATTTATCCCAGCTTAAAAATCTGTTTTTATGCCAAATAGAGGGTATGCAGAAGTATTGCAGCTTTATTAACTGTCTGGGAGCCAAGGAGAATTACACCAATTTATGAAAGCATACGTAAGAGTCTGAATCCTAAATAGAACTGTGCAGATTTATCCCAGCTTGAAAATCTGTCTTCATGCCAAACAGAGGATATGCAGAAGTATGGCAGCTTTAATAACTGTCTGGGAACCAAAGAGAATTACACCAATTTATACAAGCATACATAAGAGCCTCGATCTCTAATCGAACTGTGCACATTTATCCCAGCTTAAAAATCTGTTTTCATGCCAAATAGAGGGTATGCAGAAGTATGGAAGCTTTAATAACTGTCTGGGAACCAAAGAGAATTACACCAATTTATACAAGCATACATAAGAGTCTGAATCCCAAATAGAACTGTGCAGATTTATCCCAGCTTGAAAATCTGTCTAGATGCCAAATAGAGGATATGCAGAAGTATGGCAGCTTTAATAACTGTCTGGGAACCAAAGAGAATTACACCAATTTATACAAGCATACATAAGAGTCTGAATCCCAAATAGAACTGTGCAGATTTATCCCAGCTTAAAAATCTGTCTTCATGCCAAATAGAGGGTATGCAGAAGTATGGCAGCTTCATTAACTGTCTGGGAACCAAAGAGAGTTACACCAATTTATTCAAGCATACAGAACAGTCTGGATACCTAATAGAACTGTGCAGATTTATCCTAGATAGAAAGTCTATCTTCATGCTAAATAGAGGATATGCAGAAGTATGGACGCTTTAATACCTGTATAAGAACCAATGAGAGTTACACCAATTTATAAAAGCATACATAAGAGTCTGAATCCCAAATAGAACTGTGCAGATTTATCCCAGCTTGAAAATCTGTGTAGATGCCAAACAGAGGATATGCAGAAGTATGGCAGCTTTAATAACTGTCTGGGAACCAAAGAGAATTACACCAATTTATACAAGCATACATACGAGTCTGAATCCCAAATAGAACTGTGCAGATTTATCCCAGCTTGAAAATCTGTCTAGATGCCAAATAAAGGATATGCAGAAGTATTGCTGCTTTATTAACTGTCTGGGAGCGAATGAGAATTACACCAATTTATAAAAGCATACATAAGAGTCTGAATCCCAAATAGAACTGTGCAGAATTATCCCAGCTTGAAAATCTGTGTAGATGCCAAACAGAGGATATGGAGAAGTATGGAAGCTTTATTAACTGTCTGGGAACCAAAGAGAATTACACCAATTTATACAAGCATACATAAGAGTCTGAATCCCAAATAGAACTGTGCAGATTTATCTTAGCTTGAAACTCTGTCTAGATGCCAAATAGAGGATATGCAGAAGTATGGCAGCTTTCAGAACTGTCTGGGAACCAAAGAGAATTACACCAATTTATACAAGCATAAATAAGAGCCTCGATCTCAAATGGAACTGGGCACATTTATCCCAGCTTGAAAATCTGTTTTCATGCCAAATAGAGGGTATGCAGAAGTATTGCATCTTTATTAACTGTCTGGGAGCCAAGGAGAATTACACCAATTTATGAAAGCATACATAGGAGTCTGAATCCCAAATAGAACTGTGCAGATTTATCCCAGTTTGAAAATCTGTGTAGATGCCAAACAGAGGATATAAAGAAGTATGGCAGCTTTAATAACTGTCTGGGAACCAAAGAGAATTACACCAATTTATACAAGCATACATAAGAGTCTGAATTCCAAATAGAACTGTGCAGATTTATCCCAGCTTGAAAATCTGTCTAGATTTTAAATAGAGGATATGCAGAAGTATGACAGCTTTATTAACTGTATGGGAGCCAAGGAGAATTACACCAATTTATGAAAGCATACATAAGATTCTGAATCCTAAATTGAACTGTGCAGATTTATCCCAGCTTGAAAATCTGTCTTCATGCCAAATAGAGGGTATGCAGAAGTATTGCAGCTTTATTAACTGTCTGGGAGCCAAGGAGAATTACAAAAATTTATACAAGCATAAATAAGAGCTTTGATCTCCAATGGAACTGTGCACATTTATCCCAGCTTGAAAATCTGTCTTCATGCCAAATAGAGGGTATGCAGAAGTATGGCAGCCCCATTAACTGTCTGGGAGCCAAGGAGAATTACACCAATTTATGAAAGCATACATAAGAGTCTGAATCCCAAATAGAACTGTGCAGATTTATCCCAGCTTGAAAATCTGTCTAGATGCCAAACAGAGGATATGCAGAAGTATGGCAGCTTTAATAACTGTCTGGGAACCAAAGAGAATTACACCAATTTATACAAGCATAAATAAGAGCCTCGATCTCTAATCGAACTGTGCACATTTATCCCAGCTTAAAAATCTGTTTTCATGCCAAATAGAGGGTATGCAGAAGTATTGCAGCTTTATTAACTGTCTGGGAGCCAAAGAGAATTACACCAATTTATGAAAGCATACATAAGAGTCTGAATCCCAAATAGAACTGTGCAGATTTATCCTAGCTTGAAAATCTGTCTACATGCCAAATAGAGGGTATGCAGAAGTATTGCAGCTTTATTAACTGTCTGGGAGCCAAGGAGAATTACAAAAATTTATACAAGCATAAACAAGAGCATTGATCTCCAATGGAACTGTGCACATTTATCCCAGCTTAAAAATCTGTCTTCATGCCAAATAGAGGATATGCAGAAGTATGGCAGCTTTAATAACTGTCTGGGAACCAAAGAGAATTACACCAATTTATACAAGCATACATAAGAGTCTGAATCCCAAATAGAACTGTGCAGATTTATCCCAGCTTGAAAATCTGTGTAGATGCCAAACAGAGGATATCAGAAGTATGGAAGCTTTAATAACCGTCTGGGAACCAAAGAGAATTACACCAATTTATACAAGCATACATAAGAGTCTGAATCCCAAATAGAACTGTGCAGATTTATCCCAGCTTGAAAATCTGTCTAGATGCCAAATAGAGGATATGCAGAAGTATGGCAGCTTTAATAACTGTCTGGGAACCAAAGAGAATTACACCAATTTATACAAGCATACATAAGAGCCTCGATCTCTAATCGAACTGTGCACATTTATCCCAGCTTAAAAATCTGTTTTTATGCCAAACAGAGGATATGGAGAAGTATGGAAGCTTTAATAACTGTCTGGGAACCAAAGAGAATTACACCAATTTATACAAGCATACATAAGAGTCTGAATCCCAAATAGAACTGTGCAGATTTATCCCAGCTTGAAAATCTGTGTAGATGCCAAACAGAGGATATGCAGAAGTATGGCAGCTTTAATAACTGACTGGGAACCAAAGAGAATTACACCAATTTATACAAGCATACATAAGAGTCTGAATCCCAAATAGAACTTTGCAGATTTATCCCAGCTTGAAAATCTGTCTAGATGCCAAATAAAGGATATGCAGAAGTATTGCTGCTTTATTAACTGTCTGGGAGCCAAAAAGAATTACACCAATTTATAAAAGCATACATAAGAGTCTGAATCCCAAATAGAACTGTGCAGAATTATCCCAGCTTGAAAATCTGTGTAGATGCCAAACAGAGGATATATAGAAGTATGGAAGCTTTAATAACTGTTTGGGAACCAAAGAGAATTACACCAATTTATAAAAGCATACATAAGAGTCTGAATCGCAAATAGAACTGTGCAGAATTATCCCAGCTTGAAAATCTGTGTAGATGCCAAACAGAGGATATGGAGAAGTATGGAAGCTTTAATAACTGTCTGGGAACCAAAGAGAATTACACCAATTTATACAAGCATACATAAGGGTCTGAATCCCAAATAGAACTGTGCAGATTTATCCCAGCTTGAAAATCTACCTAGATGCCAAATAGAGGATATGCAGAAGTATGGCAGCTTTAATAACTGTCTGGGAACCAAAGAGAATTACACCAATTTATACAAGCATACATAAGAGTCTGAATCCCAAATAGAACTGTGCAGATTTATCCCAGCTTGAAAATCTGTCTAGATGCCAAATAGAGGATATGCAGAAGTATGGCAGCTTTTATAACTGTCTGGGAACCAAAGAGAATTACACCAATTTATGCAAGCATACATAAGAGTCTGAATCCCAAATAGAACTGTCCAGATTTATCCCAGCTTGAAAATCTGTCTAGATGCCAAATAAAGGATATGCAGAAGTATTGCTGCTTTATTAACTGTCTGGGAGCCAAAGAGAATTACACCAATTTATGAAAGCATAAATAAGAGCCTCGATCTCTAATCGAACTGTGCACATTTATCCCAGCTTAAAAATCTGTTTTTATGCCAAATAGAGGGTATGCAGAAGTATTGCAGCTTTATTAACTGTCTGGGAGCCAAGGAGAATTACACCAATTTATGAAAGCATACGTAAGAGTCTGAATCCTAAATAGAACTGTGCAGATTTATCCCAGCTTGAAAATCTGTCTTCATGCCAAACAGAGGATATGCAGAAGTATGGCAGCTTTAATAACTGTCTGGGAACCAAAGAGAATTACACCAATTTATACAAGCATACATAAGAGCCTCGATCTCTAATCGAACTGTGCACATTTATCCCAGCTTAAAAATCTGTTTTCATGCCAAATAGAGGGTATGCAGAAGTATGGAAGCTTTAATAACTGTCTGGGAACCAAAGAGAATTACACCAATTTATACAAGCATACATAAGAGTCTGAATCCCAAATAGAACTGTGCAGATTTATCCCAGCTTGAAAATCTGTCTAGATGCCAAATAGAGGATATGCAGAAGTATGGCAGCTTTAATAACTGTCTGGGAACCAAAGAGAATTACACCAATTTATACAAGCATACATAAGAGTCTGAATCCCAAATAGAACTGTGCAGATTTATCCCAGCTTGAAAATCTGTCTTCATGCCAAATAGAGGGTATGCAGAAGTATGGCAGCTTCATTAACTGTCTGGGAACCAAAGAGAGTTACACCAATTTATTCAAGCATACAGAACAGTCTGGATACCTAATAGAACTGTGCAGATTTATCCTAGATAGAAAGTCTATCTTCATGCTAAATAGAGGATATGCAGAAGTATGGACGCTTTAATACCTGTATAAGAACCAATGAGAGTTACACCAATTTATAAAAGCATACATAAGAGTCTGAATCCCAAATAGAACTGTGCAGATTTATCCCAGCTTGAAAATCTGTGTAGATGCCAAACAGAGGATATGCAGAAGTATGGCAGCTTTAATAACTGTCTGGGAACCAAAGAGAATTACACCAATTTATACAAGCATACATACGAGTCTGAATCCCAAATAGAACTGTGCAGATTTATCCCAGCTTGAAAATCTGTCTAGATGCCAAATAAAGGATATGCAGAAGTATTGCTGCTTTATTAACTGTCTGGGAGCGAATGAGAATTACACCAATTTATAAAAGCATACATAAGAGTCTGAATCCCAAATAGAACTGTGCAGAATTATCCCAGCTTGAAAATCTGTGTAGATGCCAAACAGAGGATATGGAGAAGTATGGAAGCTTTATTAACTGTCTGGGAACCAAAGAGAATTACACCAATTTATACAAGCATACATAAGAGTCTGAATCCCAAATAGAACTGTGCAGATTTATCTTAGCTTGAAAATCTGTCTAGATGCCAAATAGAGGATATGCAGAAGTATGGCAGCTTTCAGAACTGTCTGGGAACCAAAGAGAATTACACCAATTTATACAAGCATAAATAAGAGCCTCGATCTCAAATGGAACTGGGCACATTTATCCCAGCTTGAAAATCTGTTTTCATGCCAAATAGAGGGTATGCAGAAGTATTGCATCTTTATTAACTGTCTGGGAGCCAAGGAGAATTACACCAATTTATGAAAGCATACATAGGAGTCTGAATCCCAAATAGAACTGTGCAGATTTATCCCAGCTTGAAAATCTGTGTAGATGCCAAACAGAGGATATAAAGAAGTATGGCAGCTTTAATAACTGTCTGGGAACCAAAGAGAATTACACCAATTTATACAAGCATACATAAGAGTCTGAATTCCAAATAGAACTGTGCAGATTTATCCCAGCTTGAAAATCTGTCTAGATTTTAAATAGAGGATATGCAGAAGTATGACAGCTTTATTAACTGTATGGGAGCCAAGGAGAATTACACCAATTTATGAAAGCATACATAAGATTCTGAATCCTAAATTGAACTGTGCAGATTTATCCCAGCTTGAAAATCTGTCTTCATGCCAAATAGAGGGTATGCAGAAGTATTGCAGCTTTATTAACTGTCTGGGAGCCAAGGAGAATTACAAAAATTTATACAAGCATAAATAAGAGCTTTGATCTCCAATGGAACTGTGCACATTTATCCCAGCTTGAAAATCTGTCTTCATGCCAAATAGAGGGTATGCAGAAGTATGGCAGCCCCATTAACTGTCTGGGAGCCAAGGAGAATTACACCAATTTATGAAAGCATACATAAGAGTCTGAATCCCAAATAGAACTGTGCAGATTTATCCCAGCTTGAAAATCTGTCTAGATGCCAAACAGAGGATATGCAGAAGTATGGCAGCTTTAATAACTGTCTGGGAACCAAAGAGAATTACACCAATTTATACAAGCATAAATAAGAGCCTCGATCTCTAATCGAACTGTGCACATTTATCCCAGCTTAAAAATCTGTTTTCATGCCAAATAGAGGGTATGCAGAAGTATTGCAGCTTTATTAACTGTCTGGGAGCCAAAGAG
Organism: Acanthosoma haemorrhoidale; assembly: GCA_930367205.1. Classification (NCBI taxonomy): domain Eukaryota; kingdom Metazoa; phylum Arthropoda; class Insecta; order Hemiptera; family Acanthosomatidae; genus Acanthosoma; species Acanthosoma haemorrhoidale. The sequence continues at coordinate 109,731,943 of OV884009.1, read as the reverse complement.
AATTACACCAATTTATGAAAGCATACATAAGAGTCTGAATCCCAAATAGAACTGTGCAGATTTATCCTAGCTTGAAAATCTGTCTACATGCCAAATAGAGGGTATGCAGAAGTATTGCAGCTTTATTAACTGTCTGGGAGCCAAGGAGAATTACAAAAATTTATACAAGCATAAACAAGAGCATTGATCTCCAATGGAACTGTGCACATTTATCCCAGCTTAAAAATCTGTCTTCATGCCAAATAGAGGATATGCAGAAGTATGGCAGCTTTAATAACTGTCTGGGAACCAAAGAGAATTACACCAATTTATACAAGCATACATAAGAGTCTGAATCCCAAATAGAACTGTGCAGATTTATCCCAGCTTGAAAATCTGTCTAGATGCCAAATAGAGGATATGCAGAAGTATGGCAGCTTTTATAACTGTCTGGGAACCAAAGAGAATTACACCAATTTATGCAAGCATACATAAGAGTCTGAATCCCAAATAGAACTGTCCAGATTTATCCCAGCTTGAAAATCTGTCTAGATGCCAAATAAAGGATATGCAGAAGTATTGCTGCTTTATTAACTGTCTGGGAGCCAAAGAGAATTACACCAATTTATGAAAGCATAAATAAGAGCCTCGATCTCTAATCGAACTGTGCACATTTATCCCAGCTTAAAAATCTGTTTTTATGCCAAATAGAGGGTATGCAGAAGTATTGCAGCTTTATTAACTGTCTGGGAGCCAAGGAGAATTACACCAATTTATGAAAGCATACGTAAGAGTCTGAATCCTAAATAGAACTGTGCAGATTTATCCCAGCTTGAAAATCTGTCTTCATGCCAAACAGAGGATATGCAGAAGTATGGCAGCTTTAATAACTGTCTGGGAACCAAAGAGAATTACACCAATTTATACAAGCATACATAAGAGCCTCGATCTCTAATCGAACTGTGCACATTTATCCCAGCTTAAAAATCTGTTTTCATGCCAAATAGAGGGTATGCAGAAGTATGGAAGCTTTAATAACTGTCTGGGAACCAAAGAGAATTACACCAATTTATACAAGCATACATAAGAGTCTGAATCCCAAATAGAACTGTGCAGATTTATCCCAGCTTGAAAATCTGTCTAGATGCCAAATAGAGGATATGCAGAAGTATGGCAGCTTTAATAACTGTCTGGGAACCAAAGAGAATTACACCAATTTATACAAGCATACATAAGAGTCTGAATCCCAAATAGAACTGTGCAGATTTATCCCAGCTTAAAAATCTGTCTTCATGCCAAATAGAGGGTATGCAGAAGTATGGCAGCTTCATTAACTGTCTGGGAACCAAAGAGAGTTACACCAATTTATACAAGCATACAGAACAGTCTGGATACCTAATAGAACTGTGCAGATTTATCCTAGATAGAAAGTCTATCTTCATGCTAAATAGAGGATATGCAGAAGTATGGACGCTTTAATACCTGTATAAGAACCAATGAGAGTTACACCAATTTATAAAAGCATACATAAGAGTCTGAATCCCAAATAGAACTGTGCAGATTTATCCCAGCTTGAAAATCTGTGTAGATGCCAAACAGAGGATATGCAGAAGTATGGCAGCTTTAATAACTGTCTGGGAACCAAAGAGAATTACACCAATTTATACAAGCATACATAAGAGTCTGAATCCCAAATAGAACTGTGCAGATTTATCCCAGCTTGAAAATCTGTCTAGATGCCAAATAAAGGATATGCAGAAGTATTGCTGCTTTATTAACTGTCTGGGAGCGAATGAGAATTACACCAATTTATAAAAGCATACATAAGAGTCTGAATCCCAAATAGAACTGTGCAGAATTATCCCAGCTTGAAAATCTGTGTAGATGCCAAACAGAGGATATGGAGAAGTATGGAAGCTTTATTAACTGTCTGGGAACCAAAGAGAATTACACCAATTTATACAAGCATACATAAGAGTCTGAATCCCAAATAGAACTGTGCAGATTTATCTTAGCTTGAAACTCTGTCTAGATGCCAAATAGAGGATATGCAGAAGTATGGCAGCTTTCAGAACTGTCTGGGAACCAAAGAGAATTACACCAATTTATACAAGCATAAATAAGAGCCTCGATCTCAAATGGAACTGGGCACATTTATCCCAGCTTGAAAATCTGTTTTCATGCCAAATAGAGGGTATGCAGAAGTATTGCATCTTTATTAACTGTCTGGGAGCCAAGGAGAATTACACCAATTTATGAAAGCATACATAGGAGTCTGAATCCCAAATAGAACTGTGCAGATTTATCCCAGTTTGAAAATCTGTGTAGATGCCAAACAGAGGATATAAAGAAGTATGGCAGCTTTAATAACTGTCTGGGAACCAAAGAGAATTACACCAATTTATACAAGCATACATAAGAGTCTGAATTCCAAATAGAACTGTGCAGATTTATCCCAGCTTGAAAATCTGTCTAGATTTTAAATAGAGGATATGCAGAAGTATGACAGCTTTATTAACTGTATGGGAGCCAAGGAGAATTACACCAATTTATGAAAGCATACATAAGATTCTGAATCCTAAATTGAACTGTGCAGATTTATCCCAGCTTGAAAATCTGTCTTCATGCCAAATAGAGGGTATGCAGAAGTATTGCAGCTTTATTAACTGTCTGGGAGCCAAGGAGAATTACAAAAATTTATACAAGCATAAATAAGAGCTTTGATCTCCAATGGAACTGTGCACATTTATCCCAGCTTGAAAATCTGTCTTCATGCCAAATAGAGGGTATGCAGAAGTATGGCAGCCCCATTAACTGTCTGGGAGCCAAGGAGAATTACACCAATTTATGAAAGCATACATAAGAGTCTGAATCCCAAATAGAACTGTGCAGATTTATCCCAGCTTGAAAATCTGTCTAGATGCCAAACAGAGGATATGCAGAAGTATGGCAGCTTTAATAACTGTCTGGGAACCAAAGAGAATTACACCAATTTATACAAGCATACATAAGAGCCTCGATCTCTAATCGAACTGTGCACATTTATCCCAGCTTAAAAATCTGTTTTCATGCCAAATAGAGGGTATGCAGAAGTATGGAAGCTTTAATAACTGTCTGGGAACCAAAGAGAATTACACCAATTTATACAAGCATACATAAGAGTCTGAATCCCAAATAGAACTGTGCAGATTTATCCCAGCTTGAAAATCTGTCTAGATGCCAAATAGAGGATATGCAGAAGTATGGCAGCTTTAATAACTGTCTGGGAACCAAAGAGAATTACACCAATTTATACAAGCATACATAAGAGTCTGAATCCCAAATAGAACTGTGCAGATTTATCCCAGCTTAAAAATCTGTCTTCATGCCAAATAGAGGGTATGCAGAAGTATGGCAGCTTCATAAACTGTCTGGGAACCAAAGAGAGTTACACCAATTTATTCAAGCATACAGAACAGTCTGGATACCTAATAGAACTGTGCAGATTTATCCTAGACAGAAAGTCTATCTTCATGCTAAATAGAGGATATGCAGAAGTATGGACGCTTTAATACCTGTATAAGAACCAATGAGAGTTACACCAATTTATAAAAGCATACATAAGAGTCTGAATCCCAAATAGAACTGTGCAGATTTATCCTAGACAGAAAGTCTATCTTCATGCTAAATAGAGGATATGCAGAAGTATGGACGCTTTAATACCTGTATAAGAACCAATGAGAGTTACACCAATTTATAAAAGCATACATAAGAGTCTGAATCCCAAATAGAACTGTGCAGATTTATCCCAGCTTGAAAATCTGTGTAGATGCCAAACAGAGGATATGCAGAAGTATGGCAGCTTTAATAACTGTCTGGGAACCAAAGAGAATTACACCAATTTATACAAGCATACATAAGAGTCTGAATCCCAAATAGAACTGTGCAGATTTATCCCAGCTTGAAAATCTGTCTAGATGCCAAATAAAGGATATGCAGAAGTATTGCTGCTTTATTAACTGTCTGGGAGCCAATGAGAATTACACCAATTTATAAAAGCATACATAAGAGTCTGAATCCCAAATAGAACTGTGCAGAATTATCCCAGCTTGAAAATCTGTGTAGATGCCAAACAGAGGATATGGAGAAGTATGGAAGCTTTAATAACTGTCTGGGAACCAAAGAGAATTACACCAATTTATACAAGCATACATAAGAGTCTGAATCCCAAATAGAACTGTGCAGATTTATCCCAGCTTGAAAATCTGTCTAGATGCCAAATAGAGGATATGCAGAAGTATGGCAGCTTTAATAACTGTCTGGGAACCAAAGAGAATAACACCAATTTATACAAGCATACATAAGAGTCTGAATCCCAAATAGAACTGTGCAGATTTATCCCAGCTTGAAAATCCGTGTAGATGCCAAACAGAGGATATGCAGAAGTATGGCAGCTTTAATAACTGTCTGGGAACCAAAGAGAATTACACCAATTTATACAAGCATACATAAGAGTCTGAATCCCAAATAGAACTGTGCAGATTTATCCCAGCTTGAAAATCTGTCTAGATGCCAAATAAAGGATATGCAGAAGTATTGCTGCTTTATTAACTGTCTGGGAGCCAAAGAGAATTACACCAATTTATAAAAGCATACATAAGAGTCTGAATCCCAAATAGAACTGTGCAGAATTATCCCAGCTTGAAAATCTGTGTAGATGCCAAACAGAGGATATGGAGAAGTATGGAAGCTTTAATAACTGTCTGGGAACCAAAGAGAATTACACCAATTTATGAAAGCATACATAAGAGTCTGAATCCCAAATAGAACTGTGCAGATTTATCCCAGCTTGAAAATCTTTCTAGATGCCAAATAGAGGATATGCAGAAGTATTGCAGCTTTATTAACTGTCTGGGAGCCAAAGAGAATTACACCAATTTATAAAAGCATACATAAGAGTCTGAATCCCAAATAGAACTGTGCAGATTTATCCCAGCTTGAAAATCTGTGTAGATGCCAAACAGAGGATATGCAGAAGTATGGCAGCTTTAATAACTGTCTGGGAACCAAAGAGAATTACACCAATTTATACAAGCATACATAAGAGCCTCGATCTCTAATCGAACTGTGCACATTTATCCCAGCTTAAAAATCTGTTTTCATGCCAAATAGAGGGTATGCAGAAGTATGGCAGCTTTAATAACTGTCTGGGAACCAAAGAGAATTACACCAATTTATACAAGCATACATAAGAGTCTGAATCCCAAATAGAACTGTGCAGATTTATCCCAGCTTGAAAATCTGTCTAGATGCCAAATAGAGGATATGCAGAAGTATGGCAGCTTTAATAACTGTCTGGGAACCAAAGAGAATTACACCAATTTATACAAGCATACATAAGAGTCTGAATCCCAAATAGAACTGTGCAGATTTATCCCAGCTTAAAAATCTGTCTTCATGCCAAATAGAGGGTATGCAGAAGTATGGCAGCTTCATAAACTGTCTGGGAACCAAAGAGAGTTACACCAATTTATTCAAGCATACAGAACAGTCTGGATACCTAATAGAACTGTGCAGATTTATCCTAGATAGAAAGTCTATCTTCATGCTAAATAGAGGATATGCAGAAGTATGGACGCTTTAATACCTGTATAAGAACCAATGAGAGTTACACCAATTTATAAAAGCATACATAAGAGTCTGAATCCCAAATAGAACTGTGCAGATTTATCCCAGCTTGAAAATCTGTGTAGATGCCAAACAGAGGATATGCAGAAGTATGGCAGCTTTAATAACTGTCTGGGAACCAAAGAGAATTACACCAATTTATACAAGCATACATAAGAGTCTGAATCCCAAATAGAACTGTGCAGATTTATCCCAGCTTGAAAATCTGTCTAGATGCCAAATAAAGGATATGCAGAAGTATTGCTGCTTTATTAACTGTCTGGGAGCCAATGAGAATTACACCAATTTATAAAAGCATACATAAGAGTCTGAATCCCAAATAGAACTGTGCAGAATTATCCCAGCTTGAAAATCTGTGTAGATGCCAAACAGAGGATATGGAGAAGTATGGATGCTTTAATAACTGTCTGGGAACCAAAGAGAATTACACCAATTTATACAAGCATACATAAGAGTCTGAATCCCAAATAGAACTGTGCAGATTTATCCCAGCTTGAAAATCTGTCTAGATGCCAAATAGAGGATATGCAGAAGTATGGCAGCTTTAATAACTGTCTGGGAACCAAAGAGAATAACACCAATTTATACAAGCATACATAAGAGTCTGAATCCCAAATAGAACTGTGCAGATTTATCCCAGCTTGAAAATCCGTGTAGATGCCAAACAGAGGATATGCAGAAGTATGGCAGCTTTAATAACTGTCTGGGAACCAAAGAGAATTACACCAATTTATACAAGCATACATAAGAGTCTGAATCCCAAATAGAACTGTGCAGATTTATCCCAGCTTGAAAATCTGTCTAGATGCCAAATAAAGGATATGCAGAAGTATTGCTGCTTTATTAACTGTCTGGGAGCCAATGAGAATTACACCAATTTATAAAAGCATACATAAGAGTCTGAATCCCAAATAGAACTGTGCAGAATTATCCCAGCTTGAAAATCTGTGTAGATGCCAAACAGAGGATATGGAGAAGTATGGAAGCTTTAATAACTGTCTGGGAACCAAAGAGAATTACACCAATTTATACAAGCATACATAAGAGTCTGAATCCCAAATAGAACTGTGCAGATTTATCCCAGCTTGAAAATCTGTCTAGATGCCAAATAGAGGATATGCAGAAGTATGGCAGCTTTAATAACTGTCTGGGAACCAAAGAGAATAACACCAATTTATACAAGCATACATAAGAGTCTGAATCCCAAATAGAACTGTGCAGATTTATCCTAGCTTGAAAATCTGTCTAGATGCCAAATAGAGGATATGCAGAAGTATGGCAGCTTTAATAACTTTCTGGGAACCAAAGAGAATTACACCAATTTATATAAGCATAAATAAGAGTCTGAATCCCAAATAGAACTGTGCAGAATTATCCCAGCTTGAAAATCTGTGTAGATGCCAAACAGAGGATATGGAGAAGTATGGAAGCTTTAATAACTGTCTGGGAACCAAAGAGAATTACACCAATTTATACAAGCATACATAAGAGTCTGAATCCCAAATAGAACTGTGCAGATTTATCCCAGCTTGAAAATCTGTCTAGATGCCAAATAGAGGATATGCAGAAGTATGGCAGCTTTAATAACTGTCTGGGAACCAAAGAGAATAACACCAATTTATACAAGCATACATAAGAGTCTGAATCCCAAATAGAACTGTGCAGATTTATCCCAGCTTGAAAATCCGTGTAGATGCCAAACAGAGGATATGCAGAAGTATGGCAGCTTTAATAACTGTCTGGGAACCAAAGAGAATTACACCAATTTATACAAGCATACATAAGAGTCTGAATCCCAAATAGAACTGTGCAGATTTATCCCAGCTTGAAAATCTGTCTAGATGCCAAATAAAGGATATGCAGAAGTATTGCTGCTTTATTAACTGTCTGGGAGCCAAAGAGAATTACACCAATTTATAAAAGCATACATAAGAGTCTGAATCCCAAATAGAACTGTGCAGAATTATCCCAGCTTGAAAATCTGTGTAGATGCCAAACAGAGGATATGGAGAAGTATGGAAGCTTTAATAACTGTCTGGGAACCAAAGAGAATTACACCAATTTATACAAGCATACATAAGAGTCTGAATCCCAAATAGAACTGTGCAGATTTATCCCAGCTTGAAAATCTGTGTAGATGCCAAACAGAGGATATGCAGAAGTATGGCAGCTTTAATAACTGTCTGGGAACCAAAGAGAATTACACCAATTTATACAAGCATACATAAGAGCCTCGATCTCTAATCGAACTGTGCACATTTATCCCAGCTTAAAAATCTGTTTTCATGCCAAATAGAGGGTATGCAGAAGTATGGCAGCTTTAATAACTGTCTGGGAACCAAAGAGAATTACACCAATTTATACAAGCATACATAAGAGTCTGAATCCCAAATAGAACTGTGCAGATTTATCCCAGCTTGAAAATCTGTCTAGATGCCAAATAAAGGATATGCAGAAGTATTGCTGCTTTATTAACTGTCTGGGAGCCAATGAGAATTACACCAATTTATAAAAGCATACATAAGAGTCTGAATCCCAAATAGAACTGTGCAGAATTATCCCAGCTTGAAAATCTGTGTAGATGCCAAACAGAGGATATGGAGAAGTATGGAAGCTTTAATAACTGTCTGGGAACCAAAGAGAATTACACCAATTTATACAAGCATACATAAGAGTCTGAATCCCAAATAGAACTGTGCAGATTTATCCCAGCTTGAAAATCTGTCTAGATGCCAAATAGAGGATATGCAGAAGTATGGCAGCTTTAATAACTGTCTGGGAACCAAAGAGAATAACACCAATTTATACAAGCATACATAAGAGTCTGAATCCCAAATAGAACTGTGCAGATTTATCCCAGCTTTAAAATCTGTGTAGATGCCAAACAGAGGATATGCAGAAGTATGGCAGCTTTAATAACTGTCTGGGAACCAAAGAGAATTACACCAATTTATACAAGCATACATAAGAGTCTGAATCCCAAATAGAACTGTGCAGATTTATCCCAGCTTGAAAATCTGTCTAGATGCCAAATAAAGGATATGCAGAAGTATTGCTGCTTTATTAACTGTCTGGGAGCCAATGAGAATTACACCAATTTATAAAAGCATACATAAGAGTCTGAATCCCAAATAGAACTGTGCAGAATTATCCCAGCTTGAAAATCTGTGTAGATGCCAAACAGAGGATATGGAGAAGTATGGAAGCTTTAATAACTGTCTGGGAACCAAAGAGAATTACACCAATTTATGAAAGCATACATAAGAGTCTGAATCCCAAATAGAACTGTGCAGATTTATCCCAGCTTGAAAATCTTTCTAGATGCCAAATAGAGGATATGCAGAAGTATTGCAGCTTTATTAACTGTCTGGGAGCCAAAGAGAATTACACCAATTTATAAAAGCATACATAAGAGTCTGAATCCCAAATAGAACTGTGCAGAATTATCCCAGCTTGAAAATCTGTGTAGATGCCAAACAGAGGATATGCAGAAGTATGGCAGCTTTAATAACTGTCTGGGAACCAAAGAGAATTACACCAATTTATACAAGCATACATAAGAGCCTCGATCTCTAATCGAACTGTGCACATTTATCCCAGCTTAAAAATCTGTTTTCATGCCAAATAGAGGGTATGCAGAAGTATGGAAGCTTTAATAACTGTCTGGGAACCAAAGAGAATTACACCAATTTATACAAGCATACATAAGAGTCTGAATCCCAAATAGAACTGTGCAGATTTATCCCAGCTTGAAAATCTGTCTAGATGCCAAATAGAGGATATGCAGAAGTATGGCAGCTTTAATAACTGTCTGGGAACCAAAGAGAATTACACCAATTTATACAAGCATACATAAGAGTCTGAATCCCAAATAGAACTGTGCAGATTTATCCCAGCTTGAAAATCCGTGTAGATGCCAAACAGAGGATATGCAGAAGTATGGCAGCTTTAATAACTGTCTGGGAACCAAAGAGAATTACACCAATTTATACAAGCATACATAAGAGTCTGAATCCCAAATAGAACTGTGCAGATTTATCCCAGCTTGAAAATCTGTCTAGATGCCAAATAAAGGATATGCAGAAGTATTGCTGCTTTATTAACTGTCTGGGAGCCAATGAGAATTACACCAATTTATAAAAGCATACATAAGAGTCTGAATCCCAAATAGAACTGTGCAGAATTATCCCAGCTTGAAAATCTGTGTAGATGCCAAACAGAGGATATGGAGAAGTATGGAAGCTTTAATAACTGTCTGGGAACCAAAGAGAATTACACCAATTTATACAAGCATACATAAGAGTCTGAATCCCAAATAGAACTGTGCAGAATTATCCCAGCTTGAAAATCTGTGTAGATGCCAAACAGAGGATATGCAGAAGTATGGAAGCTTTAATAACTGTCTGGGAACCAAAGAGAATTACACCAATTTATACAAGCATACATAAGAGTCTGAATCCCAAATAGAACTGTGCAGAATTATCCCAGCTTGAAAATCTGTGTAGATGCCAAACAGAGGATATGCAGAAGTATGGAAGCTTTAATAACTGTCTGGGAACCAAAGAGAATTACACCAATTTATACAAGCATACATAAGAGTCTGAATCCCAAATAGAACTGTGCAGATTTATCCCAGCTTGAAAATCTGTCTAGATGCCAAATAGAGGATATGCAGAAGTATGGCAGCTTTAATAACTGTCTGGGAACCAAAGAGAATAACACCAATTTATACAAGCATACATAAGAGTCTGAATCCCAAATAGAACTGTGCAGATTTATCCCAGCTTGAAAATCCGTGTAGATGCCAAACAGAGGATATGCAGAAGTATGGCAGCTTTAATAACTGTCTGGGAACCAAAGAGAATTACACCAATTTATACAAGCATACATAAGAGTCTGAATCCCAAATAGAACTGTGCAGATTTATCCCAGCTTGAAAATCTGTCTAGATGCCAAATAAAGGATATGCAGAAGTATTGCTGCTTTATTAACTGTCTGGGAGCCAATGAGAATTACACCAATTTATAAAAGCATACATAAGAGTCTGAATCCCAAATAGAACTGTGCAGAATTATCCCAGCTTGAAAATCTGTGTAGATGCCAAACAGAGGATATGGAGAAGTATGGAAGCTTTAATAACTGTCTGGGAACCAAAGAGAATTACACCAATTTATACAAGCATACATAAGAGTCTGAATCCCAAATAGAACTGTGCAGAATTATCCCAGCTTGAAAATCTGTGTAGATGCCAAACAGAGGATATGGAGAAGTATGGAAGCTTTAATAACTGTCTGGGAACCAAAGAGAATTACACCAATTTATGAAAGCATACATAAGAGTCTGAATCCCAAATAGAACTGTGCAGATTTATCCCAGCTTGAAAATCTTTCTAGATGCCAAATAGAGGATATGCAGAAGTATTGCAGCTTTATTAACTGTCTGGGAGCCAAAGAGAATTACACCAATTTATAAAAGCATACATAAGAGTCTGAATCCCAAATAGAACTGTGCAGATTTATCCCAGCTTGAAAATCTGTGTAGATGCCAAACAGAGGATATGCAGAAGTATGGCAGCTTTAATAACTGTCTGGGAACCAAAGAGAATTACACCAATTTATACAAGCATACATAAGAGCCTCGATCTCTAATCGAACTGTGCACATTTATCCCAGCTTAAAAATCTGTTTTCATGCCAAATAGAGGGTATGCAGAAGTATGGCAGCTTTAATAACTGTCTGGGAACCAAAGAGAATTACACCAATTTATACAAGCATACATAAGAGTCTGAATCCCAAATAGAACTGTGCAGATTTATCCCAGCTTGAAAATCTGTCTAGATGCCAAATAAAGGATATGCAGAAGTATTGCTGCTTTATTAACTGTCTGGGAGCCAATGAGAATTACACCAATTTATAAAAGCATACATAAGAGTCTGAATCCCAAATAGAACTGTGCAGAATTATCCCAGCTTGAAAATCTGTGTAGATGCCAAACAGAGGATATGCAGAAGTATGGACGCTTTAATACCTGTATAAGAACCAATGAGAGTTACACCAATTTATAAAAGCATACATAAGAGTCTGAATCCCAAATAGAACTGTGCAGATTTATCCTAGCTTGAAAATCTGTGTAGATGCCAAACAGAGGATATGCAGAAGTATGGCAGCTTTAATAACTGTCTGGGAACCAAAGAGAATTACACCAATTTATACAAGCATACATAAGAGTCTGAATCCCAAATAGAACTGTGCAGATTTATCCCAGCTTGAAAATCTGTCTAGATGCCAAATAAAGGATATGCAGAAGTATTGCTGCTTTATTAACTGTCTGGGAGCCAATGAGAATTACACCAATTTATAAAAGCATACATAAGAGTCTGAATCCCAAATAGAACTGTGCAGATTTATCCCAGCTTGAAAATCTGTCTAGATGCCAAATAAAGGATATGCAGAAGTATTGCTGCTTTATTAACTGTCTGGGAGCCAATGAGAATTACACCAATTTATAAAAGCATACATAAGAGTCTGAATCCCAAATAGAACTGTGCAGAATTATCCCAGCTTGAAAATCTGTGTAGATGCCAAACAGAGGATATGCAGAAGTATGGACGCTTTAATACCTGTATAAGAACCAATGAGAGTTACACCAATTTATAAAAGCATACATAAGAGTCTGAATCCCAAATAGAACTGTGCAGATTTATCCTAGCTTGAAAATCTGTGTAGATGCCAAACAGAGGATATGCAGAAGTATGGCAGCTTTAATAACTGTCTGGGAACCAAAGAGAATTACACCAATTTATACAAGCATACATAAGAGTCTGAATCCCAAATAGAACTGTGCAGATTTATCCCAGCTTGAAAATCTGTCTAGATGCCAAATAGAGGATATGCAGAAGTATTGCTGCTTTATTAACTGTCTGGGAGCCAATGAGAATTACACCAATTTATAAAAGCATACATAAGAGTCTGAATCCCAAATAGAACTGTGCAGAATTATCCCAGCTTGAAAATCTGTGTAGATGCCAAACAGAGGATATGGAGAAGTATGGAAGCTTTAATAACTGTCTGGGAACCAAAGAGAATTACACCAATTTATACAAGCATACATAAGAGTCTGAATCCCAAATAGAACTGTGCAGATTTATCCCAGCTTGAAAATCTGTCTAGATGCCAAATAGAGGATATGCAGAAGTATGGCAGCTTTAATAACTGTCTGGGAACCAAAGAGAATAACACCAATTTATACAAGCATACATAAGAGTCTGAATCCCAAATAGAACTGTGCAGATTTATCCCAGCTTGAAAATCTGTGTAGATGCCAAACAGAGGATATGCAGAAGTATGGCAGCTTTAATAACTGTCTGGGAACCAAAGAGAATTACACCAATTTATACAAGCATACATAAGAGTCTGAATCCCAAATAGAACTGTGCAGATTTATCCCAGCTTGAAAATCTGTCTAGATGCCAAATAAAGGATATGCAGAAGTATTGCTGCTTTATTAACTGTCTGGGAGCCAATGAGAATTACACCAATTTATAAAAGCATACATAAGAGTCTGAATCCCAAATAGAACTGTGCAGAATTATCCCAGCTTGAAAATCTGTGTAGATGCCAAACAGAGGATATGGAGAAGTATGGAAGCTTTAATAACTGTCTGGGAACCAAAGAGAATTACACCAATTTATAAAAGCATACATAAGAGTCTGAATCCCAAATAGAACTGTGCAGATTTATCCCAGCTTGAAAATCTTTCTAGATGCCAAATAGAGGATATGCAGAAGTATTGCAGCTTTATTAACTGTCTGGGAGCCAAAGAGAATTACACCAATTTATAAAAGCATACATAAGAGTCTGAATCCCAAATAGAACTGTGCAGATTTATCCCAGCTTGAAAATCTGTGTAGATGCCAAACAGAGGATATGCAGAAGTATGGCAGCTTTAATAACTGTCTGGGAACCAAAGAGAATTACACCAATTTATACAAGCATACATAAGAGCCTCGATCTCTAATCGAACTGTGCACATTTATCCCAGCTTAAAAATCTGTTTTCATGCCAAATAGAGGGTATGCAGAAGTATGGAAGCTTTAATAACTGTCTGGGAACCAAAGAGAATTACACCAATTTATACAAGCATACATAAGAGTCTGAATCCCAAATAGAACTGTGCAGATTTATCCCAGCTTGAAAATCTGTCTAGATGCCAAATAGAGGATATGCAGAAGTATGGCAGCTTTAATAACTGTCTGGGAACCAAAGAGAATTACACCAATTTATACAAGCATACATAAGAGTCTGAATCCCAAATAGAACTGTGCAGATTTATCCCAGCTTAAAAATCTGTCTTCATGCCAAATAGAGGGTATGCAGAAGTATGGCAGCTTCATAAACTGTCTGGGAACCAAAGAGAGTTACACCAATTTATTCAAGCATACAGAACAGTCTGGATACCTAATAGAACTGTGCAGATTTATCCTAGATAGAAAGTCTATCTTCATGCTAAATAGAGGATATGCAGAAGTATGGACGCTTTAATACCTGTATAAGAACCAATGAGAGTTACACCAATTTATAAAAGCATACATAAGAGTCTGAATCCCAAATAGAACTGTGCAGATTTATCCCAGCTTGAAAATCTGTGTAGATGCCAAACAGAGGATATGCAGAAGTATGGCAGCTTTAATAACTGTCTGGGAACCAAAGAGAATTACACCAATTTATACAAGCATACATAAGAGTCTGAATCCCAAATAGAACTGTGCAGATTTATCCCAGCTTGAAAATCTGTCTAGATGCCAAATAAAGGATATGCAGAAGTATTGCTGCTTTATTAACTGTCTGGGAGCCAATGAGAATTACACCAATTTATAAAAGCATACATAAGAGTCTGAATCCCAAATAGAACTGTGCAGAATTATCCCAGCTTGAAAATCTGTCTAGATGCCAAATAGAGGATATGCAGAAGTATGGCAGCTTTAATAACTGTCTGGGAACCAAAGAGAATAACACCAATTTATACAAGCATACATAAGAGTCTGAATCCCAAATAGAACTGTGCAGATTTATCCCAGCTTGAAAATCCGTGTAGATGCCAAACAGAGGATATGCAGAAGTATGGCAGCTTTAATAACTGTCTGGGAACCAAAGAGAATTACACCAATTTATACAAGCATACATAAGAGTCTGAATCCCAAATAGAACTGTGCAGATTTATCCCAGCTTGAAAATCTGTCTAGATGCCAAATAAAGGATATGCAGAAGTATTGCTGCTTTATTAACTGTCTGGGAGCCAATGAGAATTACACCAATTTATAAAAGCATACATAAGAGTCTGAATCCCAAATAGAACTGTGCAGAATTATCCCAGCTTGAAAATCTGTGTAGATGCCAAACAGAGGATATGGAGAAGTATGGAAGCTTTAATAACTGTCTGGGAACCAAAGAGAATTACACCAATTTATGAAAGCATACATAAGAGTCTGAATCCCAAATAGAACTGTGCAGATTTATCCCAGCTTGAAAATCTTTCTAGATGCCAAATAGAGGATATGCAGAAGTATTGCAGCTTTATTAACTGTCTGGGAGCCAAAGAGAATTACACCAATTTATAAAAGCATACATAAGAGTCTGAATCCCAAATAGAACTGTGCAGATTTATCCCAGCTTGAAAATCTGTGTAGATGCCAAACAGAGGATATGCAGAAGTATGGCAGCTTTAATAACTGTCTGGGAACCAAAGAGAATTACACCAATTTATACAAGCATACATAAGAGCCTCGATCTCTAATCGAACTGTGCACATTTATCCCAGCTTAAAAATCTGTTTTCATGCCAAATAGAGGGTATGCAGAAGTATGGAAGCTTTAATAACTGTCTGGGAACCAAAGAGAATAACACCAATTTATACAAGCATACATAAGAGTCTGAATCCCAAATAGAACTGTGCAGATTTATCCTAGCTTGAAAATCTGTCTAGATGCCAAATAGAGGATATGCAGAAGTATGGCAGCTTTAATAACTTTCTGGGAACCAAAGAGAATTACACCAATTTATATAAGCATAAATAAGAGTCTGAATCCCAAATAGAACTGTGCACATTTATCCCAGCTTAAAAATCTGTCTTCATGCCAAATAGAGGGTATGCAGAAGTATGGCAGCTTCATAAACTGTCTGGGAACCAAAGAGAGTTACACCAATTTATTCAAGCATACAGAACAGTCTGGATACCTAATAGAACTGTGCAGATTTATCCTAGATAGAAAGTCTATCTTCATGCTAAATAGAGGATATGCAGAAGTATGGACGCTTTAATACCTGTATAAGAACCAATGAGAGTTACACCAATTTATAAAAGCATACATAAGAGTCTGAATCCCAAATAGAACTGTGCAGATTTATCCCAGCTTGAAAATCTGTGTAGATGCCAAACAGAGGATATGCAGAAGTATGGCAGCTTTAATAACTGTCTGGGAACCAAAGAGAATTACACCAATTTATACAAGCATACATAAGAGTCTGAATCCCAAATAGAACTGTGCAGATTTATCCCAGCTTGAAAATCTGTCTAGATGCCAAATAAAGGATATGCAGAAGTATTGCTGCTTTATTAACTGTCTGGGAGCCAATGAGAATTACACCAATTTATAAAAGCATACATAAGAGTCTGAATCCCAAATAGAACTGTGCAGAATTATCCCAGCTTGAAAATCTGTGTAGATGCCAAACAGAGGATATGGAGAAGTATGGAAGCTTTAATAACTGTCTGGGAACCAAAGAGAATTACACCAATTTATACAAGCATACATAAGAGTCTGAATCCCAAATAGAACTGTGCAGATTTATCCCAGCTTGAAAATCTGTCTAGATGCCAAATAGAGGATATGCAGAAGTATGGCAGCTTTAATAACTGTCTGGGAACCAAAGAGAATAACACCAATTTATACAAGCATACATAAGAGTCTGAATCCCAAATAGAACTGTGCAGATTTATCCCAGCTTGAAAATCCGTGTAGATGCCAAACAGAGGATATGCAGAAGTATGGCAGCTTTAATAACTGTCTGGGAGCCAAAGAGAATTACACCAATTTATAAAAGCATACATAAGAGTCTGAATCCCAAATAGAACTGTGCAGAATTATCCCAGCTTGAAAATCTGTGTAGATGCCAAACAGAGGATATGGAGAAGTATGGAAGCTTTAATAACTGTCTGGGAACCAAAGAGAATTACACCAATTTATACAAGCATACATAAGAGTCTGAATCCCAAATAGAACTGTGCAGATTTATCCCAGCTTGAAAATCTGTGTAGATGCCAAACAGAGGATATGCAGAAGTATGGCAGCTTTAATAACTGTCTGGGAACCAAAGAGAATTACACCAATTTATACAAGCATACATAAGAGCCTCGATCTCTAATCGAACTGTGCACATTTATCCCAGCTTAAAAATCTGTTTTCATGCCAAATAGAGGGTATGCAGAAGTATGGCAGCTTTAATAACTGTCTGGGAACCAAAGAGAATTACACCAATTTATACAAGCATACATAAGAGTCTGAATCCCAAATAGAACTGTGCAGATTTATCCCAGCTTGAAAATCTGTCTAGATGCCAAATAAAGGATATGCAGAAGTATTGCTGCTTTATTAACTGTCTGGGAGCCAATGAGAATTACACCAATTTATAAAAGCATACATAAGAGTCTGAATCCCAAATAGAACTGTGCAGAATTATCCCAGCTTGAAAATCTGTGTAGATGCCAAACAGAGGATATGGAGAAGTATGGAAGCTTTAATAACTGTCTGGGAACCAAAGAGAATTACACCAATTTATACAAGCATACATAAGAGTCTGAATCCCAAATAGAACTGTGCAGATTTATCCCAGCTTGAAAATCTGTCTAGATGCCAAATAGAGGATATGCAGAAGTATGGAAGCTTTAATAACTGTCTGGGAACCAAAGAGAATAACACCAATTTATACAAGCATACATAAGAGTCTGAATCCCAAATAGAACTGTGCAGATTTATCCCAGCTTGAAAATCCGTGTAGATGCCAAACAGAGGATATGCAGAAGTATGGCAGCTTTAATAACTGTCTGGGAACCAAAGAGAATTACACCAATTTATACAAGCATACATAAGAGTCTGAATCCCAAATAGAACTGTGCAGATTTATCCCAGCTTGAAAATCTGTCTAGATGCCAAATAAAGGATATGCAGAAGTATTGCTGCTTTATTAACTGTCTGGGAGCCAATGAGAATTACACCAATTTATAAAAGCATACATAAGAGTCTGAATCCCAAATAGAACTGTGCAGAATTATCCCAGCTTGAAAATCTGTGTAGATGCCAAACAGAGGATATGGAGAAGTATGGAAGCTTTAATAACTGTCTGGGAACCAAAGAGAATTACACCAATTTATGAAAGCATACATAAGAGTCTGAATCCCAAATAGAACTGTGCAGATTTATCCCAGCTTGAAAATCTGTCTAGATGCCAAAGAGAGGATATGCAGAAGTATTGCAGCTTTATTAACTGTCTGGGAGCCAAAGAGAATTACACCAATTTATAAAAGCATACATAAGAGTCTGAATCCCAAATAGAACTGTGCAGATTTATCCCAGCTTGAAAATCTGTGTAGATGCCAAACAGAGGATATGCAGAAGTATGGCAGCTTTAATAACTGTCTGGGAACCAAAGAGAATTACACCAATTTATACAAGCATACATAAGAGCCTCGATCTCTAATCGAACTGTGCACATTTATCCCAGCTTAAAAATCTGTTTTCATGCCAAATAGAGGGTATGCAGAAGTATGGAAGCTTTAATAACTGTCTGGGAACCAAAGAGAATTACACCAATTTATACAAGCATACATAAGAGTCTGAATCCCAAATAGAACTGTGCAGATTTATCCCAGCTTGAAAATCTGTCTAGATGCCAAATAGAGGATATGCAGAAGTATGGCAGCTTTAATAACTGTCTGGGAACCAAAGAGAATTACACCAATTTATACAAGCATACATAAGAGTCTGAATCCCAAATAGAACTGTGCAGATTTATCCCAGCTTGAAAATCCGTGTAGATGCCAAACAGAGGATATGCAGAAGTATGGCAGCTTTAATAACTGTCTGGGAACCAAAGAGAATTACACCAATTTATACAAGCATACATAAGAGTCTGAATCCCAAATAGAACTGTGCAGATTTATCCCAGCTTGAAAATCTGTCTAGATGCCAAATAAAGGATATGCAGAAGTATTGCTGCTTTATTAACTGTCTGGGAGCCAATGAGAATTACACCAATTTATAAAAGCATACATAAGAGTCTGAATCCCAAATAGAACTGTGCAGAATTATCCCAGCTTGAAAATCTGTGTAGATGCCAAACAGAGGATATGGAGAAGTATGGAAGCTTTAATAACTGTCTGGGAACCAAAGAGAATTACACCAATTTATACAAGCATACATAAGAGTCTGAATCCCAAATAGAACTGTGCAGAATTATCCCAGCTTGAAAATCTGTGTAGATGCCAAACAGAGGATATGCAGAAGTATGGAAGCTTTAATAACTGTCTGGGAACCAAAGAGAATTACACCAATTTATACAAGCATACATAAGAGTCTGAATCCCAAATAGAACTGTGCAGAATTATCCCAGCTTGAAAATCTGTGTAGATGCCAAACAGAGGATATGCAGAAGTATGGAAGCTTTAATAACTGTCTGGGAACCAAAGAGAATTACACCAATTTATACAAGCATACATAAGAGTCTGAATCCCAAATAGAACTGTGCAGATTTATCCCAGCTTGAAAATCTGTCTAGATGCCAAATAGAGGATATGCAGAAGTATGGCAGCTTTAATAACTGTCTGGGAACCAAAGAGAATAACACCAATTTATACAAGCATACATAAGAGTCTGAATCCCAAATAGAACTGTGCAGATTTATCCCAGCTTGAAAATCTGTGTAGATGCCAAACAGAGGATATGCAGAAGTATGGCAGCTTTAATAACTGTCTGGGAACCAAAGAGAATTACACCAATTTATACAAGCATACATAAGAGTCTGAATCCCAAATAGAACTGTGCAGATTTATCCCAGCTTGAAAATCTGTCTAGATGCCAAATAAAGGATATGCAGAAGTATTGCTGCTTTATTAACTGTCTGGGAGCCAAAGAGAATTACACCAATTTATAAAAGCATACATAAGAGTCTGAATCCCAAATAGAACTGTGCAGAATTATCCCAGCTTGAAAATCTGTGTAGATGCCAAACAGAGGATATGGAGAAGTATGGAAGCTTTAATAACTGTCTGGGAACCAAAGAGAATTACACCAATTTATACAAGCATACATAAGAGTCTGAATCCCAAATAGAACTGTGCAGAATTATCCCAGCTTGAAAATCTGTGTAGATGCCAAACAGAGGATATGGAGAAGTATGGAAGCTTTAATAACTGTCTGGGAACCAAAGAGAATTACACCAATTTATGAAAGCATACATAAGAGTCTGAATCCCAAATAGAACTGTGCAGATTTATCCCAGCTTGAAAATCTTTCTAGATGCCAAATAGAGGATATGCAGAAGTATTGCAGCTTTATTAACTGTCTGGGAGCCAAAGAGAATTACACCAATTTATAAAAGCATACATAAGAGTCTGAATCCCAAATAGAACTGTGCAGATTTATCCCAGCTTGAAAATCTGTGTAGATGCCAAACAGAGGATATGCAGAAGTATGGCAGCTTTAATAACTGTCTGGGAACCAAAGAGAATTACACCAATTTATACAAGCATACATAAGAGCCTCGATCTCTAATCGAACTGTGCACATTTATCCCAGCTTAAAAATCTGTTTTCATGCCAAATAGAGGGTATGCAGAAGTATGGCAGCTTTAATAACTGTCTGGGAACCAAAGAGAATTACACCAATTTATACAAGCATACATAAGAGTCTGAATCCCAAATAGAACTGTGCAGATTTATCCCAGCTTGAAAATCTGTCTAGATGCCAAATAAAGGATATGCAGAAGTATTGCTGCTTTATTAACTGTCTGGGAGCCAATGAGAATTACACCAATTTATAAAAGCATACATAAGAGTCTGAATCCCAAATAGAACTGTGCAGAATTATCCCAGCTTGAAAATCTGTGTAGATGCCAAACAGAGGATATGCAGAAGTATGGACGCTTTAATACCTGTATAAGAACCAATGAGAGTTACACCAATTTATAAAAGCATACATAAGAGTCTGAATCCCAAATAGAACTGTGCAGATTTATCCTAGCTTGAAAATCTGTGTAGATGCCAAACAGAGGATATGCAGAAGTATGGCAGCTTTAATAACTGTCTGGGAACCAAAGAGAATTACACCAATTTATACAAGCATACATAAGAGTCTGAATCCCAAATAGAACTGTGCAGATTTATCCCAGCTTGAAAATCTGTCTAGATGCCAAATAAAGGATATGCAGAAGTATTGCTGCTTTATTAACTGTCTGGGAGCCAATGAGAATTACACCAATTTATAAAAGCATACATAAGAGTCTGAATCCCAAATAGAACTGTGCAGATTTATCCCAGCTTGAAAATCTGTCTAGATGCCAAATAAAGGATATGCAGAAGTATTGCTGCTTTATTAACTGTCTGGGAGCCAATGAGAATTACACCAATTTATAAAAGCATACATAAGAGTCTGAATCCCAAATAGAACTGTGCAGAATTATCCCAGCTTGAAAATCTGTGTAGATGCCAAACAGAGGATATGCAGAAGTATGGACGCTTTAATACCTGTATAAGAACCAATGAGAGTTACACCAATTTATAAAAGCATACATAAGAGTCTGAATCCCAAATAGAACTGTGCAGATTTATCCTAGCTTGAAAATCTGTGTAGATGCCAAACAGAGGATATGCAGAAGTATGGCAGCTTTAATAACTGTCTGGGAACCAAAGAGAATTACACCAATTTATACAAGCATACATAAGAGTCTGAATCCCAAATAGAACTGTGCAGATTTATCCCAGCTTGAAAATCTGTCTAGATGCCAAATAAAGGATATGCAGAAGTATTGCTGCTTTATTAACTGTCTGGGAGCCAATGAGAATTACACCAATTTATAAAAGCATACATAAGAGTCTGAATCCCAAATAGAACTGTGCAGAATTATCCCAGCTTGAAAATCTGTGTAGATGCCAAACAGAGGATATGGAGAAGTATGGAAGCTTTAATAACTGTCTGGGAACCAAAGAGAATTACACCAATTTATACAAGCATACATAAGAGTCTGAATCCCAAATAGAACTGTGCAGATTTATCCCAGCTTGAAAATCTGTCTAGATGCCAAATAGAGGATATGCAGAAGTATGGCAGCTTTAATAACTGTCTGGGAACCAAAGAGAATAACACCAATTTATACAAGCATACATAAGAGTCTGAATCCCAAATAGAACTGTGCAGATTTATCCCAGCTTGAAAATCCGTGTAGATGCCAAACAGAGGATATGCAGAAGTATGGCAGCTTTAATAACTGTCTGGGAACCAAAGAGAATTACACCAATTTATACAAGCATACATAAGAGTCTGAATCCCAAATAGAACTGTGCAGATTTATCCCAGCTTGAAAATCTGTCTAGATGCCAAATAAAGGATATGCAGAAGTATTGCTGCTTTATTAACTGTCTGGGAGCCAATGAGAATTACACCAATTTATAAAAGCATACATAAGAGTCTGAATCCCAAATAGAACTGTGCAGAATTATCCCAGCTTAAAAATCTGTGTAGATGCCAAACAGAGGATATGGAGAAGTATGGAAGCTTTAATAACTGTCTGGGAACCAAAGAGAATTACACCAATTTATGAAAGCATACATAAGAGTCTGAATCCCAAATAGAACTGTGCAGATTTATCCCAGCTTGAAAATCTTTCTAGATGCCAAATAGAGGATATGCAGAAGTATTGCAGCTTTATTAACTGTCTGGGAGCCAAAGAGAATTACACCAATTTATAAAAGCATACATAAGAGTCTGAATCCCAAATAGAACTGTGCAGATTTATCCCAGCTTGAAAATCTGTGTAGATGCCAAACAGAGGATATGCAGAAGTATGGCAGCTTTAATAACTGTCTGGGAACCAAAGAGAATTACACCAATTTATACAAGCATACATAAGAGCCTCGATCTCTAATCGAACTGTGCACATTTATCCCAGCTTAAAAATCTGTTTTCATGCCAAATAGAGGGTATGCAGAAGTATGGAAGCTTTAATACCTGTCTGGGAACCAAAGAGAATTACACCAATTTATACAAGCATACATAAGAGTCTGAATCCCAAATAGAACTGTGCAGATTTATCCCAGCTTGAAAATCTGTCTAGATGCCAAATAGAGGATATGCAGAAGTATGGCAGCTTTATTAACTGTCTGGGAACCAAAGAGAATTACACCAATTTATACAAGCATACATAAGAGTCTGAATCCCAAATAGAACTGTGCAGATTTATCCCAGCTTAAAAATCTGTCTTCATGCCAAATAGAGGGTATGCAGAAGTATGGCAGCTTCATAAACTGTCTGGGAACCAAAGAGAGTTACACCAATTTATTCAAGCATACAGAACAGTCTGGATACCTAATAGAACTGTGCAGATTTATCCTAGATAGAAAGTCTATCTTCATGCTAAATAGAGGATATGCAGAAGTATGGACGCTTTAATACCTGTATAAGAACCAATGAGAGTTACACCAATTTATAAAAGCATACATAAGAGTCTGAATCCCAAATAGAACTGTGCAGATTTATCCCAGCTTGAAAATCTGTGTAGATGCCAAACAGAGGATATGCAGAAGTATGGCAGCTTTAATAACTGTCTGGGAACCAAAGAGAATTACACCAATTTATACAAGCATACATAAGAGTCTGAATCCCAAATAGAACTGTGCAGATTTATCCCAGCTTGAAAATCTGTCTAGATGCCAAATAGAGGATATGCAGAAGTATTGCTGCTTTATTAACTGTCTGGGAGCCAATGAGAATTACACCAATTTATAAAAGCATACATAAGAGTCTGAATCCCAAATAGAACTGTGCAGAATTATCCCAGCTTGAAAATCTGTGTAGATGCCAAACAGAGGATATGGAGAAGTATGGAAGCTTTAATAACTGTCTGGGAACCAAAGAGAATTACACCAATTTATACAAGCATACATAAGAGTCTGAATCCCAAATAGAACTGTGCAGATTTATCCCAGCTTGAAAATCTGTCTAGATGCCAAATAGAGGATATGCAGAAGTATGGCAGCTTTAATAACTGTCTGGGAACCAAAGAGAATAACACCAATTTATACAAGCATACATAAGAGTCTGAATCCCAAATAGAACTGTGCAGATTTATCCCAGCTTGAAAATCCGTGTAGATGCCAAACAGAGGATATGCAGAAGTATGGCAGCTTTAATAACTGTCTGGGAACCAAAGAGAATTACACCAATTTATACAAGCATACATAAGAGTCTGAATCCCAAATAGAACTGTGCAGATTTATCCCAGCTTGAAAATCTGTCTAGATGCCAAATAAAGGATATGCAGAAGTATTGCTGCTTTATTAACTGTCTGGGAGCCAATGAGAATTACACCAATTTATAAAAGCATACATAAGAGTCTGAATCCCAAATAGAACTGTGCAGAATTATCCCAGCTTGAAAATCTGTGTAGATGCCAAACAGAGGATATGGAGAAGTATGGAAGCTTTAATAACTGTCTGGGAACCAAAGAGAATTACACCAATTTATATAAGCATACATAAGAGTCTGAATCCCAAATAGAACTGTGCAGAATTATCCCAGCTTGAAAATCTGTGTAGATGCCAAACAGAGGATATGGAGAAGTATGGAAGCTTTAATAACTGTCTGGGAACCAAAGAGAATTACACCAATTTATGAAAGCATACATAAGAGTCTGAATCCCAAATAGAACTGTGCAGATTTATCCCAGCTTGAAAATCTTTCTAGATGCCAAATAGAGGATATGCAGAAGTATTGCAGCTTTATTAACTGTCTGGGAGCCAAAGAGAATTACACCAATTTATAAAAGCATACATAAGAGTCTGAATCCCAAATAGAACTGTGCAGATTTATCCCAGCTTGAAAATCTGTGTAGATGCCAAACAGAGGATATGCAGAAGTATGGCAGCTTTAATAACTGTCTGGGAACCAAAGAGAATTACACCAATTTATACAAGCATACATAAGAGCCTCGATCTCTAATCGAACTGTGCACATTTATCCCAGCTTAAAAATCTGTTTTCATGCCAAATAGAGGGTATGCAGAAGTATGGAAGCTTTAATAACTGTCTGGGAACCAAAGAGAATAACACCAATTTATACAAGCATACATAAGAGTCTGAATCCCAAATAGAACTGTGCAGATTTATCCTAGCTTGAAAATCTGTCTAGATGCCAAATAGAGGATATGCAGAAGTATGGCAGCTTTAATAACTTTCTGGGAACCAAAGAGAATTACACCAATTTATATAAGCATAAATAAGAGTCTGAATCCCAAATAGAACTGTGCACATTTATCCCAGCTTAAAAATCTGTCTTCATGCCAAATAGAGGGTATGCAGAAGTATGGCAGCTTCATAAACTGTCTGGGAACCAAAGAGAGTTACACCAATTTATTCAAGCATACAGAACAGTCTGGATACCTAATAGAACTGTGCAGATTTATCCTAGATAGAAAGTCTATCTTCATGCTAAATAGAGGATATGCAGAAGTATGGACGCTTTAATACCTGTATAAGAACCAATGAGAGTTACACCAATTTATAAAAGCATACATAAGAGTCTGAATCCCAAATAGAACTGTGCAGATTTATCCCAGCTTGAAAATCTGTGTAGATGCCAAACAGAGGATATGCAGAAGTATGGCAGCTTTAATAACTGTCTGGGAACCAAAGAGAATTACACCAATTTATACAAGCATACATAAGAGTCTGAATCCCAAATAGAACTGTGCAGATTTATCCCAGCTTGAAAATCTGTCTAGATGCCAAATAAAGGATATGCAGAAGTATTGCTGCTTTATTAACTGTCTGGGAGCCAATGAGAATTACACCAATTTATAAAAGCATACATAAGAGTCTGAATCCCAAATAGAACTGTGCAGAATTATCCCAGCTTGAAAATCTGTGTAGATGCCAAACAGAGGATATGGAGAAGTATGGAAGCTTTAATAACTGTCTGGGAACCAAAGAGAATTACACCAATTTATACAAGCATACATAAGAGTCTGAATCCCAAATAGAACTGTGCAGATTTATCCCAGCTTGAAAATCTGTCTAGATGCCAAATAGAGGATATGCAGAAGTATGGCAGCTTTAATAACTGTCTGGGAACCAAAGAGAATAACACCAATTTATACAAGCATACATAAGAGTCTGAATCCCAAATAGAACTGTGCAGATTTATCCCAGCTTGAAAATCCGTGTAGATGCCAAACAGAGGATATGCAGAAGTATGGCAGCTTTAATAACTGTCTGGGAACGAAAGAGAATTACACCAATTTATACAAGCATACATAAGAGTCTGAATCCCAAATAGAACTGTGCAGATTTATCCCAGCTTGAAAATCTGTCTAGATGCCAAATAAAGGATATGCAGAAGTATTGCTGCTTTATTAACTGTCTGGGAGCCAATGAGAATTACACCAATTTATAAAAGCATACATAAGAGTCTGAATCCCAAATAGAACTGTGCAGAATTATCCCAGCTTGAAAATCTGTGTAGATGCCAAACAGAGGATATGGAGAAGTATGGAAGCTTTAATAACTGTCTGGGAACCAAAGAGAATTACACCAATTTATACAAGCATACATAAGAGTCTGAATCCCAAATAGAACTGTGCAGAATTATCCCAGCTTGAAAATCTGTGTAGATGCCAAACAGAGGATATGGAGAAGTATGGAAGCTTTAATAACTGTCTGGGAACCAAAGAGAATTACACCAATTTATGAAAGCATACATAAGAGTCTGAATCCCAAATAGAACTGTGCAGATTTATCCCAGCTTGAAAATCTTTCTAGATGCCAAATAGAGGATATGCAGAAGTATTGCAGCTTTATTAACTGTCTGGGAGCCAAAGAGAATTACACCAATTTATAAAAGCATACATAAGAGTCTGAATCCCAAATAGAACTGTGCAGATTTATCCCAGCTTGAAAATCTGTGTAGATGCCAAACAGAGGATATGCAGAAGTATGGCAGCTTTAATAACTGTCTGGGAACCAAAGAGAATTACACCAATTTATACAAGCATACATAAGAGCCTCGATCTCTAATCGAACTGTGCACATTTATCCCAGCTTAAAAATCTGTTTTCATGCCAAATAGAGGGTATGCAGAAGTATGGAAGCTTTAATAACTGTCTGGGAACCAAAGAGAATAACACCAATTTATACAAGCATACATAAGAGTCTGAATCCCAAATAGAACTGTGCAGATTTATCCTAGCTTGAAAATCTGTCTAGATGCCAAATAGAGGATATGCAGAAGTATGGCAGCTTTAATAACTTTCTGGGAACCAAAGAGAATTACACCAATTTATATAAGCATAAATAAGAGTCTGAATCCCAAATAGAACTGTGCACATTTATCCCAGCTTAAAAATCTGTCTTCATGCCAAATAGAGGGTATGCAGAAGTATGGCAGCTTCATTAACTGTCTGGGAACCAAAGAGAGTTACACCAATTTATACAAGCATACAGAACAGTCTGGATCCCTAATAGAATTGTGCAGATTTATCTTAGATAGAAAGTCTATCTTCATGCTAAATAGAGGATATGCAGAAGTATGGACGCTTTAATACCTGTATAAGAACCAATGAGAGTTACACCAATTTATAAAAGCATACATAAGAGTCTGAATCCCAAATAGAACTGTGCAGATTTATCCTAGCTTGAAAATCTGTGTAGATGCCAAACAGAGGATATGCAGAAGTATGGCAGCTTTAATAACTGTCTGGGAACCAAAGAGAATTACACCAATTTATACAAGCATACATAAGAGTCTGAATCCCAAATAGAACTGTGCAGATTTATCCCAGCTTGAAAATCTGTCTAGATGCCAAATAAAGGATATGCAGAAGTATTGCTGCTTTATTAACTGTCTGGGAGCCAATGAGAATTACACCAATTTATAAAAGCATACATAAGAGTCTGAATCCCAAATAGAACTGTGCAGAATTATCCCAGCTTGAAAATCTGTGTAGATGCCAAACAGAGGATATGGAGAAGTATGGAAGCTTTAATAACTGTCTGGGAACCAAAGAGAATTACACCAATTTATACAAGCATACATAAGAGTCTGAATCCCAAATAGAACTGTGCAGATTTATCCCAGCTTGAAAATCTGTCTAGATGCCAAATAGAGGATATGCAGAAGTATGGCAGCTTTAATAACTGTCTGGGAACCAAAGAGAATAACACCAATTTATACAAGCATACATAAGAGTCTGAATCCCAAATAGAACTGTGCAGATTTATCCCAGCTTGAAAATCCGTGTAGATGCCAAACAGAGGATATGCAGAAGTATGGCAGCTTTAATAACTGTCTGGGAACCAAAGAGAATTACACCAATTTATACAAGCATACATAAGAGTCTGAATCCCAAATAGAACTGTGCAGATTTATCCCAGCTTGAAAATCTGTCTAGATGCCAAATAAAGGATATGCAGAAGTATTGCTGCTTTATTAACTGTCTGGGAGCCAATGAGAATTACACCAATTTATAAAAGCATACATAAGAGTCTGAATCCCAAATAGAACTGTGCAGAATTATCCCAGCTTGAAAATCTGTGTAGATGCCAAACAGAGGATATGGAGAAGTATGGAAGCTTTAATAACTGTCTGGGAACCAAAGAGAATTACACCAATTTATGAAAGCATACATAAGAGTCTGAATCCCAAATAGAACTGTGCAGATTTATCCCAGCTTGAAAATCTTTCTAGATGCCAAATAGAGGATATGCAGAAGTATTGCAGCTTTATTAACTGTCTGGGAGCCAAAGAGAATTACACCAATTTATAAAAGCATACATAAGAGTCTGAATCCCAAATAGAACTGTGCAGATTTATCCCAGCTTGAAAATCTGTGTAGATGCCAAACAGAGGATATGCAGAAGTATGGCAGCTTTAATAACTGTCTGGGAACCAAAGAGAATTACACAAATTTATACAAGCATACATAAGAGCCTCGATCTCTAATCGAACTGTGCACATTTATCCCAGCTTAAAAATCTGTTTTCATGCCAAATAGAGGGTATGCAGAAGTATGGAAGCTTTAATAACTGTCTGGGAACCAAAGAGAATTACACCAATTTATACAAGCATACATAAGAGTCTGAATCCCAAATAGAACTGTGCAGATTTATCCCAGCTTGAAAATCTGTCTAGATGCCAAATAGAGGATATGCAGAAGTATGGCAGCTTTAATAACTGTCTGGGAACCAAAGAGAATTACACCAATTTATACAAGCATACATAAGAGTCTGAATCCCAAATAGAACTGTGCAGATTTATCCCAGCTTAAAAATCTGTCTTCATGCCAAATAGAGGGTATGCAGAAGTATGGCAGCTTCATAAACTGTCTGGGAACCAAAGAGAGTTACACCAATTTATTCAAGCATACAGAACAGTCTGGATACCTAATAGAACTGTGCAGATTTATCCTAGATAGAAAGTCTATCTTCATGCTAAATAGAGGATATGCAGAAGTATGGACGCTTTAATACCTGTATAAGAACCAATGAGACTTACACCAATTTATAAAAGCATACATAAGAGTCTGAATCCCAAATAGAACTGTGCAGATTTATCCCAGCTTGAAAATCTGTGTAGATGCCAAACAGAGGATATGCAGAAGTATGGCAGCTTTAATAACTGTCTGGGAACCAAAGAGAATTACACCAATTTATACAAGCATACATAAGAGTCTGAATCCCAAATAGAACTGTGCAGATTTATCCCAGCTTGAAAATCTGTCTAGATGCCAAATAAAGGATATGCAGAAGTATTGCTGCTTTATTAACTGTCTGGGAGCCAATGAGAATTACACCAATTTATAAAAGCATACATAAGAGTCTGAATCCCAAATAGAACTGTGCAGAATTATCCCAGCTTGAAAATCTGTGTAGATGCCAAACAGAGGATATGGAGAAGTATGGAAGCTTTAATAACTGTCTGGGAACCAAAGAGAATTACACCAATTTATACAAGCATACATAAGAGTCTGAATCCCAAATAGAACTGTGCAGATTTATCCCAGCTTGAAAATCTGTCTAGATGCCAAATAGAGGATATGCAGAAGTATGGCAGCTTTAATAACTGTCTGGGAACCAAAGAGAATAACACCAATTTATACAAGCATACATAAGAGTCTGAATCCCAAATAGAACTGTGCAGATTTATCCCAGCTTGAAAATCTGTGTAGATGCCAAACAGAGGATATGCAGAAGTATGGCAGCTTTAATAACTGTCTGGGAACCAAAGAGAATTACACCAATTTATACAAGCATACATAAGAGTCTGAATCCCAAATAGAACTGTGCAGATTTATCCCAGCTTGAAAATCTGTCTAGATGCCAAATAAAGGATATGCAGAAGTATTGCTGCTTTATTAACTGTCTGGGAGCCAATGAGAATTACACCAATTTATAAAAGCATACATAAGAGTCTGAATCCCAAATAGAACTGTGCAGAATTATCCCAGCTTGAAAATCTGTGTAGATGCCAAACAGAGGATATGGAGAAGTATGGAAGCTTTAATAACTGTCTGGGAACCAAAGAGAATTACACCAATTTATACAAGCATACATAAGAGTCTGAATCCCAAATAGAACTGTGCAGATTTATCCCAGCTTGAAAATCTGTCTAGATGCCAAATAGAGGATATGCAGAAGTATGGCAGCTTTAATAACTGTCTGGGAACCAAAGAGAATAACACCAATTTATACAAGCATACATAAGAGTCTGAATCCCAAATAGAACTGTGCAGATTTATCCTAGCTTGAAAATCTGTCTAGATGCCAAATAGAGGATATGCAGAAGTATGGCAGCTTTAATAACTTTCTGGGAACCAAAGAGAATTACACCAATTTATATAAGCATAAATAAGAGTCTGAATCCCAAATAGAACTGTGCAGAATTATCCCAGCTTGAAAATCTGTGTAGATGCCAAACAGAGGATATGGAGAAGTATAGAAGCTTTAATAACTGTCTGGGAACCAAAGAGAATTACACCAATTTATACAAGCATACATAAGAGTCTGAATCCCAAATAGAACTGTGCAGATTTATCCCAGCTTGAAAATCTGTCTAGATGCCAAATAGAGGATATGCAGAAGTATGGCAGCTTTAATAACTGTCTGGGAACCAAAGAGAATAACACCAATTTATACAAGCATACATAAGAGTCTGAATCCCAAATAGAACTGTGCAGATTTATCCCAGCTTGAAAATCCGTGTAGATGCCAAACAGAGGATATGCAGAAGTATGGCAGCTTTAATAACTGTCTGGGAACCAAAGAGAATTACACCAATTTATACAAGCATACATAAGAGTCTGAATCCCAAATAGAACTGTGCAGATTTATCCCAGCTTGAAAATCTGTCTAGATGCCAAATAAAGGATATGCAGAAGTATTGCTGCTTTATTAACTGTCTGGGAGCCAATGAGAATTACACCAATTTATAAAAGCATACATAAGAGTCTGAATCCCAAATAGAACTGTGCAGAATTATCCCAGCTTGAAAATCTGTGTAGATGCCAAACAGAGGATATGGAGAAGTATGGAAGCTTTAATAACTGTCTGGGAACCAAAGAGAATTACACCAATTTATACAAGCATACATAAGAGTCTGAATCCCAAATAGAACTGTGCAGATTTATCCCAGCTTGAAAATCTGTCTAGATGCCAAATAGAGGATATGCAGAAGTATGGCAGCTTTAATAACTGTCTGGGAACCAAAGAGAATAACACCAATTTATACAAGCATACATAAGAGTCTGAATCCCAAATAGAACTGTGCAGATTTATCCTAGCTTGAAAATCTGTCTAGATGCCAAATAGAGGATATGCAGAAGTATGGCAGCTTTAATAACTTTCTGGGAACCAAAGAGAATTACACCAATTTATATAAGCATAAATAAGAGTCTGAATCCCAAATAGAACTGTGCACATTTATCCCAGCTTAAAAATCTGTCTTCATGCCAAATAGAGGGTATGCAGAAGTATGGCAGCTTCATTAACTGTCTGGGAACCAAAGAGAGTTACACCAATTTATACAAGCATACAGAACAGTCTGGATCCCTAATAGAACTGTGCAGATTTATCTTAGATAGAAAGTCTATCTTCATGCTAAATAGAGGATATGCAGAAGTATGGACGCTTTAATACCTGTATAAGAACCAATGAGAGTTACACCAATTTATAAAAGCATACATAAGAGTCTGAATCCCAAATAGAACTGTGCAGATTTATCCTAGCTTGAAAATCTGTGTAGATGCCAAACAGAGGATATGCAGAAGTATGGCAGCTTTAATAACTGTCTGGGAACCAAAGAGAATTACACCAATTTATACAAGCATACATAAGAGTCTGAATCCCAAATAGAACTGTGCAGATTTATCCCAGCTTGAAAATCTGTCTAGATGCCAAATAAAGGATATGCAGAAGTATTGCTGCTTTATTAACTGTCTGGGAGCCAAAGAGAATTACACCAATTTATAAAAGCATACATAAGAGTCTGAATCCCAAATAGAACTGTGCAGAATTATCCCAGCTTGAAAATCTGTGTAGATGCCAAACAGAGGATATGGAGAAGTATGGAAGCTTTATTACCTGTCTGGGAACCAAAGAGAATTACACCAATTTATACAAGCATACATAAGAGTCTGAATCCCAAATAGAACTGTGCAGATTTATCCCAGCTTGAAAATCTACCTAGATGCCAAATAGAGGATATGCAGAAGTATGGCAGCTTTAATAACTGTCTGGGAACCAAAGAGAATTACACCAATTTATACAAGCATACATAAGAGTCTGAATCCCAAATAGAACTGTGCAGATTTATCCCAGCTTGAAAATCTGTCTAGATGCCAAATAGAGGATATGCAGAAGTATGGCAGCTTTTATAACTGTCTGGGAACCAAAGAGAATTACACCAATTTATGCAAGCATACATAAGAGTCTGAATCCCAAATAGAACTGTCCAGATTTATCCCAGCTTGAAAATCTGTCTAGATGCCAAATAAAGGATATGCAGAAGTATTGCTGCTTTATTAACTGTCTGGGAGCCAAAGAGAATTACACCAATTTATGAAAGCATACATAAGAGTCTGAATCCCAAATAGAACTGTGCAGATTTATCCTAGCTTGAAAATCTGTCTACATGCCAAATAGAGGGTATGCAGAAGTATTGCAGCTTTATTAACTGTCTGGGAGCCAAGGAGAATTACAAAAATTTATACAAGCATAAATAAGAGCTTTGATCTCCAATGGAACTGTGCACATTTATCCCAGCTTAAAAATCTGTCTTCATGCCAAATAGAGGGTATGCAGAAGTATGGCAGCTTCATTAACTGTCTGGGAACCAAAGAGAGTTACACCAATATATACAAGCATACAGAACAGTCTGGATCCCTAATAGAACTGTGATGATTTATCCTAGATAGAAAGTCTATCTTCATGCTAAATAGAGGATATGCAGAAGTATGGCAGCTTTAATAACTGTCTGGGAGCCAAAGAGAATTACACCAATTTATAAAAGCATACATAAGAGTCTGAATCCCAAATAGAACTGTGCAGAATTATTCCAGCTTGAAAATCTGTCTAGATGCCAAACAGAGGATATGCAGAAGTATGGCAGCTTTAATAACTGTCTGGGAACCAAAGAGAATTACACCAATTTATACAAGCATAAATAAGAGCCTCGATCTCTAATCGAACTGTGCACATTTATCCCAGCTTAAAAATCTGTTTTCATGCCAAATAGAGGGTATGCAGAAGTATTGCAGCTTTATTAACTGTCTGGGAGCCAAGGAGAATTACACCAATTTATGAAAGCATACATAAGAGTCTGAATCCTAAATAGAACTGTGCAGATTTATCCCAGCTTGAAAATCTGTCTAGATGCCAAATAGAGGATATGCAGAAGTATTGCAGCTTTATTAACTGTCTGGGGGCCAAAGAGAATTACACCAATTTATAAAAGCATACATAAGAGTCTGAATCCCAAATAGAACTGTGCAGATTTATCCCAGCTTGAAAATCTGTGTAGATGCCAAACAGAGGATATGCAGAAGTATGGCAGCTTTAATAACTGACTGGGTACCAAAGAGAATTACACCAATTTATACAAGCATACATAAGAGTCTGAATCCCAAATAGAACTTTGCAGATTTATCCCAGCTTGAAAATCTGTCTAGATGCCAAATAAAGGATATGCAGAAGTATTGCTGCTTTATTAACTGTCTGGGAGCCAAAAAGAATTACACCAATTTATAAAAGCATACATAAGAGTCTGAATCCCAAATAGAACTGTGCAGAATTATCCCAGCTTGAAAATCTGTGTAGATGCCAAACAGAGGATATATAGAAGTATGGAAGCTTTAATAACTGTTTGGGAACCAAAGAGAATTACACCAATTTATAAAAGCATACATAAGAGTCTGAATCGCAAATAGAACTGTGCAGAATTATCCCAGCTTGAAAATCTGTGTAGATGCCAAACAGAGGATATGGAGAAGTATGGAAGCTTTAATAACTGTCTGGGAACCAAAGAGAATTACACCAATTTATACAAGCATACATAAGGGTCTGAATCCCAAATAGAACTGTGCAGATTTATCCCAGCTTGAAAATCTACCTAGATGCCAAATAGAGGATATGCAGAAGTATGGCAGCTTTAATAACTGTCTGGGAACCAAAGAGAATTACACCAATTTATACAAGCATACATAAGAGTCTGAATCCCAAATAGAACTGTGCAGATTTATCCCAGCTTGAAAATCTGTCTAGATGCCAAATAGAGGATATGCAGAAGTATGGCAGCTTTTATAACTGTCTGGGAACCAAAGAGAATTACACCAATTTATGCAAGCATACATAAGAGTCTGAATCCCAAATAGAACTGTCCAGATTTATCCCAGCTTGAAAATCTGTCTAGATGCCAAATAAAGGATATGCAGAAGTATTGCTGCTTTATTAACTGTCTGGGAGCCAAAGAGAATTACACCAATTTATGAAAGCATAAATAAGAGCCTCGATCTCTAATCGAACTGTGCACATTTATCCCAGCTTAAAAATCTGTTTTTATGCCAAATAGAGGGTATGCAGAAGTATTGCAGCTTTATTAACTGTCTGGGAGCCAAGGAGAGTTACATTAATTTATACAAGCATACAGAACAGTCTGGATCCCTAATAGAATTGTGCAGATTTATCCTAGATAGAAAGTCTATCTTCATGCTAAATAGAGGATATGGAGAAGTATGGACGCTTTAATACCTGTATAAGAACCAATGAGAGTTACACCAATTTATAAAAGCATACATAAGAGTCTGAATCCCAAATAGAACTGTGCAGATTTATCCTAGCTTGAAAATCTGTGTAGATGCCAAACAGAGGATATCAGAAGTATGGAAGCTTTAATAACTGTCTGGGAACCAAAGAGAATTACACCAATTTATACAAGCATACATAAGAGTCTGAATCCCAAATAGAACTGTGCAGATTTATCCCAGCTTGAAAAATTGTCTAGATGCCAAATAAAGGATATGCAGAAGTATTGCTGCTTTATTAACTGTCTGGGAGCCAAAGAGAATTACACCAATTTATAAAAGCATACATAAGAGTCTGAATCCCAAATAGAACTGTGCAGATTTATCCCAGCTTGAAAATCTGTCTAGATGCCAAACAGAGGATATGCAGAAGTATGGCAGCTTTAATAACTGTCTGGGAACCAAAGAGAATTACACCAATTTATACAAGCATAAATAAGAGCCTCGATCTCTAATCGAACTGTGCACATTTATCCCAGCTTAAAAATCTGTTTTTATGCCAAATAGAGGGTATGCAGAAGTATTGCAGCTTTATTAACTGTCTGGGAGCCAAGGAGAATTACACCAATTTATGAAAGCATACGTAAGAGTCTGAATCCTAAATAGAACTGTGCAGATTTATCCCAGCTTGAAAATCTGTCTAGATGCCAAATAGAGGATATGCAGAAGTATTGCAGCTTTATTAACTGTCTGGGAGCCAAAGAGAATTACACCAATTTATAAAAGCATACATAAGAGTCTGAATCCCAAATAGAACTGAACAGATTTATCCCAGCTTGAAAATCTATGTAGATGCCAAACAGAGGATATGCAGAAGTATGGCAGCTTTAATAACTGTCTGGGAACCAAAGAGAATTACACCAATTTATACAAGCATACATAAGAGTCTGAATCCCAAATAGAACTGTGCAGATTTATCCCAGCTTGAAAATCTGTCTAGATGCCAAATAAAGGATATGCAGAAGTATTGCTGCTTTATTCACTGTCTGGGAGCCAAAGAGAATTACACCAATTTATAAAAGCATACATAAGAGTCTGAATCCCAAATAGAACTGTGCAGAATTATCCCAGCTTGAAAATCTGTGTAGATGCCAAACAGAGGATATGGAGAAGTATGAAAGCTTTAATAACTGTCTGGGAACCAAAGAGAATTACACCAATTTATACAAGCATACATAAGAGTCTGAATCCCAAATAGAACTGTGCACATTTATCCCAGCTTAAAAATCTGTTTTCATGCCAAATAGAGGGTATGCAGAAGTATTGCAGCTTTATTAACTGTCTGGGAGCCAAAGAGAATTACACCAATTTATGAAAGCATACATAAGAGTCTGAATCCCAAATAGAACTGTGCAGATTTATCCTAGCTTGAAAATCTGTCTACATGCCAAATAGAGGGTATGCAGAAGTATTGCAGCTTTATTAACTGTCTGGGAGCCAAGGAGAATTACAAAAATTTATACAAGCATAAACAAGAGCTTTGATCTCCAATGGAACTGTGCACATTTATCCCAGCTTAAAAATCTGTCTTCATGCCAAATAGAGGGTATGCAGAAGTATGGCAGCTTCATTAACTGTCTGGGAACCAAAGAGAGTTACACCAATTTATTCAAGCATACAGAACAGTCTGGATACCTAATAGAACTGTGCAGATTTATCCTAGATAGAAAGTCTATCTTCATGCTAAATAGAGGGTATGCAGAAGTATTGCCGCTTTATTAACTGTCTGGGAGCCAAGGAGAATTACACCAATTTATGAAAGCATACGTAAGAGTCTGAATCCTAAATAGAACTGTGCAGATTTATCCCAGCTTGAAAATCTGTCTAGATGCCAAATAGAGGATATGCAGAAGTATTGCAGCTTTATTAACTGTCTGGGAGCCAAAGAGAATTACACCAATTTATAAAAGCATACATAAGAGTCTGAATCCCAAATAGAACTGAACAGATTTATCCCAGCTTGAAAATCTATGTAGATGCCAAACAGAGGATATGCAGAAGTATGGCAGCTTTAATAACTGTCTGGGAACCAAAGAGAATTACACCAATTTATACAAGCATACATAAGAGTCTGAATCCCAAATAGAACTGTGCAGATTTATCCCAGCTTGAAAATCTGTCTAGATGCCAAATAAAGGATATGCAGAAGTATTGCTGCTTTATTCACTGTCTGGGAGCCAAAGAGAATTACACCAATTTATAAAAGCATACATAAGAGTCTGAATCCCAAATAGAACTGTGCAGAATTATCCCAGCTTGAAAATCTGTGTAGATGCCAAACAGAGGATATGGAGAAGTATGAAAGCTTTAATAACTGTCTGGGAACCAAAGAGAATTACACCAATTTATACATGCATACATAAGAGTCTGAATCCCAAATAGAACTGTGCAGATTTATCCCAGCTTGAAAATCTTTCTAGATGCCAAATAGAGGATATGCAGAAGTATTGCAGCTTTATTAACTGTCTGGGAGCCAAAGAGAATTACACCAATTTATAAAAGCATACATAAGAGTCTGAATCCCAAATAGAACTTTGCAGATTTATCCCAGCTTGAAAATCTGTGTAGATGCCAAACAGAGGATATGCAGAAGTATGGCAGCTTTAATAACTGTCTGGGAACCAAAGAGAATTACACCAATTTATACAAGCATACATAAGAGTCTGAATCCCAAATAGAACTGTGCAGATTTATCCCAGCTTGAAAATCTGTGTAGATGCCAAACAGAGGATATCAGAAGTATGGAAGCTTTAATAACCGTCTGGGAACCAAAGAGAATTACACCAATTTATACAAGCATACATAAGAGTCTGAATCCCAAATAGAACTGTGCAGATTTATCCCAGCTTGAAAATCTGTCTAGATGCCAAATAGAGGATATGCAGAAGTATGGCAGCTTTCAGAACTGTCTGGGAACCAAAGAGAATTACACCAATTTATACAAGCATAAATAAGAGCCTCGATCTCAAATGGAACTGGGCACATTTATCCCAGCTTGAAAATCTGTTTTCATGCCAAATAGAGGGTATGCAGAAGTATTGCATCTTTATTAACTGTCTGGGAGCCAAGGAGAATTACACCAATTTATGAAAGCATACATAGGAGTCTGAATCCCAAATAGAACTGTGCAGATTTATCCCAGTTTGAAAATCTGTGTAGATGCCAAACAGAGGATATAAAGAAGTATGGCAGCTTTAATAACTGTCTGGGAACCAAAGAGAATTACACCAATTTATACAAGCATACATAAGAGTCTGAATTCCAAATAGAA
This sequence comes from Acanthosoma haemorrhoidale, assembly GCA_930367205.1. Lineage (NCBI taxonomy): Eukaryota > Metazoa > Arthropoda > Insecta > Hemiptera > Acanthosomatidae > Acanthosoma > Acanthosoma haemorrhoidale. Next base: position 109,693,414 of record OV884009.1, on the reverse strand, counting down.
CTGTGCAGATTTATCCCAGCTTGAAAATCTGTCTAGATTTTAAATAGAGGATATGCAGAAGTATGACAGCTTTATTAACTGTATGGGAGCCAAGGAGAATTACACCAATTTATGAAAGCATACATAAGATTCTGAATCCTAAATTGAACTGTGCAGATTTATCCCAGCTTGAAAATCTGTCTTCATGCCAAATAGAGGGTATGCAGAAGTATTGCAGCTTTATTAACTGTCTGGGAGCCAAGGAGAATTACAAAAATTTATACAAGCATAAATAAGAGCTTTGATCTCCAATGGAACTGTGCACATTTATCCCAGCTTGAAAATCTGTCTTCATGCCAAATAGAGGGTATGCAGAAGTATGGCAGCCCCATTAACTGTCTGGGAGCCAAGGAGAATTACACCAATTTATGAAAGCATACATAAGAGTCTGAATCCCAAATAGAACTGTGCAGATTTATCCCAGCTTGAAAATCTGTCTAGATGCCAAACAGAGGATATGCAGAAGTATGGCAGCTTTAATAACTGTCTGGGAACCAAAGAGAATTACACCAATTTATACAAGCATAAATAAGAGCCTCGATCTCAAATGGAACTGGGCACATTTATCCCAGCTTGAAAATCTGTTTTCATGCCAAATAGAGGGTATGCAGAAGTATTGCATCTTTATTAACTGTCTGGGAGCCAAGGAGAATTACACCAATTTATGAAAGCATACATAGGAGTCTGAATCCCAAATAGAACTGTGCAGATTTATCCCAGTTTGAAAATCTGTGTAGATGCCAAACAGAGGATATAAAGAAGTATGGCAGCTTTAATAACTGTCTGGGAACCAAAGAGAATTACACCAATTTATACAAGCATACATAAGAGTCTGAATTCCAAATAGAACTGTGCAGATTTATCCCAGCTTGAAAATCTGTCTAGATTTTAAATAGAGGATATGCAGAAGTATGACAGCTTTATTAACTGTATGGGAGCCAAGGAGAATTACACCAATTTATGAAAGCATACATAAGATTCTGAATCCTAAATTGAACTGTGCAGATTTATCCCAGCTTGAAAATCTGTCTTCATGCCAAATAGAGGGTATGCAGAAGTATTGCAGCTTTATTAACTGTCTGGGAGCCAAGGAGAATTACAAAAATTTATACAAGCATAAATAAGAGCTTTGATCTCCAATGGAACTGTGCACATTTATCCCAGCTTGAAAATCTGTCTTCATGCCAAATAGAGGGTATGCAGAAGTATGGCAGCCCCATTAACTGTCTGGGAGCCAAGGAGAATTACACCAATTTATGAAAGCATACATAAGAGTCTGAATCCCAAATAGAACTGTGCAGATTTATCCCAGCTTGAAAATCTGTCTAGATGCCAAACAGAGGATATGCAGAAGTATGGCAGCTTTAATAACTGTCTGGGAACCAAAGAGAATTACACCAATTTATACAAGCATAAATAAGAGCCTCGATCTCTAATCGAACTGTGCACATTTATCCCAGCTTAAAAATCTGTTTTCATGCCAAATAGAGGGTATGCAGAAGTATTGCAGCTTTATTAACTGTCTGGGAGCCAAAGAGAATTACACCAATTTATGAAAGCATACATAAGAGTCTGAATCCCAAATAGAACTGAACAGATTTATCTCAGCTTGAAAATCTATGTAGATGCCAAACAGAGGATATGCAGAAGTATGGCAGCTTTAATAACTGTCTGGGAACCAAAGAGAATTACACCAATTTATACAAGCATACATAAGAGTCTGAATCCCAAATAGAACTGTGCAGATTTATCCCAGCTTGAAAATCTGTCTAGATGCCAAATAAAGGATATGCAGAAGTATTGCTGCTTTATTCACTGTCTGGGAGCCAAAGAGAATTACACCAATTTATAAAAGCATACATAAGAGTCTGAATCCCAAATAGAACTGTGCAGAATTATCCCAGCTTGAAAATCTGTGTAGATGCCAAACAGAGGATATGGAGAAGTATGAAAGCTTTAATAACTGTCTGGGAACCAAAGAGAATTACACCAATTTATACATGCATACATAAGAGTCTGAATCCCAAATAGAACTGTGCAGATTTATCCCAGCTTGAAAATCTTTCTAGATGCCAAATAGAGGATATGCAGAAGTATTGCAGCTTTATTAACTGTCTGGGAGCCAAAGAGAATTACACCAATTTATAAAAGCATACATAAGAGTCTGAATCCCAAATAGAACTTTGCAGATTTATCCCAGCTTGAAAATCTGTGTAGATGCCAAACAGAGGATATGCAGAAGTATGGCAGCTTTAATAACTGTCTGGGAACCAAAGAGAATTACACCAATTTATACAAGCATACATAAGAGTCTGAATCCCAAATAGAACTGTGCAGATTTATCCCAGCTTGAAAATCTGTGTAGATGCCAAACAGAGGATATCAGAAGTATGGAAGCTTTAATAACCGTCTGGGAACCAAAGAGAATTACACCAATTTATACAAGCATACATAAGAGTCTGAATCCCAAATAGAACTGTGCAGATTTATCCCAGCTTGAAAATCTGTCTAGATGCCAAATAGAGGATATGCAGAAGTATGGCAGCTTTAATAACTGTCTGGGAACCAAAGAGAATTACACCAATTTATACAAGCATACATAAGAGCCTCGATCTCTAATCGAACTGTGCACATTTATCCCAGCTTAAAAATCTGTTTTCATGCCAAATAGAGGGTATGCAGAAGTATGGAAGCTTTAATAACTGTCTGGGAACCAAAGAGAATTACACCAATTTATACAAGCATACATAAGAGTCTGAATCCCAAATAGAACTGTGCAGATTTATCCCAGCTTGAAAATCTGTCTAGATGCCAAATAGAGGATATACAGAAGTATGGCAGCTTTAATAACTGTCTGGGAACCAAAGAGAATTACACCAATTTATACAAGCATACATAAGAGTCTGAATTCCAAATAGAACTGTGCAGATTTATCCCAGCTTGAAAATCTGTCTAGATTTTAAATAGAGGATATGCAGAAGTATGACAGCTTTATTAACTGTATGGGAGCCAAGGAGAATTACACCAATTTATGAAAGCATACATAAGATTCTGAATCCTAAATTGAACTGTGCAGATTTATCCCAGCTTGAAAATCTGTCTTCATGCCAAATAGAGGGTATGCAGAAGTATTGCAGCTTTATTAACTGTCTGGGAGCCAAGGAGAATTACAAAAATTTATACAAGCATAAATAAGAGCTTTGATCTCCAATGGAACTGTGCACATTTATCCCAGCTTGAAAATCTGTCTTCATGCCAAATAGAGGGTATGCAGAAGTATGGCAGCCCCATTAACTGTCTGGGAGCCAAGGAGAATTACACCAATTTATGAAAGCATACATAAGAGTCTGAATCCCAAATAGAACTGTGCAGATTTATCCCAGCTTGAAAATCTGTCTAGATGCCAAACAGAGGATATGCAGAAGTATGGCAGCTTTAATAACTGTCTGGGAACCAAAGAGAATTACACCAATTTATACAAGCATACATAAGAGTCTGAATCCCAAATAGAACTGTGCAGATTTATCCCAGCTTGAAAATCTACCTAGATGCCAAATAGAGGATATGCAGAAGTATGGCAGCTTTAATAACTGTCTGGAAACCAAAGAGAATTACACCAATTTATACAAGCATACATAAGAGTCTGAATCCCAAATAGAACTGTGCAGATTTATCCCAGCTTGAAAATCTGTCTAGATGCCAAATAGAGGATATGCAGAAGTATGGCAGCTTTTATAACTGTCTGGGAACCAAAGAGAATTACACCAATTTATGCAAGCATACATAAGAGTCTGAATCCCAAATAGAACTGTCCAGATTTATCCCAGCTTGAAAATCTGTTTAGATGCCAAATAAAGGATATGCAGAAGTATTGCTGCTTTATTAACTGTCTGTGAGCCAAAGAGAATTACACCAATTTATGAAAGCATACATAAGAGTCTGAATCCCAAATAGAACTGTGCAGATTTATCCTAGCTTGAAAATCTGTCTACATGCCAAATAGAGGGTATGCAGAAGTATTGCAGCTTTATTAACTGTCTGGGAGCCAAGGAGAATTACAAAAATTTATACAAGCATAAATAAGAGCTTTGATCTCCAATGGAACTGTGCACATTTATCCCAGCTTAAAAATCTGTCTTCATGCCAAATAGAGGGTATGCAGAAGTATGGCAGCTTCATTAACTGTCTGGGAACCAAAGAGAGTTACACCAATTTATACAAGCATACAGAACAGTCTGGATCCCTAATAGAACTGTGATGATTTATCCTAGATAGAAAGGTTATCTTCATGCTAAATAGAGGATATGCAGAAGTATGGCAGCTTTAATAACTGTCTGGGAACCAAAGAGAATAACACCAATTTATACAAGCATACATAAGAGTCTGAATCCCAAATAGAACTGTGCAGATTTATCCCAGCTTGAAAATCCGTGTAGATGCCAAACAGAGGATATGCAGAAGTATGGCAGCTTTAATAACTGTCTGGGAACCAAAGAGAATTACACCAATTTATACAAGCATACATAAGAGTCTGAATCCCAAATAGAACTGTGCAGATTTATCCCAGCTTGAAAATCTGTCTAGATGCCAAATAAAGGATATGCAGAAGTATTGCTGCTTTATTAACTGTCTGGGAGCCAATGAGAATTACACCAATTTATAAAAGCATACATAAGAGTCTGAATCCCAAATAGAACTGTGCAGAATTATCCCAGCTTGAAAATCTGTGTAGATGCCAAACAGAGGATATGGAGAAGTATGGAAGCTTTAATAACTGTCTGGGAACCAAAGAGAATTACACCAATTTATACAAGCATACATAAGAGTCTGAATCCCAAATAGAACTGTGCAGATTTATCCCAGCTTGAAAATCTGTCTAGATGCCAAATAGAGGATATGCAGAAGTATGGCAGCTTTAATAACTGTCTGGGAACCAAAGAGAATAACACCAATTTATACAAGCATACATAAGAGTCTGAATCCCAAATAGAACTGTGCAGATTTATCCTAGCTTGAAAATCTGTCTAGATGCCAAATAGAGGATATGCAGAAGTATGGCAGCTTTAATAACTGTCTGGGAACCAAAGAGAGTTACACCAATTTATACAAGCATACAGAACAGTCTGGATCCCTAATAGAACTGTGCAGATTTATCTTAGATAGAAAGTCTATCTTCATGCTAAATAGAGGATATGCAGAAGTATGGACGCTTTAATACCTGTATAAGAACCAATGAGAGTTACACCAATTTATAAAAGCATACATAAGAGTCTGAATCCCAAATAGAACTGTGCAGATTTATCCTAGCTTGAAAATCTGTGTAGATGCCAAACAGAGGATATGCAGAAGTATGGCAGCTTTAATAACTGTCTGGGAACCAAAGAGAATTACACCAATTTATACAAGCATACATAAGAGTCTGAATCCCAAATAGAACTGTGCAGATTTATCCCAGCTTGAAAATCTGTCTAGATGCCAAATAAAGGATATGCAGAAGTATTGCTGCTTTATTAACTGTCTGGGAGCCAAAGAGAATTACACCAATTTATAAAAGCATACATAAGAGTCTGAATCCCAAATAGAACTGTGCAGAATTATCCCAGCTTGAAAATCTGTGTAGATGCCAAACAGAGGATATGGAGAAGTATGGAAGCTTTATTACCTGTCTGGGAACCAAAGAGAATTACACCAATTTATACAAGCATACATAAGAGTCTGAATCCCAAATAGAACTGTGCAGATTTATCCCAGCTTGAAAATCTACCTAGATGCCAAATAGAGGATATGCAGAAGTATGGCAGCTTTAATAACTGTCTGGGAACCAAAGAGAATTACACCAATTTATACAAGCATACATAAGAGTCTGAATCCCAAATAGAACTGTGCAGATTTATCCCAGCTTGAAAATCTGTCTAGATGCCAAATAGAGGATATGCAGAAGTATGGCAGCTTTTATAACTGTCTGGGAACCAAAGAGAATTACACCAATTTATGCAAGCATACATAAGAGTCTGAATCCCAAATAGAACTGTCCAGATTTATCCCAGCTTGAAAATCTGTCTAGATGCCAAATAAAGGATATGCAGAAGTATTGCTGCTTTATTAACTGTCTGGGAGCCAAAGAGAATTACACCAATTTATGAAAGCATACATAAGAGTCTGAATCCCAAATAGAACTGTGCAGATTTATCCTAGCTTGAAAATCTGTCTACATGCCAAATAGAGGATATGCAGAAGTATGGCAGCTTTAATAACTGTCTGGGAACCAAAGAGAATAACACCAATTTATACAAGCATACATAAGAGTCTGAATCCCAAATAGAACTGTGCAGATTTATCCTAGCTTGAAAATCTGTCTAGATGCCAAATAGAGGATATGCAGAAGTATGGCAGCTTCATTAACTGTCTGGGAACCAAAGAGAGTTACACCAATTTATACAAGCATACAGAACAGTCTGGATCCCTAATAGAACTGTGATGATTTTTCCTAGATAGAAAGTCTATCTTCATGCTAAATAGAGGATATGCAGAAGTATGGCAGCTTTAATAACTGTCTGGGAGCCAAAGAGAATTACACCAATTTATAAAAGCATACATAAGAGTCTGAATCCCAAATAGAACTGTGCAGAATTATTCCAGCTTGAAAATCTGTCTAGATGCCAAACAGAGGATATGCAGAAGTATGGCAGCTTTAATAACTGTCTGGGAACCAAAGAGAATTACACCAATTTATACAAGCATAAATAAGAGCCTCGATCTCTAATCGAACTGTGCACATTTATCCCAGCTTAAAAATCTGTTTTCATGCAAAATAGAGGGTATGGAGAAGTATTGCAGCTTTATTAACTGTCTGGGAGCCAAGGAGAATTACACCAATTTATGAAAGCATACATAAGAGTCTGAATCCTAAATAGAACTGTGCAGATTTATCCCAGCTTGAAAATCTGTGTAGATGCCAAACAGAGGATATGCAGAAGTATGGCAGCTTTAATAACTGTCTGGGAACCAAAGAGAATTACACCAATTTATACAAGCATACATAAGAGTCTGAATCCCAAATAGAACTGTGCAGATTTATCCCAGCTTGAAAATCTGTCTAGATGCCAAATAAAGGATATGCAGAAGTATTGCTGCTTTATTAACTGTCTGGGAGCCAAAAAGAATTACACCAATTTATAAAAGCATACATAAGAGTCTGAATCCCAAATAGAACTGTGCAGAATTATCCCAGCTTGAAAATCTGTGTAGATGCCAAACAGAGGATATGGAGAAGTATGGAAGCTTTAATAACTGTTTGGGAACCAAAGAGAATTACACCAATTTATAAAAGCATACATAAGAGTCTGAATCGCAAATAGAACTGTGCAGAATTATCCCAGCTTGAAAATCTGTGTAGATGCCAAACAGAGGATATGGAGAAGTATGGAAGCTTTAATAACTGTCTGGGAACCAAAGAGAATTACACCAATTTATACAAGCATACATAAGAGTCTGAATCCCAAATAGAACTGTGCAGATTTATCCCAGCTTGAAAATCTGTCTAGATGCCAAATAGAGGATATGCAGAAGTATGGCAGCTTTAATAACTGTCTGGGAACCAAAGAGAATAACACCAATTTATACAAGCATACATAAGAGTCTGAATCCCAAATAGAACTGTGCAGATTTATCCTAGCTTGAAAATCTGTCTAGATGCCAAATAGAGGATATGCAGAAGTATGGCAGCTTTAATAACTTTCTGGGAACCAAAGAGAATTACACCAATTTATATAAGCATAAATAAGAGTCTGAATCCCAAATAGAACTGTGCACATTTATCCCAGCTTAAAAATCTGTCTTCATGCCAAATAGAGGGTATGCAGAAGTATGGCAGCTTCATTAACTGTCTGGGAACCAAAGAGAGTTACACCAATTTATAGAAGCATACAGAACAGTCTGGATCCCTAATAGAACTGTGCAGATTTATCTTAGATAGAAAGTCTATCTTCATGCTAAATAGAGGATATGCAGAAGTATGGACGCTTTAATACCTGTATAAGAACCAATGAGAGTTACACCTATTTATAAAAGCATACATAAGAGTCTGAATCCCAAATAGAACTGTGCAGATTTATCCCAGCTTGAAAATCTGTGTAGATGCCAAACAGAGGATATGCAGAAGTATGGCAGCTTTAATAACTGTCTGGGAACCAAAGAGAATTACACCAATTTATACAAGCATACATAAGAGTCTGAATCCCAAATAGAACTGTGCAAATTTATCCCAGCTTGAAAATCTGTCTAGATGCCAAATAAAGGATATGCAGAAGTATTGCTGCTTTATTAACTGTCTGGGAGCCAAAGAGAATTACACCAATTTATAAAAGCATACATAAGAGTCTGAATCCCAAATAGAACTGTGCAGAATTATCCCAGCTTGAAAATCTGTGTAGATGCCAAACAGAGGATATGGAGAAGTATGGAAGCTTTATTAACTGTCTGGGAACCAAAGAGAATTACACCAATTTATTCAAGCATACATAAGAGTCTGAATCCCAAATAGAACTGTGCAGATTTATCCCAGCTTGAAAATCTACCTAGATGCCAAATAGAGGATATGCAGAAGTATGGCAGCTTTAATAACTGTCTGGGAACCAAAGAGAATTACACCAATTTATACAAGCATACATAAGAGTCTGAATCCCAAATAGAACTGTGCAGATTTATCCCAGCTTGAAAATCTGTCTAGATGCCAAATAGAGGATATGCAGAAGTATGGCAGCTTTTATAACTGTCTGGGAACCAAAGAGAATTACACCAATTTATGCAAGCATACATAAGAGTCTGAATCCCAAATAGAACTGTCCAGATTTATCCCAGCTTGAAAATCTGTCTAGATGCCAAATAAAGGATATGCAGAAGTATTGCTGCTTTATTAACTGTCTGGGAGCCAAAGAGAATTACACCAATTTATGAAAGCATACATAAGAGTCTGAATCCCAAATAGAACTGTGCAGATTTATCCTAGCTTGAAAATCTGTCTACATGCCAAATAGAGGGTATGCAGAAGTATTGCAGCTTTATTAACTGTCTGGGAGCCAAGGAGAATTACAAAAATTTATACAAGCATAAATAAGAGCTTTGATCTCCAATGGAACTGTGCACATTTATCCCAGCTTAAAAATCTGTCTTCATGCCAAATAGAGGGTATGCAGAAGTATGGCAGCTTCATTAACTGTCTGGGAACCAAAGAGAGTTACACCAATTTATACAAGCATACAGAACAGTCTGGATCCCTAATAGAACTGTGATGATTTATCCTAGATAGAAAGTCTATCTTCATGCTAAATAGAGGATATGCAGAAGTATGGCAGCTTTAATAACTGTCTGGGAGCCAAAGAGAATTACACCAATTTATAAAAGCATACATAAGAGTCTGAATCCCAAATAGAACTGTGCAGAATTATCCCAGCTTGAAAATCTGTGTAGATGCCAAACAGAGGATATGGAGAAGTATGGAAGCTTTAATAACTGTCTGGGAACCAAAGAGAATTACACCAATTTATACAAGCATACATAAGAGTCTGAATCCCAAATAGAACTGTGCAGATTTATCCCAGCTTGAAAATCTGTCTAGATGCCAAATAGAGGATATGCAGAAGTATGGCAGCTTTAATAACTGTCTGGGAACCAAAGAGAATTACACCAATTTATACAAGCATACATAAGAGTCTGAATCCCAAATAGAACTGTGCAGATTTATCCTAGCTTGAAAATCTGTCTAGATGCCAAATAGAGGATATGCAGAAGTATGGCAGCTTTAATAACTGTCTGGGAACCAAAGAGAGTTACACCAATTTATACAAGCATACAGAACAGTCTGGATCCCTAATAGAACTGTGCAGATTTATCTTAGATAGAAAGTCTATCTTCATGCTAAATAGAGGATATGCGGAAGTATGGACGCTTTAATACCTGTATAAGAACCAATGAGAGTTACACCAATTTATAAAAGCATACATAAGAGTCTGAATCCCAAATAGAACTGTGCAGATTTATCCTAGCTTGAAAATCTGTGTAGATGCCAAACAGAGGATATGCAGAAGTATGGCAGCTTTAATAACTGTCTGGGAACCAAAGAGAATTACACCAATTTATACAAGCATACATAAGAGTCTGAATCCCAAATAGAACTGTGCAGATTTATCCCAGCTTGAAAATCTGTCTAGATGCCAAATAAAGGATATGCAGAAGTATTGCTGCTTTATTAACTGTCTGGGAGCCAAAGAGAATTACACCAATTTATAAAAGCATACATAAGAGTCTGAATCCCAAATAGAACTGTGCAGAATTATCCCAGCTTGAAAATCTGTGTAGATGCCAAACAGAGGATATGGAGAAGTATGGAAGCTTTATTACCTGTCTGGGAACCAAAGAGAATTACACCAATTTATACAAGCATACATAAGAGTCTGAATCCCAAATAGAACTGTGCAGATTTATCCCAGCTTGAAAATCTACCTAGATGCCAAATAGAGGATATGCAGAAGTATGGCAGCTTTAATAACTGTCTGGGAACCAAAGAGAATTACACCAATTTATACAAGCATACATAAGAGTCTGAATCCCAAATAGAACTGTGCAGATTTATCCCAGCTTGAAAATCTGTCTAGATGCCAAATAGAGGATATGCAGAAGTATGGCAGCTTTTATAACTGTCTGGGAACCAAAGAGAATTACACCAATTTATGCAAGCATACATAAGAGTCTGAATCCCAAATAGAACTGTCCAGATTTATCCCAGCTTGAAAATCTGTCTAGATGCCAAATAAAGGATATGCAGAAGTATTGCTGCTTTATTAACTGTCTGGGAGCCAAAGAGAATTACACCAATTTATGAAAGCATACATAAGAGTCTGAATCCCAAATAGAACTGTGCAGATTTATCCTAGCTTGAAAATCTGTCTACATGCCAAATAGAGGATATGCAGAAGTATGGCAGCTTTAATAACTGTCTGGGAACCAAAGAGAATAACACCAATTTATACAAGCATACATAAGAGTCTGAATCCCAAATAGAACTGTGCAGATTTATCCTAGCTTGAAAATCTGTCTAGATGCCAAATAGAGGATATGCAGAAGTATGGCAGCTTCATTAACTGTCTGGGAACCAAAGAGAGTTACACCAATTTATACAAGCATACAGAACAGTCTGGATCCCTAATAGAACTGTGATGATTTATCCTAGATAGAAAGTCTATCTTCATGCTAAATAGAGGATATGCAGAAGTATGGCAGCTTTAATAACTGTCTGGGAGCCAAAGAGAATTACACCAATTTATAAAAGCATACATAAGAGTCTGAATCCCAAATAGAACTGTGCAGAATTATTCCAGCTTGAAAATCTGTCTAGATGCCAAACAGAGGATATGCAGAAGTATGGCAGCTTTAATAACTGTCTGGGAACCAAAGAGAATTACACCAATTTATACAAGCATAAATAAGAGCCTCGATCTCTAATCGAACTGTGCACATTTATCCCAGCTTAAAAATCTGTTTTCATGCAAAATAGAGGGTATGGAGAAGTATTGCAGCTTTATTAACTGTCTGGGAGCCAAGGAGAATTACACCAATTTATGAAAGCATACATAAGAGTCTGAATCCTAAATAGAACTGTGCAGATTTATCCCAGCTTGAAAATCTGTGTAGATGCCAAACAGAGGATATGCAGAAGTATGGCAGCTTTAATAACTGTCTGGGAACCAAAGAGAATTACACCAATTTATACAAGCATACATAAGAGTCTGAATCCCAAATAGAACTGTGCAGATTTATCCCAGCTTGAAAATCTGTCTAGATGCCAAATAAAGGATATGCAGAAGTATTGCTGCTTTATTAACTGTCTGGGAGCCAAAAAGAATTACACCAATTTATAAAAGCATACATAAGAGTCTGAATCCCAAATAGAACTGTGCAGAATTATCCCAGCTTGAAAATCTGTGTAGATGCCAAACAGAGGATATGGAGAAGTATGGAAGCTTTAATAACTGTTTGGGAACCAAAGAGAATTACACCAATTTATAAAAGCATACATAAGAGTCTGAATCGCAAATAGAACTGTGCAGAATTATCCCAGCTTGAAAATCTGTGTAGATGCCAAACAGAGGATATGGAGAAGTATGGAAGCTTTAATAACTGTCTGGGAACCAAAGAGAATTACACCAATTTATACAAGCATACATAAGAGTCTGAATCCCAAATAGAACTGTGCAGATTTATCCCAGCTTGAAAATCTGTCTAGATGCCAAATAGAGGATATGCAGAAGTATGGCAGCTTTAATAACTGTCTGGGAACCAAAGAGAATTACACCAATTTATACAAGCATACATAAGAGTCTGAATCCCAAATAGAACTGTGCAGATTTATCCTAGCTTGAAAATCTGTCTAGATGCCAAATAGAGGATATGCAGAAGTATGGCAGCTTTAATAACTTTCTGGGAACCAAAGAGAATTACACCAATTTATATAAGCATAAATAAGAGTCTGAATCCCAAATAGAACTGTGCACATTTATCCCAGCTTAAAAATCTGTCTTCATGCCAAATAGAGGGTATGCAGAAGTATGGCAGCTTCATTAACTGTCTGGGAACCAAAGAGAGTTACACCAATTTATAGAAGCATACAGAACAGTCTGGATCCCTAATAGAACTGTGCAGATTTATCTTAGATAGAAAGTCTATCTTCATGCTAAATAGAGGATATGCAGAAGTATGGACGCTTTAATACCTGTATAAGAACCAATGAGAGTTACACCTATTTATAAAAGCATACATAAGAGTCTGAATCCCAAATAGAACTGTGCAGATTTATCCCAGCTTGAAAATCTGTGTAGATGCCAAACAGAGGATATGCAGAAGTATGGCAGCTTTAATAACTGTCTGGGAACCAAAGAGAATTACACCAATTTATACAAGCATACATAAGAGTCTGAATCCCAAATAGAACTGTGCAAATTTATCCCAGCTTGAAAATCTGTCTAGATGCCAAATAAAGGATATGCAGAAGTATTGCTGCTTTATTAACTGTCTGGGAGCCAAAGAGAATTACACCAATTTATAAAAGCATACATAAGAGTCTGAATCCCAAATAGAACTGTGCAGAATTATCCCAGCTTGAAAATCTGTGTAGATGCCAAACAGAGGATATGGAGAAGTATGGAAGCTTTATTAACTGTCTGGGAACCAAAGAGAATTACACCAATTTATTCAAGCATACATAAGAGTCTGAATCCCAAATAGAACTGTGCAGATTTATCCCAGCTTGAAAATCTACCTAGATGCCAAATAGAGGATATGCAGAAGTATGGCAGCTTTAATAACTGTCTGGGAACCAAAGAGAATTACACCAATTTATACAAGCATACATAAGAGTCTGAATCCCAAATAGAACTGTGCAGATTTATCCCAGCTTGAAAATCTGTCTAGATGCCAAATAGAGGATATGCAGAAGTATGGCAGCTTTTATAACTGTCTGGGAACCAAAGAGAATTACACCAATTTATGCAAGCATACATAAGAGTCTGAATCCCAAATAGAACTGTCCAGATTTATCCCAGCTTGAAAATCTGTCTAGATGCCAAATAAAGGATATGCAGAAGTATTGCTGCTTTATTAACTGTCTGGGAGCCAAAGAGAATTACACCAATTTATGAAAGCATACATAAGAGTCTGAATCCCAAATAGAACTGTGCAGATTTATCCTAGCTTGAAAATCTGTCTACATGCCAAATAGAGGGTATGCAGAAGTATTGCAGCTTTATTAACTGTCTGGGAGCCAAGGAGAATTACAAAAATTTATACAAGCATAAATAAGAGCTTTGATCTCCAATGGAACTGTGCACATTTATCCCAGCTTAAAAATCTGTCTTCATGCCAAATAGAGGGTATGCAGAAGTATGGCAGCTTCATTAACTGTCTGGGAACCAAAGAGAGTTACACCAATTTATACAAGCATACAGAACAGTCTGGATCCCTAATAGAACTGTGATGATTTATCCTAGATAGAAAGTCTATCTTCATGCTAAATAGAGGATATGCAGAAGTATGGCAGCTTTAATAACTGTCTGGGAGCCAAAGAGAATTACACCAATTTATAAAAGCATACATAAGAGTCTGAATCCCAAATAGAACTGTGCAGAATTATTCCAGCTTGAAAATCTGTCTAGATGCCAAACAGAGGATATGCAGAAGTATGGCAGCTTTAATAACTGTCTGGGAACCAAAGAGAATTACACCAATTTATACAAGCATAAATAAGAGCCTCGATCTCTAATCGAACTGTGCACATTTATCCCAGCTTAAAAATCTGTTTTCATGCCAAATAGAGGGTATGCAGAAGTATTGCAGCTTTATTAACTGTCTGGGAGCCAAGGAGAATTACACCAATTTATGAAAGCATACATAAGAGTCTGAATCCTAAATAGAACTGTGCAGATTTATCCCAGCTTGAAAATCTGTGTAGATGCCAAACAGAGGATATGCAGAAGTATGGCAGCTTTAATAACTGTCTGGGAACCAAAGAGAATTACACCAATTTATACAAGCATACATAAGAGTCTGAATCCCAAATAGAACTGTGCAGATTTATCCCAGCTTGAAAATCTGTCTAGATGCCAAATAAAGGATATGCAGAAGTATTGCTGCTTTATTAACTGTCTGGGAGCCAAAAAGAATTACACCAATTTATAAAAGCATACATAAGAGTCTGAATCCCAAATAGAACTGTGCAGAATTATCCCAGCTTGAAAATCTGTGTAGATGCCAAACAGAGGATATGGAGAAGTATGGAAGCTTTAATAACTGTTTGGGAACCAAAGAGAATTACACCAATTTATAAAAGCATACATAAGAGTCTGAATCGCAAATAGAACTGTGCAGAATTATCCCAGCTTGAAAATCTGTGTAGATGCCAAACAGAGGATATGGAGAAGTATGGAAGCTTTAATAACTGTCTGGGAACCAAAGAGAATTACACCAATTTATACAAGCATACATAAGAGTCTGAATCCCAAATAGAACTGTGCAGATTTATCCCAGCTTGAAAATCTGTCTAGATGCCAAATAGAGGATATGCAGAAGTATGGCAGCTTTAATAACTGTCTGGGAACCAAAGAGAATAACACCAATTTATACAAGCATACATAAGAGTCTGAATCCCAAATAGAACTGTGCAGATTTATCCTAGCTTGAAAATCTGTCTAGATGCCAAATAGAGGATATGCAGAAGTATGGCAGCTTTAATAACTTTCTGGGAACCAAAGAGAATTACACCAATTTATATAAGCATAAATAAGAGTCTGAATCCCAAATAGAACTGTGCACATTTATCCCAGCTTAAAAATCTGTCTTCATGCCAAATAGAGGGTATGCAGAAGTATGGCAGCTTCATTAACTGTCTGGGAACCAAAGAGAGTTACACCAATTTATAGAAGCATACAGAACAGTCTGGATCCCTAATAGAACTGTGCAGATTTATCTTAGATAGAAAGTCTATCTTCATGCTAAATAGAGGATATGCAGAAGTATGGACGCTTTAATACCTGTATAAGAACCAATGAGAGTTACACCAATTTATAAAAGCATACATAAGAGTCTGAATCCCAAATAGAACTGTGCAGATTTATCCCAGCTTGAAAATCTGTGTAGATGCCAAACAGAGGATATGCAGAAGTATGGCAGCTTTAATAACTGTCTGGGAACCAAAGAGAATTACACCAATTTATACAAGCATACATAAGAGTCTGAATCCCAAATAGAACTGTGCAAATTTATCCCAGCTTGAAAATCTGTCTAGATGCCAAATAAAGGATATGCAGAAGTATTGCTGCTTTATTAACTGTCTGGGAGCCAAAGAGAATTACACCAATTTATAAAAGCATACATAAGAGTCTGAATCCCAAATAGAACTGTGCAGAATTATCCCAGCTTGAAAATCTGTGTAGATGCCAAACAGAGGATATGGAGAAGTATGGAAGCTTTATTAACTGTCTGGGAACCAAAGAGAATTACACCAATTTATTCAAGCATACATAAGAGTCTGAATCCCAAATAGAACTGTGCAGATTTATCCCAGCTTGAAAATCTACCTAGATGCCAAATAGAGGATATGCAGAAGTATGGCAGCTTTAATAACTGTCTGGGAACCAAAGAGAATTACACCAATTTATACAAGCATACATAAGAGTCTGAATCCCAAATAGAACTGTGCAGATTTATCCCAGCTTGAAAATCTGTCTAGATGCCAAATAGAGGATATGCAGAAGTATGGCAGCTTTTATAACTGTCTGGGAACCAAAGAGAATTACACCAATTTATGCAAGCATACATAAGAGTCTGAATCCCAAATAGAACTGTCCAGATTTATCCCAGCTTGAAAATCTGTCTAGATGCCAAATAAAGGATATGCAGAAGTATTGCTGCTTTATTAACTGTCTGGGAGCCAAAGAGAATTACACCAATTTATGAAAGCATACATAAGAGTCTGAATCCCAAATAGAACTGTGCAGATTTATCCCAGCTTGAAAATCTGTCTACATGCCAAATAGAGGGTATGCAGAAGTATTGCAGCTTTATTAACTGTCTGGGAGCCAAGGAGAATTACAAAAATTTATACAAGCATAAATAAGAGCTTTGATCTCCAATGGAACTGTGCACATTTATCCCAGCTTAAAAATCTGTCTTCATGCCAAATAGAGGGTATGCAGAAGTATGGCAGCTTCATTAACTGTCTGGGAACCAAAGAGAGTTACACCAATTTATACAAGCATACAGAACAGTCTGGATCCCTAATAGAACTGTGATGATTTATCCTAGATAGAAAGTCTATCTTCATGCTAAATAGAGGATATGCAGAAGTATGGCAGCTTTAATAACTGTCTGGGAGCCAAAGAGAATTACACCAATTTATAAAAGCATACATAAGAGTCTGAATCCCAAATAGAACTGTGCAGAATTATTCCAGCTTGAAAATCTGTCTAGATGCCAAACAGAGGATATGCAGAAGTATGGCAGCTTTAATAACTGTCTGGGAACCAAAGAGAATTACACCAATTTATACAAGCATAAATAAGAGCCTCGATCTCTAATCGAACTGTGCACATTTATCCCAGCTTAAAAATCTGTTTTCATGCAAAATAGAGGGTATGGAGAAGTATTGCAGCTTTATTAACTGTCTGGGAGCCAAGGAGAATTACACCAATTTATGAAAGCATACATAAGAGTCTGAATCCTAAATAGAACTGTGCAGATTTATCCCAGCTTGAAAATCTGTCTAGATGCCAAATAGAGGATATGCAGAAGTATTGCAGCTTTATTAACTGTCTGGGAGCCAAAGAGAATTACACCAATTTATAAAAGCATACATAAGAGTCTGAATCCCAAATAGAACTGTGCAGATTTATCCCAGCTTGAAAATCTGTGTAGATGCCAAACAGAGGATATGCAGAAGTATGGCAGCTTTAATAACTGTCTGGGAACCAAAGAGAATTACACCAATTTATACAAGCATACATAAGAGTCTGAATCCCAAATAGAACTGTGCAGATTTATCCCAGCTTGAAAATCTGTCTAGATGCCAAATAAAGGATATGCAGAAGTATTGCTGCTTTATTAACTGTCTGGGAGCCAAAAAGAATTACACCAATTTATAAAAGCATACATAAGAGTCTGAATCCCAAATAGAACTGTGCAGAATTATATATGCTTGAAAATCTGTGTAGATGCCAAACAGAGGATATGGAGAAGTATGGAAGCTTTAATAACTGTTTGGGAACCAAAGAGAATTACACCAATTTATACAAGCATACATAAGAGTCTGAATCCCAAATAGAACTGTGCAGATTTATCCCAGCTTGAAAATCTGTCTAGATGCCAAATAGAGGATATGCAGAAGTATTGCAGCTTTATTAACTGTCTGGGAGCCAAGGAGAATTACACCAATTTATGAAAGCATACATAAGAGTCTGAATCTCAAATAGAACTGTGCAGATTTATCCCAGCTTGAAAATCATTCTAGATGCCAAACAGAGGATATGCAGAAGTATGGCCGCTTTAATAACTGTCTGGGAACCAAAGAGAATTACACCAATTTATACAAGCATAAATAAGAGCCTCGATCTCTAATCGAACTGTGCACATTTATCCCAGCTTAAAAATCTGTTTTCATGCCAAATAGAGGGTATGCAGAAGTATGGCCGCTTTAATAACTGTCTGGGAACCAAAGAGAATTACACCAATTTATACAAGCATAAATAAGAGCCTCGATCTCTAATCGAACTGTGCACATTTATCCCAGCTTAAAAATCTGTTTTCATGCCAAATAGAGGGTATGCAGAAGTATTGCAGCTTTATTAACTGTCTGGGAGCCAAAGAGAATTACACCAATTTATAAAAGCATACATAAGAGTCTGAATCCCAAATAGAACTGTGCAGATTTATCCTAGCTTGAAAATCTGTGTAGATGCCAAACAGAGGATATGCAGAAGTATGGCAGCTTTAATAACTGTCTGGGAACCAAAGAGAATTACACCAATTTATACAAGCATACATAAGAGTCTGAATCCCAAATAGAACTGTGCAGATTTATCCCAGCTTGAAAATCTGTCTAGATGCCAAATAAAGGATATGCATAAGTATTGCTGCTTTATTAACTGTCTGGGAGCCAAAAAGAATTACACCAATTTATGAAAGCATACATAAGAGTCTGAATTCCAAATAGAACTGTGCAGATTTATCCTAGCTTGAAAATCTGTCTACATGCCAAATAGAGGGTAAGCAGAAGTATTGCAGCTTTATTAACTGTCTGGGAGCCAAGGAGAATTACAAAAATTTATACAAGCATAAATAAGAGCTTTGATCTCCAATGGAACTGTGCACATTTATCCCAGCTTAAAAATCTGTCTTCATGCCAAATAGAGGGTATGCAGAAGTATGGCAGCTTCATTAACTGTCTGGGAACCAAAGAGAGTTACACCAATTTATTCAAGCATACAGAACAGTCTGGATACCTAATAGAACTGTGCAGATTTATCCTAGATAGAAAGTCTATCTTCATGCTAAATAGAGGATATGCAAAAGTATGGCAGCTTCATTAACTGTCTGGGAACCAAAGAGAGTTACACCAATTTATACAAGCATACAGAACAGTCTGAATCCCAAATAGAACTGTGCAGAATTATCCCAGCTTGAAAATCTGTGTAGATGCCAAACAGAGGATATGGAGAAGTATGGAAGCTTTAATAACTGTCTGGAAACCAAAGAGAATTACACCAATTTATACAAGCATACATAAGAGTCTGAATCCCAAATAGAACTGTGCAGATTTATCCCAGCTTGAAAATCTGTCTAGATGCCAAATAGAGGATATGCAGAAGTATTGCAGCTTTATTAACTGTCTGGGAGCCAAGGAGAATTACACCAATTTATGAAAGCATACATAAGAGTCTGAATCCCAAATAGAACTGTGCAGATTTATCCCAGCTTGAAAATCTGTCTAGATGCCAAACAGAGGATATGCAGAAGTATGGCAGCTTTAATAACTGTCTGGGAACCAAAGAGAATTACACCAATTTATACAAGCATAAATAAGAGCCTCGATCTCTAATCGAACTGTGCACATTTATCCCAGCTTAAAAATCTGTTTTCATGCCAAATAGAGGGTATGCAGAAGTATTGCAGCTTTATTAACTGTCTGGGAGCCAAAGAGAATTACACCAATTTATAAAAGCATACATAAGAGTCTGAATCCCAAATAGAACTGTGCAGATTTATCCTAGCTTGAAAATCTGTGTAGATGCCAAACAGAGGATATGCAGAAGTATGGCAGCTTTAATAACTGTCTGGGAACCAAAGAGAATTACACCAATTTATACAAGCATACATAAGAGTCTGAATCCCAAATAGAACTGTGCAGATTTATCCTAGCTTGAAAATCTGTCTACATGCCAAATAGAGGGTAAGTAGAAGTATTGCAGCTTTATTAACTGTCTGGGAGCCAAGGAGAATTACAAAAATTTATACAAGCATAAATAAGAGCTTTGATCTCCAATGGAACTGTGCACATTTATCCCAGCTTAAAAATCTGTCTTCATGCCAAATAGAGGGTATGCAGAAGTATGGCAGCTTCATTAACTGTCTGGGAACCAAAGAGAGTTACACCAATTTATTCAAGCATACAGAACAGTCTGGATACCTAATAGAACTGTGCAGATTTATCCTAGATAGAAAGTCTATCTTCATGCTAAATAGAGGATATGCAAAAGTATGGCAGCTTTAATAACTGTCTGGGAACCAAAGAGAATTACACCAATTTATAAAAGCATACATAAGAGTCTGAATCCCAAATAGAACTGTGCAGAATTATCCCAGCTTGAAAATCTGTGTAGATGCCAAACAGAGGATATGGAGAAGTATGGAAGCTTTAATAACTGTCTGGAAACCAAAGAGAATTACACCAATTTATACAAGCATACATAAGAGTCTGAATCCCAAATAGAACTGTGCAGATTTATCCCAGCTTGAAAATCTGTCTAGATGCCAAATAGAGGATATGCAGAAGTATTGCAGCTTTATTAACTGTCTGGGAGCCAAGGAGAATTACACCAATTTATGAAAGCATACATAAGAGTCTGAATCCCAAATAGAACTGTGCAGATTTATCCCAGCTTGAAAATCTGTCTAGATGCCAAACAGAGGATATGCAGAAGTATGGCAGCTTTAATAACTGTCTGGGAACCAAAGAGAATTACACCAATTTATACAAGCATAAATAAGAGCCTCGATCTCTAATCGAACTGTGCACATTTATCCCAGCTTAAAAATCTGTTTTCATGCCAAATAGAGGGTATGCAGAAGTATTGCAGCTTTATTAACTGTCTGGGAGCCAAGGAGAATTACACCAATTTATGAAAGCATACATAAGAGTCTGAATCCTAAATAGAACTGTGCAGATTTATCCCAGCTTGAAAATCTGTCTAGATGCCAAATAGAGGATATGCAGAAGTATTGCAGCTTTATTAACTGTCTGGGAGCCAAAGAGAATTACACCAATTTATAAAAGCATACATAAGAGTCTGAATCCCAAATAGAACTGTGCAGATTTATCCCAGCTTGAAAATCTGTGTAGATGCCAAACAGAGGATATGCAGAAGTATGGCAGCTTTAATAACTGTCTGGGAACCAAAGAGAATTACACCAATTTATACAAGCATACATAAGAGTCTGAATCCCAAATAGAACTGTGCAGATTTATCCCAGCTTGAAAATCTGTCTAGATGCCAAATAAAGGATATGCAGAAGTATTGCTGCTTTATTAACTGTCTGGGAGCCAAAGAGAATTACACCAATTTATAAAAGCATACATAAGAGTCTGAATCCCAAATAGAACTGTGCAGAATTATCCCAGCTTGAAAATCTGTGTAGATGCCAAACAGAGGATATGGAGAAGTATGGAAGCTTTAATAACTGTTTGGGAACCAAAGAGAATTACACCAATTTATACAAGCATACATAAGAGTCTGAATCCCAAATAGAACTGTGCAGATTTATCCCAGCTTGAAAATCTGTCTAGATGCCAAATAGAGGATATGCAGAAGTATTGCAGCTTTATTAACTGTCTGGGAGCCAAGGAGAATTACACCAATTTATGAAAGCATACATAAGAGTCTGAATCCCAAATAGAACTGTGCAGATTTATCCCAGCTTGAAAATCTGTCTAGATGCCAAACAGAGGATATGCAGAAGTATGGCAGCTTTAATAACTGTCTGGGAACCAAAGAGAATTACACCAATTTATACAAGCATAAATAAGAGCCTCGATCTCTAATCGAACTGTGCACATTTATCCCAGCTTAAAAATCTGTTTTCATGCCAAATAGAGGGTATGCAGAAGTATGGCCGCTTTAACAACTGTCTGGGAACCAAAGAGAATTACACCAATTTATACAAGCATAAATAAGAGCCTCGATCTCTAATCGAACTGTGCACATTTATCCCAGCTTAAAAATCTGTTTTCATGCCAAATAGAGGGTATGCAGAAGTATTGCAGCTTTATTAACTGTCTGGGAGCCAAAGAGAATTACACCAATTTATAAAAGCATACATAAGAGTCTGAATCCCAAATAGAACTGTGCAGATTTATCCTAGCTTAAAAATCTGTGTAGATGCCAAACAGAGGATATGCAGAAGTATGGCAGCTTTAATAACTGTCTGGGAACCAAAGAGAATTACACCAATTTATACAAGCATACATAAGAGTCTGAATCCCAAATAGAACTGTGCAGATTTATCCCAGCTTGAAAATCTGTCTAGATGCCAAATAAAGGATATGCATAAGTATTGCTGCTTTATTAACTGTCTGGGAGCCAAAAAGAATTACACCAATTTATGAAAGCATACATAAGAGTCTGAATTCCAAATAGAACTGTGCAGATTTATCCTAGCTGGAAAATCTGTCTACATGCCAAATAGAGGGTAAGCAGAAGTATTGCAGCTTTATTAACTGTCTGGGAGCCAAGGAGAATTACAAAAATTTATACAAGCATAAATAAGAGCTTTGATCTCCAATGGAACTGTGCACATTTATCCCAGCTTAAAAATCTGTCTTCATGCCAAATAGAGGGTATGCAGAAGTATGGCAGCTTCATTAACTGTCTGGGAACCAAAGAGAGTTACACCAATTTATTCAAGCATACAGAACAGTCTGGATACCTAATAGAACTGTGCAGATTTATCCTAGATAGAAAGTCTATCTTCATGCTAAATAGAGGATATGCAAAAGTATGGCAGCTTTAATAACTGTCTGGGAACCAAAGAGAATTACACCAATTTATAAAAGCATACATAAGAGTCTGAATCCCAAATAGAACTGTGCAGAATTATCCCAGCTTGAAAATCTGTGTAGATGCCAAAAAGAGGATATGGAGAAGTATGGAAGCTTTAATAACTGTCTGGGAACCAAAGAGAATTACACCAATTTATACAAGCATACATAAGAGTCTGAATCCCAAATAGAACTGTGCAGATTTATCCCAGCTTGAAAATCTGTGTAGATGCCAAACAGAGGATATCAGAAGTATGGAAGCTTTAATAACTGTCTGGGAACCAAAGAGAATTACACCAATTTATACAAGCATACATAAGAGTCTGAATCCCAAATAGAACTGTGCAGATTTATCCCAGCTTGAAAATCTGTCTAGATGCCAAATAGAGGATATGCAGAAGTATGGCAGCTTTTAGAACTGTCTGGGAACCAAAGAGAATTACACCAATTTATACAAGCATAAATAAGAGCCTCGATCTCAAATGGAACTGGGCACATTTATCCCAGCTTGAAAATCTGTTTTCATGCCAAATAGAGGGTATGCAGAAGTATTGCATCTTTATTAACTGTCTGGGAGCCAAGGAGAATTACACCAATTTATGAAAGCATACATAGGAGTCTGAATCCCAAATAGAACTGTGCAGATTTATCCCAGTTTGAAAATCTGTGTAGATGCCAAACAGAGGATATAAAGAAGTATGGCAGCTTTAATAACTGTCTGGGAACCAAAGAGAATTACACCAATTTATACTAGCATACATAAGAGTCTGAATCCCAAATAGAACTGTGCAGATTTATCCCAGCTTGAAAATCTGTCTAGATGCCAAACAGAGGATATGCAGAAGTATGGCAGCTTTAATAACTGTCTGGGAACCAAAGAGAATTACACCAATTTATACAAGCATAAATAAGAGCCTCGATCTCTAATCGAACTGTGCACATTTATCCCAGCTTGAAAATCTGTCTAGATGCCAAATAAAGGATATGCGGAAGTATTGCTGCTTTATTAACTGTCTGGGAGCCAAAGAGAATTACACCAATTTATGAAAGCATACATAAGAGTCTGAATCCCAAATAGAACTTTGCAGATTTATCCTAGCTTGAAAATCTGTCTACATGCCAAATAGAGGGTATGCAGAAGTATTGCAGCTTTATTAACTGTCTGGGAGCCAAGGAGAATTACAAAAATTTATACAAGCATAAATAAGAGCTTTGATCTCCAATAGAACTGTGCACATTTATCCCAGCTTAAAAATCTGTCTTCATGCCAAATAGAGGGTATGCAGAAGTGTGGCAGCTTTAATAACTGTCTGGGAACCAAAGAGAGTTACACCAATTTATTCAAGCATACAGAACAGTCTGGATACCTAATAGAACTGTGCAGATTTATCCTAGATAGAAAGTCTATCTTCATGCTAAATAGAGGATATGCAGAAGTATGGACGCTTTAATACCTGTATAAGAACCAATGAGAGTTACACCAATTTATAAAAGCATACATAAGAGTCTGAATCCCAAATAGAACTGTGCAGATTTATCCCAGCTTGAAAATCTGTGTAGATGCCAAACAGAGGATATGCAGAAGTATGGCAGCTTTAATAACTGTCTGGGAACCAAAGAGAATTACACCAATTTATACAAGCATACATAAGAGTCTGAATCCCAAATAGAACTGTGCAGATTTATCCCAGCTTGAAAATCTGTCTAGATGCCAAATAAAGGATATGCAGAAGTATTGCTGCTTTATTAACTGTCTGGGAGCCAAAGAGAATTACACCAATTTATAAAAGCATACATAAGAGTCTGAATCCCAAATAGAACTGTGCAGAATTATCCCAGCTTGAAAATCTGTGTAGATGCCAAACAGAGGATATGGAGAAGTATGGAAGCTTTAATAACTGTCTGGGAACCAAAGAGAATTACACCAATTTATACAAGCATACATAAGAGTCTGAATCCCAAATAGAACTGTGCAGATTTATCCCAGCTTGAAAATCTGTGTAGATGCCAAACAGAGGATATCAGAAGTATGGAAGCTTTAATAACTGTCTGGGAACCAAAGAGAATTACACCAATTTATACAAGCATACATAAGAGTCTGAATCCCAAATAGAACTGTGCAGATTTATCCCAGCTTGAAAATCTGTCTAGATGCCAAATAGAGGATATGCAGAAGTATGGCAGCTTTTAGAACTGCCTGGGAACCAAAGAGAATTACACCAATTTATACAAGCATAAATAAGAGCTTTGATCTCCAATGGAACTGTGCACATTTATCCCAGCTTAAAAATCTGTCTTCATGCCAAATAGAGGGTATGCAGAAGTATGGCAGCTTCATTAACTGTCTGGGAACCAAAGAGAGTTACACCAATTTATACAAGCATACAGAACAGTCTGGATCCCTAATAGAACTGTGCAGATTTATCCTAGATAGAAAGTCTATCTTCATGCTAAATAGAGGATATGCAGAAGTATGGACGCTTTAATACCTGTATAAGAACCAATGAGAGTTACACCAATTTATAAAAGCATACATAAGAGTCTGAATCCCAAATAGAACTGTGCAGATTTATCCCAGCTTGAAAATCTGTGTAGATGCTAAACAGAGGATATGCAGAAGTATGGCAGCTTTAATAACTGTCTGGGAACGAAAGAGAATTACACTAATTTATACAAGCATATATAAGAGTCTGAATCCAAAATAGAACTGTGCAGATTTATCCCAGCTTGAAAATCTGTCTAGATGCCAAATAAAGGATATGCAGAAGTATTGCTGCTTTATTAACTGTCTGGGAGCCAAAGAGAATTACACCAATTTATAAAAGCATACATAAGAGTCTGAATCCCAAATAGAACTGTGCAGAATTATCCCAGCTTGAAAATCTGTGTAGATGCCAAACAGAGGATATGGAGAAGTATGGAAGCTTTAATAACTGTCTGGGAACCAAAGAGAATTACGCCAATTTATACAAGCATACATAAGAGTCTGAATCCCAAATAGAACTGTGCAGATTTATCCCAGCTTGAAAATCTGTCTAGATGCCAAATAGAGGATATGCAGAAGTATGGCAGCTTTAATAACTGTCTGGGAACCAAAGAGAATTACACCAATTTATACAAGTATACATAAGAGTCTGAATCCCAAATAG